>ML664177.1:18629847-18935924 GCA_007570785.1 Antilocapra americana | reverse complement strand
GGGGGGGGGGGGGGGGGGGGGGGGGGGGGGGGGGGGGGGGGGGGGGGGGGGGGGGGGGGGGGGGGGGGGGGGGGGGGGGGGGGGGGGAGGAGGAGGAGGAGGTAGGAAACTGCACCACGCCCCTCCCCGCCCTTTCCCGCTGCCCCTCCAGACGCCCTCTGTGCTCCCTCTGTCTCTCGGCCCGTCGCACTATCCCAGCGGGATCGATGATCCCTTCGCTCCGTGCTGAAAACCCCCGATGGCTTCCCGTGGACTTCAGTAGTCCAGTGGCCCCCGCCTGTCCTCTATTTGCGCCTGGTGGCCTTCCCCGCCCAGCACTTGCCAGACAAGTCAAGTTTTTACGCAGATTTGAGGACTTGGGGCTTTCTCACACGGTTTTTGTGCCTGGAGATGCTGCCCTTGACCCACCCCTACTCCCAATTTAAAGTAGCCCTTTCTGTTGTCTCAGTTTTATAATTGCACCCAGTATATATATTTTTCCCTAATGCATTCTAGAATTACTGTGTTTAAGTGGTTGGCCGCTGTCTGTAAGAATATAAACGCAGTGAGAGTGGGGCTGGCTTGTTCTTTGTCTCCATCCTAACTCAAAGTTTAGCACATAGTAGTGGCTCAGAAACTGTGGAATAATGAAGGGGCTCTAGAGCAGGACAGAACTGGATTCCAATCTCAGCTCTCCTTGTTTATTAGCTGTGTGATCTTAGGCCAGTCCCTTGACCTCTGTGAGCCACAGTTTTCTCAAGTAAGATGGAGGTCATAATACTTCCTATACAGGGTCACTGTAAGGATTAACTGACAGTATGCATTTAAACTGCCCTACAGAGTACCCTCCATAAACTATAGGGATGTCTCATTCTAGGATTGGGGGGATGCTCTCTGTACCCATTTTACAGATGGAAAAACTGAAATCCACCAAAGAAAATAATATAAAATCACTGAACCAACCAGAAGCACAATTCAAACCTAGTCATCCAAGGCTAAGGCTCTTGGGACATTTCTGAGCTTTGCTGCAGTCTGCCCCAGACAGAGGAAGCGCTAGGAAGAATGCCAGTAGGTCTGGTCAATCCCTGGGCTCCCTATGTGTTCTTCACTACTGGGACTCTTCCAAGGGTATGACTTCTCCATGCCCCTCTAGACCTTTACTCTGCTTATGATTGACGCATTCTCCATGGGCAGCCCCTCCTCTCCTGTTTTCTGAGGGCTAGACACCAACCTTCTTCCAACCTCCAGGGAGTCCCTGGTTCAGCTCACTTTATGAACGTTTACTGAACACTTATGATACTCCCAGCTGGGGACTGTGTCATCTGGGTCTTCCAGGAAACAGACGCAGATGGAGATAAGGGTGCAAGAGTTTTACTGTGAAGAGGGTAGGGCAGGAAGCACGACCAGGCTGGGAGAGCCTCTGATTCTGATGCAGATCTGACCAAGTCTTGGCCAACCCAACGTGGACATCTGAGAAAACAATGTTCATTCTGAGGTTGTCGGCTAACTGCCTTCCTTGCAGGAGAACAGCAAGCTCTTTCTTGGAAGGAGATAGGACGAGCTCTCATCCACGGGTACCACTGGAACTCTGAGATATGAAGGAAAGTACACCTCTCCTCTTGTTCTTAGGAGCTCAGGGTCCACAACACCAGCACTTGTGAAACTGATCCATGTGCTCAGCTTCCGGAATATCTTAGAACTTTGGGTAATTACACAGCTTGTGGGTAGCCTGGCTGGGAGTAGGACAGAGGCCTGGGAGCTGTTCAGGGAGAGTACAGTGTAGATTGAAGGACAGGAGAAGAAGGGACATGGTCAAGCAAGTACATAGCCTGGCAGGGCTCTATCCCCCGCCCATGAGTGACACTGGGCAGGTGCCTCCCCTCTCTGCCTGCATATCACCATCCTCATCATGAAGTTATCAGGCCAGATCTGAGCTGCTTAAACTTTAAAGAATCTGATCAAAGTTGGGAACCTTCTCTCCAAGAAATGTACATTTGACTTTTTTAAATTGTGGTAAAGTACATGCATATAAAATTCACCATGTTAATGAACACAGTTCAATGGCACTTAGTATATTCACAGTGTCATGCAATCATCACCATTTTCTAGTTCCAGAACTTTTGCCTCATCCCCAAAGAAACTCTGTATCCAGTCACTTCTCATTCCTCCCCATTCCCCACCCACTAGCAACCACTAATTTACTTTCTGTCTTTTTAATTTGCCTATTCTAGATATTTCCTATTAATGGAATGGTACAATATTTGGCCTTTCCTGTCTGCCTATTTTTACTAGGTATAATGTTTTTAAAGTTCCATCAATGTTGTGGCATTTCGTTCCATTTTGTGGTTGGGTAATATTTCACTGTATAGATACATTACATGGTGTTTATTCATTCATCTGCACACTTGGTTTTGCACATGATTTTTGCACTCCGTCCTAGAGCGTCTCTAAAGTTCATTCACATGGCCCTGGTGTGGGGTGGGCTGAGTTCAGGGTGCCTTAGAAACAGAGTTGGGTCATCTGAAAGTGGGTTTCCAACTCTATGTACTCATGGGCTAAGGATTAATCAAAACTTGGGAAAGGCAGGATATGAATGTTAGGAGAGCCTTCTTATGGGAGTAGCGTTTGAGGCGGGCTGCTAAAGAAGAGTTCCACAGGCAGGTCAGGGGGGCAGGCATTCCATGGAGAGACACAGCAGGACCAATCCTAAGGGGATAAAGCACTCTTCAGGGGACAGTGTCATTTAGCCACTGCAGTCTCCTCCTAGCATAGCAACTCTGAGCAACCTCCTCAAGCCTGGGGAGGATGCAGTGGCTGGATCCATAGAGGATATGACATTAATTATCACCTCATATCTGTTTATTTCCTTGAGGCCAGGTACTAGGCCTGTCCTCAGCTACTCTTTGCAGAGGCTAAACAGCCTTCCTAAATAATAGTGTGTTTCCTCCACAGGTTGCATCATCCCTTTCTAGGGACCACCCCCCAAAGCCTGAGGCTGCAGGGGCCTATCTGAAGCCCCTCGCATCTAGCTCAACCCCTTCAGGTCTGGCTCCTTCCTACTAGTCCATCCTAACACTTGTCTTACTTCCACATGTATGCCTGGCCCTTTCCCTTATCATCTACGTTGTTGTTATTTAGTTGCTAAGTTGTATCTGACTTTGTAACCCCTTGGGCTGTAGCACGCCAGACTCCTCTGTCCATGGGATTTCCCAGGCAAGAAGATTGGAGAGAGATCTTCCCAACCCAGGGATCAAACCCACATCTCCTGCTTGGCAGGCAGATTCTTTACCACTGAGCCACATGGGAAGCCCATCGTCTGCATTGCCCTCCTCCTTACATCTATCCATCCCCTCACATACCTGGCTCACTCTCCACATCAGCCTTATTCTCCTTGAAATCTGGCTGACCCCTTAAATGACATATCACACCACTCCCCTACTTAATAGAAACTTGCTCAGATAACATGCAGTAGGAATATTAAATGCTCTTTGGCCCTGAAGTTAGGCCATAGCTGGACACTTCCCAGAATGAACTGACTTCAACCTCAGGAATGATGCTTAGACTCTGGGCACCACCTTCAAGCTCAAAGTGCTCTTCCTCCCTTCTGGGTAAGGACACAGGGTAAATGTTTTGCAGGCCACATAGAACAGGAATTTAGAGTAAAACATGGGTTTATATCTCAACATTGCTCCGTCCTAGGCTGTCCCTCTCCCCTTTAGGGTGGGACAGTGCCAGTTTCACAGTATGGATCTCACAGTCTCATCCTCTAATGTCTCACCCCATTTTGCTCCTAGAATCCTTATCCCAACTACTGTATGGTCTCTGTCTGCTCCCACTAAAGTATGAGGTCCAAGGGAGCTGCAACTTCACTTTGCAGATTCAGGGATGTATCCCAGTTCCTGGAGTGGTGTCTGGTATATCAACAGAGGATAGGGTTAGGGGAAGCCTGGGGAAACATCACTGGGTTCATGGTAGCTGCCTTCCAGTACCTGTGGGGCTGGAAGAGAACCTGCCTTCTCTAGGGCAGCAGCACTCAAAGGCAAAACTGTAAACCACAATGACACATCCCTGGGAGGTTTGCAGCACAATATGCCTAAGAACCAGAGCTCCCTCTTGGTGTGGAAATCCCAGGGCAAAAACCCTGGGACCATCTGCATGGACTGCTGTTGAGGGCATGTCCAAGATGGATGGATATCAAGTTCTGGGCTCTGGACCAAGGCTCTCTCCCAAAAGGAAGGTTCTCTGTCTGAGCTCCCCTCCTTTCTCCCTGTCTGATCAGGAGAAGGCTGCTTGCTGAGGGCAGGATCTGGGCCCAGGGAACTGACTCACCTTGGGGCCTTCTTCCTCTAGATTGTGGGGGTAGTTGTGGAATTGCCCCCATTCCATCAGTGAGGACACCATTCCAGTGGCACATGGCCTAGAACTGGGGTGGCAGCAGATGATGTGGGAGAATGCTGAATTAGCAGTCTCGAGTTCCTTTCTAATTGTGTGGCCAAGGCACTGTGTCCCCTCTGAGTCTCATCTACTGTCTAACAGAAGGGGCTCAATAATGCCTTCATCGACTTCCCAGGATCAATGCAAGAGAAAAAAACAAGTGTGTAAGTACCCTGAAAATGGGACCGATGAAAGGTATTCAAGTTAAGGCCCAGAACACTCAAATCCACTAGATAATTTCTCCCTTAGTGTGGTAAACAGTTTAGTGGCTCCCCAAAGATGTCCACATAGCTTTGCTGGAAGCTGTGAATTTGTTATCTTACAAGGGAAAACGGACTTTGCAGATGTGAGTAAGGATTTTGAGATAGGGAGATTTTCATGAATTATCCAGATAGGCCCAATGGAATCACAAGTGTCCTTGTAAGAGGCAGGCAGGAGGGTCAGAGTCAGAGAAGGAGATGTGAAGATGAAAGGAGAGGTCAGAGTGACGTGGCCACAAGCCAAGGAAGGCCACATCTTTTGGAGCTGGAAAGGCAAAGAACAGATTCTGTCCTAGAGCCTGCAGAGGAACACAGCTCTGCTCACATCTAATTTTAGCCATTTCAGACTTCTGACCTCTAGAACTATAAGATAATTTGCATTAAAAGAGGAAAACAATAGAATGGGAGACTAGAGATCTCTTCAGAAAATTGGAGATATGAAGGGAATATTTCATGCAAAAATGGGCACAAAAAGGACAGAAATGGCAAGGACCTAACAGAAGCAAAAGAGATTAAGAGGTGGCAAGAATACCCAGAAAAACTGTACAAAAAACCTCTTAATGAACAGGATAACCACGATGGTGTGGTCACTCATCTAGAGGCAGACATCCTGGAATGTGAAGTCAAGTGGGCTTTAGGAAGCATCACTACAAACAAAGCTAGTGGAGGTGATGGAATTCCAGCTGAGCTATTTCAAATCCTAAAAGATGATGCTGTTAAAGTGCTGCACTCAATATGTCAGCAAATTTGGAAAACTCAGCAGTAGCCATAGGACTGGAAAATGTCAGTTTTCACTCCAATCCCAAAGAACGGCAATGCCAAAGAATGTTCAAACTAGTGTACAATCATGATCCATTTCATATGCTAACAAGGTAATGCTCAAAGTCCTTCAAGCTAAACTTCAACTGTATGTGAACCGAGAACTTCCAGATGTACACAAATTGGAATTGGAAAAGGCAGAGGAGTCAGAGATCAACTTGCTAACATCTGTTGGATCATAGAGAAAGCAAGGGAATTTCAGGAAAACATCTACTTCTGCTTCATTGACTATGCTAAAGCGTTTGACTGTGTGGATCACAACAAAGTCTGAAAAATTTTTCAAGAGATGGGAATGTGAGACCACCTTACCTGTCTCCTCAAAGACCTGTATGCCTATCAAGAAGCAATGGAACTGGACATGGGACAACAGACTGGTTCAAAACTGGGAAAGGAGTATGTCAAGGCCATATATTGTCACCCTGGTTATTTAACTTCTATGCAGAGTACGTCATGCAAAATGCTGGACTGGATGAAGCACAAGCTGAAATCAAGATTGCTGAGACAAATAGCAACAACCTCAGATATGCAGATGGCAGAAAGGAACTAAGAAGACTCTTGATGAAAGTGAAAGAGGAGAGTGAAAAAGCTGGCTTAAAACTCAACATTCAAAAAACTAAGATCATGGCATCTGGTCCCATCACTTCATGGTGAATAGATGGGGAAACAATGAAAACAGTGGCAGATTTTATTTTCTTGGGCTCCAAAATCACTATAGATGGTGACTGCAGTCATGAAATTAAAAGACACTTGCTCCTTGGAAGAAAAGCTATGACAAAACCTATACAGGGTATTAAAAAGCAGAGACATCACTTTGCTGACAAAGGTCCATCTAGTCAAAGCTATGGTTTTTCTAGTAGTCATGTATGGATTTGAGAGTTGGACCATAAAGAAGGCTGAGTGCAGAAGAATTGATACTTCTAAACCGTGGTGTTGGAGAAGACTTTTGAGAGTCCCTTGGACTGCAAGAAGATCAAACCAGTCAATCCTAAAGGAAATCAACCCTGAATGTTCATTAGAAGGACTGATGCTGAAACTAAAGCTCCAATACTTTGACCACCTGATGCAAAGAGCTGACTCATTGGAAAAGACCCTGATGCTGGGAAAGATTGAGGGCAGGAGAAAAAGGGGACATCAGAGGATGAGATGGTTGGATGGCATCACCAACGCAGTGGACATGAGTTTAAGTAAGCTCTGGGAGATAGGGAAGCTGGGCTGCTGTTCATGGGGCTGCAAAGAGTCAGACATGATTTAATGATTGAATAGCAGCAATAGGAAGTTAACACAGACAAACTCATCTAAACACTGTTTAAATCTGATTCTCCGATTTTTCAGTGTTCCTTCTTATTCAATGAAAGCGTCTGTGGTTACCAAGTTAGCTCAGCCCTCCCATGTTAAGCTAAGGATAATACTTTATGTGTACTGACTTGTTTTTTAAGATTGAGCTATAATTCAAATAAAATTTTACATAAAATTCACCATTTAAAGTGTACAATTCAGTGGTTTTTACTATATTCACAAGATTGTGCCACCATTATCATGATCTAGTTCCAGAACGTTTTCATCAAACCAAAAAGAAACCTGTATCCATCAGCAGTCACTCTCTACTCCCCTGCCTTCAGCCCCAAGGAAACACTCATCTATTTTCTGTCTCCATGCATTTGCCAATTCTGGACATTTTACATACAGGAAACCATACAATATGTGGCCTTTTGTGTCTGGCTTCTTTCACACAGCATATTTTCAAGGTTAAATCCACATAGCACACGTCAATATTTCATCTCTTTTCATTGGTGAATAACATTTCACCGTAGTAATATACCAAGCTTTATTGATCCATTTATCAGCTGATGAGCACCTGAGTTATTTCCACTTAGTGGCTATTGTGAATAACATTGCTATGAACATTTATTTGTGTATGTATTTTTGTGCGGACATATGTTTTCAACTCTCTGGGATATATACCTAGAAGTGGAGTTGTTGGGTCACAACGTAACTCTATATTTAACTTTTTGAGTAACTGCCAGACTGTTTTTCACAGCAGCTGCACGACTTTTCATTCCCATCAGCAGTGTGTGAGGGTTCTAGTTTTTCCATGTACTTGCCAAAATTTTCCTTTTCTAAAATTTTAACTACTTTAATGAATGTGAAGTGGTATCTCATTATGGTTTTGATTTGTGTATCCTTAATTGCTGATGACGTTGAGCAGCTTTTAATGTGCTTGTTGTCCATTTGTATATCGCCTTTGGAGAAATGTCTATTTACATCCTTCGCTCATTTTGGGGGTTGGGGGGATAGGCTATGCTGTTTCTTTATTGCAGCATGTAGGCTCTCTCTAGTTGCTCAGGGGGGTCAGTTGGGCTCCAGGGTGTCAGTTGCCCCATGACACATGGGAATCTTAGTTCCCTGACCAGGGATCGATCCTGTGTCCCCTGAATTGGAAGGTGGACTCGTAACCACTAAACAACCAGGGAAGTCCCCTCTGTTCACTTTTTTGGGTTGTCTTTTGGTTTTTGAGTTGTAAGACTTCTTGATATATTCTGGATATTAGACCCTTTTCAGATATATGATTTGCAGATATTTTCTCCCATTCTGTAGGCTTTTTCACTTTCTTTTTTTTTCTTTTTCACTTTCTTTTAAAAATTTATTTTGATTTATTCTTAGTTGTGGCACACAGGATCTTTGGTCTTGATTGTGGCACGCAGGATCTTCAGTTGTGGCGTGCGAACTCTTAGCTGTTACATGTGGGATCTAGTTCTGTGACCAGGGATCAAACCCAAGCTCCTTGCTTTGGGAGCTCAGATCCTTAGCCACTGGACCACCAAGGAAGGAAGTCCCTTTTTACTTTCTTGATCGTGTCCTTTGACACACAAAATTTTTTAATTTTGATGAAATCCAATTTATATCTTTTCTTTGGTTGTTTCAGCTAGGTGTTCCTAACTTCTTGAAAGTTGATGAAAACCAAGTGAGGTAGAGAGTATTGTTAGCACCCCCATTTTATGGATCAAGAAATTAGGGTACAGAAGAGGGAAGCACTTTGCCTGAGATCAAGCAGCTAATAGGCGGCAGAGCTGAACCCACGCATTCACGCTCCAGGTCCCCAGGTGGGAAGACCTCACCGCTCCTCTGCTCAATCTCCGTTCGAGGAAGAGGATCCTTAAATTATTCTTGGACCATCAGACTTGTTCCAGGTTAGGCTAGCCAGGCTGACAGTTTTCATGGTTCATCTTTCATTGTTCATGAATTAATCTGAAGGGTAAGTGCGAGGGGAGGGGCCCTCAGGTGGGGGCATGTCCACGGCAGCTTCCCCAGTGCTGTAAAGCAGGCTCTGTGAGCCCAGGCCCTACCCACCTCGCCCTCCATCAGGGCTGCCAAGGCCTCAGACAGGGGATCTTGCCCCTCACTTTGGTCCTAATCAAAGTCAGAAAGGTCAGCCAAGAAAGGGAGGCCTGTGTAAGTTGGTCTGGTTCAAGGGCAGAGGGAAGTCCCATGCTGAGTCAGGGGCAGCAGGAATGGAGGTAAGGAGACCCGAGGTCTTGGAGAGGTGAGCAATGGGTACCAGGAGAGACCTAATCCAGAGGTAGGGGCAAAGGAAAGGTATACTCTGGTGGAAGTGTCTCAAAGGTGTCAGAGTCTGGGAGGCAAGTAGGGGCAGCCCCGCCTGCATAGGTAGCCACCTGAGGAATGGGGCCATTCTTGACCGACCTGCTGGGGGAGGCCTAGGAGCACTGGTCTGAGGAGTCACCTAATGAGGGACCTCCCTTCTGCTTGGGTGACACTGCCTGGAGGCTGTCAGTTTGCCCCGTGGCCCACATCCACCTGAAAGGTAGCAAGTTCTACTCTGGGCCAGGGGGGGTTTCCAGAAACCCAGGGCTACCTACTGACAAGTTTCAGCATCATGAAGAAATGACAGGTATTCCTTCTGTCTTGTCAGGAATGAAGAATTCTTGCTTGGAACCTCTTTCCCTAGGGCTAGCATGCCCAAGGCCCTGTAATCACAATGAAAACCCTAATAGTCATAACTACGTTTGGCAAATGTGCATTTTGTGCCAGGAACTGCACTAGGCTCTTTCTATCTGTCCATCCATCATCTCCAACCCTATTAAAACCCGGACTAAGGTGTGATCTCTGCTTGCCGAGGTGAGGAAATGGAAGCTCACAGAGTGAGTGACTTAACTAAGGCCACCAGCTAGTAATAATACTGGCCCCTCACAGAGGCACTGCTGTGGCAGCCTCTCAGGCCACAGCCCAGGAGCATGACTACCACCCAATCTTACCCCCACCCCTGAGGAAGCAGGAAGAAGTAGGAAGAAGGTATGCTCAGGCTGGATATGAAATGGGGGCTGTGACCCAGGAAGAGGCAGGGCCAGCTGGTTTCAACAGACACAGTGGCCAAGGACTGTTGCCTCCTCTCACTACTCAGAGAGCCCAGCACAGGGAGCAGCCTCCGACACTGGCTGGTCCAGAGCTTCTGAGATACGTCTGAGCATCAGGTTCACTGGAGTGTTTAAAAATACAGATCCCTGGGTACAGAGATTTGGATTCTACAGATCTTAGGGAAGCCTAGGAACGTGCATGGAGCCTCTGGTATTTCTGATGCAGAGCCAGGTTTCACAGTCCAATCCCTTCATTAAACAGTCAAGAAAACCGATCTCAGTCGAGAGAAGTCTTACAGGTAAGAAGCGGCACAGCGGAGATTTGGTCCCAGGAGGACACGCCATCAACATTAGATGGCTCTTATGGGAGGAGAAAGCCAACTTGAAAAGCCGACCATGTCTCTGGAGCTTGGAACTAACAGAAAAAGTCACAGGGCAGAAGACAGACTTGATATATAAATATTTGAAATTTCTAGAAACCTCACTTCCAAAAAAGTAAAGTCTATGAAAGATAAAAAGGACAACATGCTGGAAGCAATGCTTCCAACAAATACGACAAAGAGTTAATATACTTGTAATTATTTATCTATGTAAACATTTCATTCAAATTGAATAATTCAGGAAATTATCAAGGCTAAATAAGCAATGGGCTAAATAGAGATGAGCAAAGAGCTTAAATGTGCACAGAACACAATAGTTAGTAAGCAAATATTAAATGGAGGGACTTCTCTGGTAGTCCAGTGACTAAGACTCTACACTCCAAATGCAGGGGGCCTCAAGTTTGATCCCTGGTCACACGCCACAACTAAGACGTGGTATAGCCAAAATATTTGTTTAAAAACAAATACTGAATTGAGAACATTTGATCTGACTGGAAAACTTTAAAATGTAACCTGAAACAAGGTACCATTATAACACATTAGACTATTTTTAGCATATTTGTATATACATACATATATATGTAAATAGAAGAGGATTTGGAAAGAGTTGTTTTCTGATTGCCTCTTAATATCTATTTTTACCACCTCCCCCCCTTTTTTTTAAACTTAACCAAGCCTTTCTATTATGGGGGATGGTGAGGAAGCAGCAACATGCTTACCACCTGGAATGTGGACATGATGGCTGGCGCTCTAGGGACCACATTAGACCATGTGGAGACCATGTGGATGCTATGAAATGAGGATACAGTGCATAGAGTTAGAAGCCTGGGTTCTTCGTGACCAACAACCACGGGTCCTCTAGGCTAGCTCTGAAATGCTTTGTCCAGACGTCTTCCGTGTGGAAGAAGACAAGCTTAAGCTTATGTTACTTTGATTTTCTGTCATGTGCAGCTGAACCTAAACTTATCTGATACACATATCAAACCTCTGTGGAAGTGTAAAGGCGACTATACTAGGGTAATGCTTACATTTATTATTACTATCGTTTTACATTTAGAATATACTCATGAATTACATATGTAAGTATCTGTTTTGGAGCCTCAGTGAACTCAGCTTGCCTATTACCTCCTAGTGATGTGACCTGGGGCAGTCAATTTGTCTGAGCCTGTCTGCGTATTTGTAAAGTGGGCATGATAATAACAAAATTTATCTCACTGGGCTGTTGTGGTGATTAAGTGAATTAATGCAGATACAATCCTTGCACCATGCCTGGCTTAAAGCTATTACTGTACTACATTATGCTATCACATTATCGCAGAACCAACCAGAAAAACGCAGGACATATTGTCGAGTAAGAGAAACAGGTTGCAAAACTGGCACATGAGTATGATCCCTTTTGTGAAAAATTATTTTTATTTCTACATAGATATGTATATCAAGAGATGTCTGGAGGGATGGTTGGCCAAGTGTTGTAGTGGTAATTCCTGGATAGCAGAAGTTTTGCTTTCTTCTTTATGGTTGAAAAAAATCATTACTTTTTGAGCAGGAAAATTCCTAAAAAAGGAACAGTCCCGTGGAAAACAATAACTCACACCAAGAATCATTAAAGCATCCATATCCTTTGACCCAGTCACTCTTAGGAACTGATCTGAGGAAATAATTCAAATGCAGGAAGAAGCTACATCTATAAAACCGTCTACTACAATATGATTTATAATAGAGAAAAATGGGGAATCACTGAAGTGATATGTTAGGGTAATACTACATGATTCACTTACTGGAATACTGTGCAACAATTAAAATGAGTAAGATGATAACCATGTAACAATATGGAAAAATGCTTATGACAGACTGAGAAGAAAAAGGAGCAGAATGCAGAACTAGGTCTGTGTCAGGAGCACAATGGACATAAGTCTTGCACGCATTTGAATGGGGACTGGAAGAGAACACACACACAGTTGAGTTTGTTGGGACCAATGATTGTAGACATTTTTTTTTTCACTTAAAATTCTGACTAATGTTTCTATAACGTTCTTTGCATAACTTTTAAAATTGGCTTTGGGACTTCCTTGGCGGTCCAATGGTTAAGACCCTGCACTTCCAGTACAAGGGTGCAGGTTCAATCCCTAGTCAGGGAACTAAGAGTCCACAAGCCATGAGGCATGGGCCAAGAGAAAAAAAGAAAACTGGCTTCAGAAATCCCCTCAGGGAAAATAAAGGAAAGCAGGAAGAAGAAGAGAGGATGGAGAAGATGATTCTCCCAGAAGTGGGGGGTCTAGATGAGGAGTTCAGAGGCAATCTGAACACTCGGGCACTGTTTCAGCTGGGTCTTCTACCTGGGTGGCCTCAGAGGCGGCCTCCCCTCTAAGTGATCGGTGGAACAAAACAGTTGCCTGAGTTAGGTAGACAGTACCTTAGCTGATACTAAAGTGAGAATTAATAGTGCTCTCCAGACTGGAATCCTCTGGAAAAACTGATCATGCTTGCTATTGATGACCAGTGAGCTGGCAAGGGTGTGAACTGCCAGGCCTCCTGGAGTGCGGTTTGGCACTGTGTATCCAAATGAAGGATGGGAATCTCCTTGGAATCAGCGACCCCACTCCTTGGGACTTAGCCTAAATGTAAGGAAATGATTGAACCAGTGTATAAAAATATTTACACAACACACTCATTACAAAGTTTATAAAAATAAAAAAGTAAACCTTCTGCTTCACCAAAAAGGAATTGGTAAACTAAATTTTGGGATAGCCATGCAGCGGCACACTATGAAGTTACACTAAAAAATTAGGATGTAGATATGAATTTGACATGATAAAATGCCCACCACATCCGAGGGAGAATAGGAAGGCAATGAAAGCAAGAAGCATATCATCCTCTTTTCCTAAGACTTTATCTAAAGATGTTCACTTGCATATAAGAATTTCTGCTAAGATACACACCAGGGTCTAAAAGTAGTTAACCTTTGAATGGTGGGATTACAAACGGGATCAAGCAGTATAGTCCAACTGTAATAAGCAACCCCAAGTCTACTGGTTTATAACAGTGAGTGTTACCACCCCCTCCTGCTCCTATTTGCTGTGGTTGGCCACTCCTCTGCCCAGCATCTTCTCCACTCTAGGACCGAGGTGAATGCAAGGGCCTCTATTTTAACACTGCGGGTCTCTGTGGTGGAAGTGTTAGGGGAAGCACACTGACTGAAACCGCCCACCCTGGCCAGGCATCACAGTAACCATTAGAATGAGTTGTTTTATGACAGGAGGTCCTGGTAAGGGCCATGGAACTAATAAGCCACCACCAACTGGAAGAGTTCAGGAAAGGTCAAAAAGAGACACCACATGTCCGACCACCTCCCAGAATCCTCCTCACTGGCATCCATCTTGGCTGAACAAAGCGTGCACTACCAGGAAGGACTCTGAGTCAGAATGACTGGCTAAAGGCAATCCAGAAACTAATCCCATCACCGTAAACCCCGAGACTGCAAGCCCCTGTGGCAGAGCAGTTCTCCTGGGTTCCCTCCTGCTCTCCGTTTTCCCAATAAAACCTCTTGCTTTGTCAGCACATGTGTCTCCTCGGACAATTCATTTCTGAGTGTTGGACGAGAGCCCAGTTTCGGGCCCTGGAAGGGGTCCCCCTTCCTGCAACAGAGGGCAGAGATGGTGGACCACCCTGGACCACCCACTGGCTCTTATAGTCTGTGTTGGGCAAGTCTCTTGGCCCTTCCCAGGTTCAACAGAGCAGGAATATATACTGGTAAACACTTTGAACAATAAAACAAGTTACCATGTAAGTTATTTCATCCTTGTCTTAGCACATTCAGGCTGCTAAAACAAAAATACCATAGCCTGGGTGGTTTAAACAACAAACGTTTATTTCTCACAGTTCTGAAGGTTGGGAAGTCCAAGATCAAGGTGCCAGGAGATCTGGTGAGGGCTTGATTCCTGGTACATAGCCATCTGTCTTCCCTCCGTGTCATCGCGTGGTGGAAGGGGCCAGGAAGCTCTCTTAAGCACATTAATCCCTTCCATGAGGGCTCTATCCTCATGACCTAATTACCTCCCAAAGCGCCGCCCCTGAAGACCATGCCTCCAGGGATGAAGTTTCCACATAAGGATTCTAGGAAGAACATTCAGTTTACAGCAATCCTATTACTTAAAGTCCTTTCTTTGCAGAATGCAGCTCCTTTCCAGGAAGTGGATGGTCTCTCAAAGGTGGGACGTGTGGGTTCTCCAGGAGGGAAAACACAGAGACCAAGCAGCAAGGCAGAGACAGCAGCTTCAAGCCTGAGGCAGAGGGGCCAGGGAGAGGTCAGGATTTTGGCTAATCTAAGAGACGGGTCAATCAACCTGACCCGTGGTAAGAATAAAACAACAATGTGACAGAAAGTTCTAAATGTCCAGAAATGTTATGCCAGGTCTGCTACCTTACTGCTCATATGACTTGAGTCAAGTTAGATGGCCTCTTCGAATGTCCCCATATGTAAAATGCAAATCGAAATAGCTGTCCAGCTTACTTTATTTGGTTGTCATTGAGGGTAGGGGTAAGAATGGGGTGGGGGTGAGGGCTGGGGTGGCTCCATTTTCAGCCCCAAAACTGTCAGCACTCCAGGTGGGGAAGCTTTGGGCCTTCAAGCTGTAACCACACTCTCACACATACCACAGTTCTCTAACTCCTCTCATCACCTCATTATCAGAGTAGTTTGTTCACCCTTCTTATTTGAATCCACACACCTTTCAACAGGACAGGTGAAAACTGACAACAGAAGCCTCGACATGCAGGAGGAGAACCCCTTTGATGAATGGTCCCGAGAAGGCCTGGATGCAGAGGGAAGGACCTCACTCCACTTGGCCATGTCTGGAATTAGCCTCATTTCCCTTGTTTCTCCAGATCCCCATCTCTCAGAATGGAAGGCAGGACAGGATGGGGTTTTTCAACTTGGCCTAATTACTGCTGCTGCTGCTGCTGCTGCGTCGCTTCAGTCGTGTCCGACTCTGTGTGACCCCACAGACGGCAGCCCACCAGGCTCCACGGTCCCTGGGATTCTCCAGGCAAGGACACTGGAGTGGGTGGCCATTAGGGCCGCAATTAAAAACTAGATTCCCAGGCTCCACTTTCTGGAGACTCTGGTTCACCTGGTGAAGGGGTGAGGCTGAATCACAGAAGGTGATCTGTGCCACCCCCACTGGACTCCCATCCAGTCCCTCTGCACAGACCTCATGAGGTGCCCCAGCAGGGAGGGCACAGGCATCTCAGGTGGCACGAGCCCTGGCAGCAGGGAGAAACCTGAGTGGGCCAGGTTATCTGATGGCACACCTGCACTGGCCCCGTGCTCACATCTTGAATATCATGAGCAGGGAAAGGCTCGAGAAGAGACTCCCAGGCAGAACACATAGGTCACCGTGCAAGCTATGCTGGGGTCAGAGGAGTAGTAGGAAAAAGGCATTTCTCTTTTTCTGCTGTCAGTCCCTCAGAACCAAAGGCGCTGCAGGCTTCCTCTGTACACCCTCACTGACAGCCCTGGAGGAGATTCTCTCTTTATATGTTTCTCAACATGGTGGTGAGTGCCTTGAGGGCTGGGATGGGTCTTACTCCTCTCTGCTCAGTGCTGGCACACAGTTACTGCTTGCTGAATATTTCATGAATAAAGGAGAGGTGGTAACACTTACCATGTTACCACAGGTCAAAAAAAGACTGCTACTCACACCCACTAGGCACACGGGAAATGCATGTGCTCACCTCTGAGGGGTGGGGAAACCCCAGCCTTAGTCACCCAGCTAGAGGCTGAGCTCTGCATGCCCTGATTTGCAAGGGTACTAAGTTACCTTTGACATGATAAGTTATTTGCCTCTTCACAGGAAATACCTCCCTCTCCAAAAGCCTCCCCTACACTGTATAGAATTACTAGGTTAAGAGTATCTGCCCTTAAAAGAAAAAAGGGAAAGCTTTTTTTTATGGATGCATGCCAGTTAATGAATGTAGATGGAATGACAGAGTCAGAAATTTACATTTTGCAACTTCCAACAGGCAAGGATAATCGATGAAAGCTAAGATCACAGCCAAATGATGAGGTTCAGGAAGGAATCTCAGCCCTAGACTGATCAAGCTCCCAAATTGGGATCCCATACTCCACTGAAGCCGAAAGGAGAGGACCACAGTTAAGACAGGCTCCAGATAGGCTTATTAGGTTATTTAAACAAAACCAGGTGACCATTTCTGCAGGCAAAAGGCCAGGGGAGAATTACCAGGCTCTGACCTTTCCTGAATTCTCCCCTCCCCTGTCCCTCTTAGCTCCCTCCATCTTCAGTCTTTAAAGGGAAAGGCTGCAGTGAGGAGGGGGAAGACGGGGCGGGGGGCACTCTGGAAGATCTGAGGCTGCTGACACCCACGCATATCCTGACAGCCCAAAGAGATGAGGCAAGTCTTGCTCTGTTCTTCCCCACTGTTCTCAGAGTCCAGCAGGCTGCTGGGCTGGACACACACGTCTTGTCCTGTCCTGTCGGGGCAGGAAGGCTGAGAGGTCTATTTCTCAGAATCTTCTGTCAACCAGGATTTGTTTAGAGTCTACTGATGAGAGGCACCCACAGAAACCACTACTCCTTCTTTGGAGTAACACTTCTCTGGCAGTGGTAGGTGACTTGATGCCAGTCTCCAGGCCAGGAAAGTCTTCCCATCCACCTCACTGTAGCCGTTCCCCTGGGGATGCCAGGGCTGGGCAGTGATCAGAACCAGGACAGCACCTGCCAGTGAAGATCTCTGCAGTCATCCCAGCCCCCAAAGCCTACCTGCAGAGTCCTGGCTGCAGAACATGTGGCTCTCCGGTGGCTAGCCTCTGGGCACGGAAGAGGGGGTTCTCTGCTGCCAGGCCTCTTGGAGCCGAGATAGAAGGGACAGCAACAGAGAGTCCAGCACAGCCAGCCCCTCCCAGGAACACCGAAGACCCCTGGAACAACAAGAGGCCTGGCTGTGACTGCCCCTTCTTACTAGTTTCAGTCCTCACCCTCTGCCAATGCCAAGGCGCTGGCACCAGAGGCCCTTCCTTGTCAATCTTTCTCACCTCTCTCTGGTCTGTAGATGTGTAGTCAGGGTTCCCTGGGACCCCTAACCACTGCCCCCACAACACACCTGTGATCCAGCAGCAACAGGCCCTGCTCTTGTAGCTCCTTCACCTCCTTGCTGGCTCCAAACAGGTCCCACAGGGTCAGCTGGGGCTCAAACTGCTGCCAGTGCTGGGAAAACAAGAAGGGGAAGAGATACAGAAACCACAAGGTAGGGAGCTGGCAGTGGCTATTCTAGGCCACCTGCCTGGAGTTGTAGTGAGGGGGGGCTTCAGTCCAGCACAGAGATCTTAGAAACTGACTATCATGTACACCAGGACCAAGTCAATGGGTCAGCAGGGAGGTAGGCACCTTCACTCCTATTCCATGCCCAAGCCAAATCCAGCTCCCAGCCAAACCAGGTCTTCCTTTGTTCATTCCACTCCCTGTTTTGGTCAGAGTACGGCCAACCCTAGTTGGGGCTTTCACCGGAAAAGACCCTGATGATGGAAAAGGTTGAAGGCAAAAGACAAAAGGGGTGGCAGAGGATGAGATGGTTAGACAGCATCACCAACTCAATGGACATGAATTTGAGCAAACTCCAGGAGATAGTGGAGGACAGAGGAGCCTGGCATGCTATAGTCCATGGGGTTGTGAAGAGTCAGATGCGACTTGGCAACTCAACAACAAGTCTAGGTTCTACGGCTCTGATTTCATCTAGAGCAGTTCTGGGCTTCACTGATCCTCATTGTACTTAATCTGAGCTTTTAGCTCTGCTTAAAAAACATTTGAAAATTCTTAATCTAGCCTATTCCCTTAGATGGCTGAGAAAGTTACTATTCAGAGGTGAAAGGATGTGTGCCTAAGGGTGCGATAGACGGGGACTAGGGCCCAGGTCTCTGTAGCCCTGGTCAAGGTGCTCACCATCACCTTGCTGCCCAGTGCTCCTGCCCATCAGGTCTCAGCTACACCAAGGCCCTACCTCTAGCTGCCAGTGCCAGAGGAACGGGAGGGTGTGTGTGTACAGAAGAGAGAGTGAGACAGAGTGGTTCTTACCAGGTAAGATAGACCTCTTACCTGGTGAGTGATGCCCACATCTGTGCGTAGCCCCATGGCCAAAACTTCCTCCAGCCTGAAAGAAAAACCAATAGAGGGTCTTGGAGAGGAGACTTACACTTTTCCCATTCTTCAAACTCTAGCTGGGATACATGCATTGGGGGTTTATGAGGATCACACAGCATGGGACAGGGTGGGGGAAGGGCAAGGCAGGAAACAAACGTGTAGATGGGTGGTTCTTGGGGGACAGGGGAAGCCTGGGTGAAGAGCTCTCAAGTGCTCACAGCTCCAGCTCACTCAGGGGTATGCGCCTCCGGGTGCCGTGACCAAACAGCATCACCTCCTTCATCCAGTTGTCAGGCTCTAGGGTCTGGATCCGAGCCTCTCGGGTGTGGCCCCCGGCCCCCTGGGGTATAAATCGCCCATGGGCCCCTGACAACATAAACAGGTTAACAGCAGCCAACACTGTGTGCTTGCCAGATGCTAAGTCAGCGGTTCTCAAAGCGCGGCCTCTGGACCAACAGCATTTCACATGCTAGAAATGTAAATCCTCAGGCCCTGTCCAATTCCAGAAATTCTAGAATTTGGTTGGGGTTCAGTTGGGTTTTAACAAGCTGTCCAAGTAATTCTGATGCATGCTAAAGATCAAGAACCACAGGGCCAGGTATTATCCCAAGCACCTCAAAACACATACTTAAGAGCTCTACAAAGTAGGTAGTACTTTTTGCCACACTCTACATATGAGGAAACAGAGGCCCGGAGAGGTTAAGTGGCCCAAGAGCACACAGCCGTGACCCTGCTCTCCTGAGTCATCCCATCTATGGTTCACGGGACTCACCGGGCCCAACGCCAAGGTACTGACCACACTGCCAGTAAGTCCAATTGTGGGTACTAAGCGCCCCCTGTCGGGAAGGAGGGAACAGTCAATGCAGAAGAGAAGTAGGTGGGCCGATCCCTGTTCAGGTAAAGGCACCTGGTTACAATGTCCCACCATCTCAGGCCCTGGAAGCACCCTTCTCTCCAAAGGGCCACAGCTGCCCTGTCATGCCTTAGCCTGCCCAGGCTCCACCTTCAGCATTAGGACTTACATTCCGGGCAAAGTTGGAGACCTCATACTGGCGAAAGCCAGCCTCCCGCAGGATTGCCCGTCCCTCCTGGTACATCTCAGCAGCTAGATCGGGGTCGGGGGCAGGAAGGGCACCTTGCTGCACCTGGGTGAAGAGTGTGGTGCCCCGCTCCAGGGACAGCTGGTAGAGGGACACGTGGTCATCACAGCAGCGCAGCAGTTCCTGCAGCTGCCGGAGCCACGGCCCCACCTGCTGTGCCGGCAGCCCCAGCATCAGGTCCACAGAAACACGCCCTGGGAAGAGGCGCTGGGCCTCCGCCAGGGTGTGCAGAGCATCACTGGCTGAGTGTGTCCTCCCCAGCAGCTGGAGCTCAGTGTCATCTAGAGACTGGAGAGAGAGGGTGGCGTATAAGCACACAGGCCAGCTCAGAGGGAGACAGAAACACCTGACTGGACTTACTGCAGACACAGATCCAGGGGAAAACACAGGACAGGCAGGGAGCTGGAAGGTGGATGGTCAAGCCAGTAGCAGGGGTACCATTCACTAAAGGGTTACCATGTGCAAAGCATTCTTATGCAATATCTAATTTATCCCTAGAACCCTCCAACACTAGCTCCATTTTACAGATGACAAAACTGGATTTCATTAAGTAGCTTGCCCAAGGTCAAACAATGGCGAAGTCAGACCTGGAAATTAGGACTGTCTGACTCCAAAGCCAACAATCTTTTCTTGATTTTACTTTTTATTTTGAAATTTTCAAACCTACAGAAAAGTTGCAATGAACATTTTTGCCACTTTTGCTTTGTTTCTCTCTAAATATGTGCTAAGTTGCTTGATGTGTCCGAGTCTGTCCAACACTATGGACAGTAGCCAGTCAGGTCCCTCTGTCCATTGGATTTCCCAGGCAAGAATATTGGAGTGGGCTGCCATACCCTCCTCCAGGGGATCTTCCTGACCCAAGGATCAAACTTGTGTCTCTTACATCTGCTGCATTGGCAGGTGAGTTCTTTACCACTAGCACTACCTCGGAAGCCCCCTCTTTCAATATACACATACATTATTATTACGTTGAATTTTTTGAGAGTAAGTTATAGACCATGCTGTCTAAAAGAACATTTAAGATGATGAAAATATTCTGTAGCTGCACTGTCCAATATAGTAGATACTAACCACATGTAGTTGTTTATATTTTAGAAGTTAATTAGATTTAAATTCTCACATTCTAAGTGTTTCCTAGCATGAGGTCAGTGGCAACTATATTGGTCAGTGAAGATACAGAACATTTTAGTAGAATATGGTAGCCATTGCCCACAGGCTAGTAGGTACTCGTAATATGGTTATCTAAATGTAAAAAAACATTTCTTAGGAATAAGGACACTCTCTTACACAACCACAATCGAATTAGAGTTCCGGAAATGTAACATGGACACAATCCCATTATCTAATATACAATCTTATTCAAAGTTGGCCAACTGTCCCTCAATGTCTGTTATAGTAATTTCCTCTTCCCACTCCAATTCAGAATTCAATCAGGGGTCACACATTGCATTCAACTGTCACTGTCTCTTTAGTCTTCTTTAGTTGAGATCCTCATCCTGCCTTTATCATTTGTGATACTGACATTTTTGAACAGTACAGGTCAGTTGTTTTAAAAACTGCCTCTTAGGGAATTCCCTGGCAAGTCCAGTGGTTAGGACTCAGCATTTTCACTGACCGGGGCCCAGGTTCAAAATCCCTGGTCAGAAAACTAAGACCTCACAAACTACATATTGTGGCCAACGCCCCCCCCCCCCCATCTCTTAACTAGTCCCAGAGATCTCCTGTACATCATTGTGTTTATATCAGCAATACTGTACTGTACATTAAAAAGTTGTTAAGAGGGTAGATCGATCTTATGTTATCTGTTCTTACCCATATATATACAAAGTCTCTTAGGTGTCCTGATGTTTCCTCACAATTAAATTCAAGACATGTTAAGTATTTGGAGGCCAGAATATCTCAGAAATGGTGTGTCCCTTTCAATATGTCCCATAATGACAAAGCCCTGACCCCAAGCTCTTTGGTAAGTGGTACATGTACTTGAAATGGGTGTGTGTAGAGTGGGAGTGGGGAAGAAATACCAGGGGCCAACCTGAGAGGAGCATGTTTCTCTCCCCACTTAAAACCCTTCAGTGACTCCCTTGTCACCACTAGGCAAAACCCCAAGTTTCCTAGTATGGTGCTGAAGACTTCTGGGCCCCAGCTTGCAACTTTGTCCCCAGCCTCTCCAGTCACAAGGAGTGGCTGAGGTCCCCCCAAACAGGCAAGCTCTTCCAAATCCTGTCTTTCCACCCTCTGCTCGGATGGACTCCTCTTCCTTACTCAAACATCACCTTCTCCAGGAAGGTTTCCATGATTTTGTCAGACTGACATGCCCTTCAGGCTATACTCTTGAAAGCCTTTTGTAGAGATCCCATTCACAAGCAGCCTTTATCATGCTGCAATGATCTGACCACCTGTCTGCCTCCTTCTGTGTCCCCAGTCAAGTAGTAAATCTTTCAAGCATCTACTATGTGCCAGGAATTGTAGTGGCTGCTTGTAACACCGTGATGAACAAAAAGGCATGCAGATCCCTGCCTATTAGGGCCTGGAGTCTAGCACAGAAACAGACAAGCAGGTGTCGCCATACACTTCTCAGTGCCTACAGGGCCCTGGCACACAGAAGGAGCTCCATAAATATTTGCCCTGTGAATGGATGTGACTGGATGAGAGCCATCCTGGATACCCCAGGATAAGGTGGGTGAGATGGGTTACCTGGAGGCCAATGGACAACCTGTTGACTCCTGCTGCCCCAAATGCTGCCAGCCTGGAGCCTGAGGCCGAAGTGGGGTTGGCCTCCAGGGTGACTTCAGAGTCTGCAGGCAGGTGAGCTGCCTGGGCCACTGCCTCCAGGACAGCTGCCACCGTATGGGCGCTGGCCAGACTGGGGGTACCCCCACCAAAGAACACAGACTCCACTCTAGGGAAAGAGAATGGAGATGAGACGGGAGGGAGCCCTCCGGGATGCCTGCAACCTGTTCTGCTGCCCCTACATAATTCCCAAGACCCGGCCCCCAGGACCCACCGCCGCACTCCGCTGAGCCGCAGCAGCGTCTGAGCCTCGGTCACCAGACAGCGCCTCAGAGCAGCCTCGTCCACACCACGCGGGATGTACTTGTTGAAGTTGCAGTAACTACAGCGCTTCTCGCAGTAGGGCCACTGCGGGCAGGGGACATGTGAACCGGATGAGAGGGGACCCTGGGCTGCCCCGGCCATTTCCAGGGTTCAGTGGCACCCCCCATCCTCATTCCGAGGTCCGTCAACAGAGGCTACCGCATCCAAGCCACACAACTCTCCAAGGGGATTAGTAAGCCCACGTCAATAGGAGAAAACTGAGGTTCGGAAGGGAAGTCACTTGTCAAGGTCGACGAGATGGTGAGCACCAGAGACGTCAGTTCCCCGGACCAAGACCTTGCCCCGCCAGGGAAGAGGTCCCAGACCTCTCCGCTCCCGCGACTCCGCCTCGCCCCCACTCACGTGGACGTAGAGCGCGGCGCGCCGGCTCCCGGGCGCAGGGCTGCGGGGTCCTCCCGGGTCCTCCGCGGGGCGGCGCCGCTGGGCCACCTTGGCGGCCTTCACCCAGCCGCGGGCGCGGGCCCGCGGGAGGGCCATGGCGCCCGCCGTGGCCGAGCGGCCCGCTACGCGGGTCCGGACGCGAGCCCGAGACCAGCCCAGCGCAGGTCTTCCGGCGCGCGCAGAGCCGGGCGGGGTGGGGGCGGAGGGAGCGGCCGCCCGGGCGCCGGGACTGGGGCCGCGTGGCCGCGCCTTGGACGGAGCACCGCGCGAAGGGCTCGCGGGCGTAGCGCCACCTGCTGGGCACCGGTGCCCTCACCGCGGCCGTCCTTCTCTGGCGGCCGGAGGTGTAGCGGGGGAGCTCCCCACTTTTGGGCACCCCATCGCGAGCGAGTTCCTGGATCGATCCAGGACCTCTTAGGACGTTCAGTAGTTTTCCTCACGTTTTACGTGCCTGGCTCAGAGTTTGGGCGCTGAGGACATCCAGATGCATAAGATTAGGGCGAAGTATACAGGTCCAGGAGGCAGGGGAGAGGCAAACCAACAAGCGACAACAGGCCACCGATTTAATTCAGCACCTCCTGGATACCAGGCCAGTCTGCTCCGGGCTGTGAGGCTGGTCTGTTACAAGGGCTGTGGAATCAGTGGGGCAGCAGAGGGCACTTGGACTGAATGCTACAGGAGCAGAAAATCCCTGCTTGGTCAGGAGTGTAGGCTGTCACCTGGGTAGGGCCAACCCCAGGCACCTGCTGTGAGGAGAGTCAGAGATGGTGTATGTGGGACAGACAGGGTTCAGAAGAAGGGCTGGGCAGTCAGACACCCGAAGAACTGCCCCAGGAGGTGGAAAGATCACGGGCTTTGGCATCAGGCAGCTGGGTTCTAATTCCAGCTGTGTAAATTTGGGCAAGACACTGAACTTCCTGAGTTTTCAGTTTCATCGTTTGTGAAATAGAGCTAATGCCTGCTTGACTGTGTTCTTGGGAAGATTTCAACAGGAAATGTTGGATATATCTGGGTATAGATACAACAGGATAAGGATGTCTGTATGTATATAGTGACTGGCACTCAGAACACCCTAAATTTATGTTCATTTTCTAGAAGGTAAAGATGAGGCTGCTGCTGCTGGGGGAAACACTGGGAGATAAGGCTTGCAAGCAGAAGGAACTTTTCCTTCTATCTCTGAACTAGAAATCGATGTGCTTAGCTGCTTTTTATTTCTTGGATCAAGCTTCAGCTTGCTTTATCCTGCTTTAACTGCCCATCAAGGAAGCCCTGGTTTCACTGATTTAAAAAAAAGATCAAAATTGGTTTGGTTGGGAGGGATGGGGGAGTAGGGGGATGTAGGATGATAGTTAAAGGGTATAGAGTTTATTTTTAAGAGGTGATGAACATTTTTTATGTTGATTTTGTTGATCAGTGCACACATCTGTGAATATACTAAAAACCATTGAATGTAAGACTTTAAATGGGTGAATTGGGTAGTAAGTGAATTATAACTCAATAAAGCTATTTAAAAAAAATACTTCTTGCTGCACTAATCTGGCAACAATGTGAAAAAGAAATGTGTGTTGATATCTAATTGTGTTAGATTAGATAACATCCTAGTTGTGTTGATATCTCTAAAGTAGATGATGCATGCCCAAGTGCTTAGCACCATCGCTGACAAGGAATAGGAGGTTTAAAGTGCTTTGGTCTCTTCCCTTCTCCATCCTGTAGCAGCTGAAAAGAGAGCACACCAGCAAGAGACCAGCCAAAGTAAACAGAGAAGCTCTTTATGCCAGATCACAAAGCAGACATGGGACATGTGGGAGAAGGGCAGGGAGGAAGGATCTTCTTCCTTCCTTTATTCACAGGTTTAGATGTTGCTCCATCTGCTCCCGAAGTTTGAATTTCTGGATCTAGAGGAAAGTGAAAGAAGTGAGAATTAGGCGGGCTAGCTAGAGTGTCCAAGCCCTGCTGGTTTGCCTGGGATTGCAGAGTTTCTCTCAGGCTAAAGCCAGGAAAGTTCAGGGTAAATCAGGATGAGCTGACAAACTTGTGACCCAACTGCCAGCCTCTCAACAGACTCTGGCTCTTCATCAGGGAGGCTCAGGCAGGGCCACCTGACCTTCTGCACCCGGACTCCAACTTCCCTGCCCCTCCCTTGTCTCCTGACATACCTTTCCTGAGACGGTGAGGGGGTAGTCTGTGACAAAAACGATGTACCGGGGAATCTTGAAGTGGGAGATCTGCAGGCCAGAGGGGGATAAAGCATGAGGCCAGGCAGGGTCACAGTGGGCAGTGAGCTGACAGGTATTAGAGAGCTGAGCAACGTGGCAATGAGGGGGCTGAATTGAGGCTCCCACCTTCCCTTTGCAGAAAGCCTTGATCTCCTCTGCCGTGGTCTTCTCCCCTTCCTTGAGTCGAATGCAGGCACAGATTTCCTCCCCCATTCGGTCATCCTTCACTCCCACCACCTTCCAGAGTCAGAGACAGATATCAGACATCCCCATCTGTGTGTCCTGCTCGTGGGCTCTCACCTGGGCTGGATGCCTCACCTGCACTTCCTGAACCTGTGGGTGTGTGTGAAAGAAGTCCTCGAGCTCGGCAGGGTAGATATTCTCACCGCCACGGATGATCATATCCTTAGAGCGGCCCACAATCTTGCAGAAGCCCTGCTCATCCATCGTGGCAATGTCTCTGCAAAGAAAGCCCAGGAGCTACCTCTGACCTCGGCCTCATCTGGCTGGCTCACTCACTCACCAAACACACTTAGAAAACACCTACTGTATGTCTTACACTACTCTAGACTCTGGGGCATATGGCACAAACAAGACATTACCTGGATCATACAGGAGCAACTATCTAATGTAGGAGGCAGACCAAACCGAGTAAACCCATACCTATAGCATATTTTCTCTCTCTCTAAACATATCTATACATACACCTTTTGGGGCTGGCTTCTTACCATTCAGGTTTCAGCTCAAACATTTCCACCTGAGAGAAGCCTCCTCTGATTACCAAAGAGAAAAGAATCTCCCTTCTCCACCACAGCCACTCTCTCCTGTGACCCTATCTTATTAGTTGTGTTTATGAATGTCTGAAATGATCTTGACTGTATCCGTCTCCCTCCACCAGACATGTGGGAAGTGACAGCAGGATCCTGCCCATTGTGTTTTCCCCTGGAGCACCAGTGTTTAGAACAGTGCTAGCACATGGCAGGTGCGTAATTAGAATCTGTTGAATTAAATGACTGCCTGAATCTAGGCTCAGATTTTGCAGGCACTACCCCAGGAGTTCTCATCTGTAGTGCACTCGGTCACTCCAGGAGCCCTATTTGGAAAATATGATCATCCTCATTTTATACATTTTTGAAACTAAGTCTCCGAGATGTGAAGGGGCCATCTTGACAGCTGATTCTCCCAGTTCTAGTTCAGTGTTCCCAAGTCAGCCTCAGGACTCCCCAGCTTCCCCTTGGCAGCCAACCTCTCCACCCTGCCCTGCCTTCTCACCCTGTCCGGTACCACTTGTCCTGTCCAATTGCTTCCTCGGTCTTCCGGGGCTCACCCCAGTAGCCCAGCATGACGCAGTACCCTCGGATGCACAGCTCTCCAGGTGTGTTCAGCTCTGCCAGTGTCCCCGTCTCCGTGTTCAAAATCTGGGCCTGGGACCAGGCAGCTTCAGGTTGGGGCCTCCCACCCTCTCACTTCAGGATGAGGGGCCTCAGGAATGGGGAGAGCTTTGCCTTTCTTCCCCCTATAATGAAGCCCCCTATAATGAAGCCCATCCCCAAGGAATGGACGCAGGCTGAGTAGATCTGTCACCAGTTGGATGCCTGAGCTGGGCATGAGAGAACAGTTGAGGCCCAAGTCAGAAGGTGCTGAGGAAACAGAGTGGGTGGGAGCTGCTCAGAGAAGGAGGCCAGAAGGGAGACCAAGCCAGCTAAAGAATTATAAACTGTGTAGAAGAAAGGGAGTCTCCTCTTACTTCCCACTAAGCAGTAAATAAAGAAGCCAAAGAGGGTGGCAGAGCAGGGCCACGTGAACACGAGAGGTGGCAGACAGGCAGAATCTGAAAGCCTGGTCGAGACATGAGCCACAGCCAATGGGCAAGGAAAGCTTAGCCCTTGTGCCTCGGGTATGCATCTGTGAAATGGGGAGAACTGCACCTGCCCTGTCTGCCTCACAGGTGGGCCTCTCAGTGAGTGACACATGGGAACACATGTCAGACACATGAGAAGGACTGATGTCACTGCACACTCACTTTAGGGAGGGAGGTCAGCCCCACAGGAAGCATGTTGGCAGTAATCCCAGAGGGGCAAGGTACAAGGCCGGAGGGGAAACCAGGTACAGGCTGGCATAAAGCACCAGCATTGGAGGCTGGGAATTTGAGAGTGAAAGGTGCTCTGGGTCAGTCTGTTTGGGAAACTGTTTATGCTGTTTGGGAAACTGTTTATGCCAAGCACAAAGAGGAACTCTGCTGAAACGAGGTGGGGGGAGGGTAGGGCTATGGGAGAGAAAGAGCTGTGTAGGAAAAATCTCTGTGCTCTGGCTCCTCTATGAGGCTGTTCTGGCTGCCCCAAAACAGACAGTGGGCTTGGCAAAAACACACCTCAGACAGGAAGGGAGGCTGCAGAGAAGTTCAGCTGGCAGCTGGCCACTGTTCCAGCTCTTCCCGGTTCAGGCCTCAGCCCACAGAGAAAACCCCAGGCCAGGCCCAGGAAGATCTCGTGGCTGGGGGCTCTCAGTGTCTGGAGTGAGTTGTTTGGATCTCTAATTGAAAGCAATAAATGTCCCAGGGGGCGCACCCAGGTGAGTGGTGGGAGGGGGGTGGGGTGTCTGGGGCCCACCTCTGTGTGAGGCATGACTCTGCCCACACTTTCTGCCTTCTGCTCCACAGTGTCCTCGGTGAAGTTCATGAAGGTCACGGGGCTGTTCTCTGTGGTTCCATAAGCCACCTAGAGAGGTCAGAAAGGGTGTTTGGAACAGAGCCTGGGGAGCAGAAGGATGGGGAAGTTACCCTGAGGGAAGGACCTGGGGTGGGGAGTGGGTTGTGGGGGATGGAAGCAGTTGAATGGTGGGAAAAGAGGCATATTTGGCAGAGGTTAGGGGTCAGGAGGCAGAGGCACTGGATATATAGTCAGACTAGCTCAACTAGCAGGGGGCCCAGATCTGAAATAAAATTGAGAGCAGGGAAGCCATTCTCTTCCAGCTGGGTTCTCAGTCTTCCTGCTTCCTTGGAGCAACCACATGGTTTAGCCTGTGGCTCCCAGATACCAACATCTCAGCTTCCCCACCCCATCCCCAGGCTGTCTTAACACCCCCTTCCCGATTTCAGGCCATAGCATCCCCTGCCCCTTCTTTCCAAGCTGAAGAATCCATAAATTTGATGAGAAAGCCAGCCTGCCTTGGCCCAGATGGGAGCTACACAGATATCAGCCACCTACCCCTACCCTGCCCCATCCACTGGAAACCCAGGATAAATGCCTGGTCTTGGGGTAGGTGCCCCCCCCTTCAAGTTCTGGAGAGTTTTCTGTAAATTTGTTTTGCTCAAAATAAAAATACAGCCAAAGCTAGGGTTTAAAAAGCCAGTGGCACACACCCCAGCCTCCCTTCTAGTGGTTGGAACATCCTGAGCGACAAAAAACCAGCAGTCAGCCTTGGAGGAATACCACAAGACAGTGTCCTGGCCCAAGTATGACCCCATCCAGAGCCAACAGCTGAAAGGGGCTTAGGAGACAGGAGGCCTCCGCACCTGAGCTCTGGTGAAGGGAGAGGAGCTGGCTAGGTTCCTTCCAGCAGGCAAAGACACCAGACCTTTGTTTGTCCTTCGCCCTACCCTACCCTCAATTTCCTCTGTGTTAGTGGGCATGAATCAGGCATAGCTGGGGTCTGGTAAGACCTGGGGTCTGGTTCCTCCTCTCACCCCCCAGCACAGACAAGAACTCCTACCAGTCAGCCCAGAGCTTGCTTTGGGGCCAGAGCTGTGACTCTGCCTGCTCACCCTCCCATTTCCCCAGGAACCCAGACACCCTGGCTGACAAGAGGACACACAGAGACCCAGCTGGCTGGGGCAGGGCTGCCCACAGGACCTGGGGTCGTGAAGCCTGAGCTATCGGGACCCAGCCCTCTCACCCACCCTCACAGTCCTGGGGCCACTGACCAGGTGTGGCTTCTGCCAAGTACACCTTGGCGCCACTCTGGCTACCACCCCCGAGAGAACCACCCCCCACAAAGGGTCCCGACCACTGCGGGGTGGGGTGGGTATGAGGAGATGTGGACATTTTAGGGAGATTAAGGAGGGGGGAAGACAGCGCGACTGTCTGTGGTCTTTAGGTGTTTGCCGAGGCCTGTGGGTCATCCCCTCATCCCCAGTTCCCACTTTTCTGGCTCCCTTCAGTCGTGGCAAAGGGACAGAGCGGGTGCAGGGGACAGAAAGCCAGCCTGAGGCTGGGAGAGAGAGGCCAGGGCCAGTCGAGGGCGGGGAGGAGCTCCACCTCTTGAGAGCAGCTGGAGCGGGGAGCCCGACGCCAGGGTGGCTCTCACGCTCCGCCGGCGCCGCACAAGAGCCCCATTAAAGCGCCGCCGGCCTGCGACCGCGGCGAGACTCGCGTCCGGCTGTCCTGCCCTGCTTCCTCCCTCACTGGGTCCAGGGCACGCGGCCGAGGGCGTCTGGGGGGAGGCATGGAGGCTCAGACTTGAGCAAACAAATAAGTTTAGGGACTGCCCCCTTCCCCGACTGACTCTGGAGTAAACTCCGGGTCCAGGGCACACCCATACCCTCCCCCCGACAGGGAGGAGGTCGGGGTGGGGAGGGAGCGGGGTCCGAGGGCAGGGGCACAGGGGCCCGGGCTAGGGGCCGAGGTTGGGGCCAGTGCGGCCTCCCGCAGAGTCCCCAGGGTGGGCGGGCCCTTCCCCGTCGAGGGCAGGGGCGCAGCTCTGGGCGGGAGGGAGTTAACCCGGTGGCCTCCGGCTCCACGTAGGAGCTGGCTCTGGCTGCCGGCTGTGGTCAGGGCCACCGTATAAATAGGGCGGGAGACGGAGCGCCAAGGACTTGCCGCTGCCCCCTGCCTCGGCCCCAGACCTCCCGGCCATGGCCCGCCCGATGCTCCTGCTCAGCCTCAGCCTGGGCCTCCTGGCCAGCCTTCTGCCTGTGCTGGCCGCCTGCCCCCAGAACTGCCACTGCCACGGAGACCTGCAGCACGTCATCTGCGACAAGGTGGGACTGCAGAAGATCCCCAAGGTGTCGGAGAAGACCAAGCTGCTTAACCTACAGCGCAACAACTTCCCTGTGCTGGCAGCCAACTCGTTTCGGGCCATGCCCAACCTCGTGTCGCTGCACTTGCAACACTGTCAGATCCGGGAGGTGGCCGCTGGCGCCTTCCGAGGCCTCAAGCAGCTCATCTACCTGTACCTGTCCCATAACGACATCCGCGTGCTGCGCGCTGGTGCCTTTGACGACCTGACGGAGCTCACCTACCTCTACCTGGACCACAATAAGGTGACAGAGCTGCCCCGGGGGCTGCTCTCCCCTCTGGTCAACCTCTTCATCCTGCAGCTCAACAATAACAAGATCCGAGAGCTGCGCTCAGGTGCCTTCCAGGGTGCCAAGGACCTGCGCTGGCTCTACCTGTCAGAAAATTCACTCAGTTCCCTGCAGCCCGGTGCTCTGGACGACGTGGAAAACCTCGCCAAGTTCTACCTGGACAAGAACCAGCTGTCTAGCTACCCCTCAGCTGCTCTGAGCAAGCTGAGGGTGGTGGAGGAGCTGAAGTTGTCCCATAATCCCCTGAAAAGCATTCCCGACAATGCCTTCCAGTCTTTCGGCAGATACCTGGAGACGCTCTGGCTGGACAACACCAACCTGGAGAAGGTGAGCTCCTGGTTGCGGGGCTGTGCCCTGGCTCCTTCTTCATTGCCAGGAGGCCCAGGGATCCAGGGCCACAGCTGGGCACCATCCCCTCTCCCCTAAAATTGCCTCTTCCTGTGGCTGTCTCCAAGGTGTGGAGCTCTGTCCTCATCTTATCACTGCTGCTGCTGCTAAGTCGCTTCAGTCGTGTCCGACTCTGTGCGACCCCATAGATGGCAGCTCACTAGGCTCCCCTGTCCTTGGGATTCTCCAGGCAAGAACGCTGGAGTGGGTTGCTATTTCCTTCTCCAATGCATGCATGCTATGTCACTTCAGTCTTCTTATCACATCCCCACCCCAAATCCTGCCCTGCTGTCCCTGTCCCTAGTCTCAGCCACTGCCCTCCTAGGATTTCTACTTATAAACAGAGCTAGGCTGTCCTGGCTCCGCCAATGGCCCCCAGGAGGCATATCCAGGGCCCTCAACCCCCCTGCTGTGCGCAGAAGCCACCTCTTCCTGTTGGGCCTTCCACCCCTCCTCTGCTGTTTTTTTCCTGCCTCCAGTAAACCTACCACCCCATAAAGGGAGGTTTGTTTATTGAGAAGCCTTCCAGAGGAGCTGGGCAAATCAGGCCCACAAAGAGACCCTGTTCCTGGTGGGGAGTGTGCATGAGTGCTAAGGTGGAGTGGGGGGCTGGGGAGTGAGCAGGGAGCACATAAGTGAGGAAGACCTCCTCCATGCCTCTCAGAGGCCCTGGTGGATGCCCCATCCCACCCCCAGTCCACACACAGACATTCCACTGCATTCTCAGGTCCATTTCAGCTGAGTGGGGCCCATGGATCAGGGGCCCTCCCCAGGTTGCAGGCATGGCACCCATGGGTTCCATGAAGGGGAAAGGGCCACAACCACTCACCATTGTCAACCTTCAGCACAAGGACCCTGGGTGTCTCCCTACAGGAAAGATTGGCCATCCCTCACTGTGCCCCAGACCACTCACTGCCCTTTGCCCACCCTGGTTACCAGACTCGTCTCCTGACTTTTTCCTCCCTCAGTACTTGGTTTCCTTTGATGCTCAGTGCCTGACCAGGTGCTGCTGCCTTGGGTCAGGGTGGAATCCCTTCTTGGGACTAGAAAATTGCTCTGGCACAGAGGCTTCACCAGGAGGCGTGGGCAGGGAACAGGGTAAGTTGGGAAGATGGTTATCAGAGCAGTCTGATTACCAGGAAGGTTCACACCCTTCCCTGGGCCACAGGCACAGAGATGAGGGCAGAACCATGCCTGGATGGCAACCAGCCTTTGTCTGGGCGGACAGAGTCTGCCCGAGCCTGCCCTTCTTCATCCCTGGACACTCCCCAGCTGAAGTCAGAGTCCCCTGTGGCCCACTGTTGCCAGCGTGGCCCTTCAGTGGGAAGTAGAGCAGGGAAGCAGGGGCTCATTTGGGGCAGGCGAGGCCAGGCAGGAACCGTGACGTCTGGGCCAAGATGTGGGCACCAATAGAATGTTTCCTCTGGAGCCAGCCAGCCTGGCCCAAGACTCCACCAAGGTGGTTCCACAAATAGTGCCTGGCAGGCAGTGAGGGAGCAGTGAGGACAAAGCTGGGGGACATACAGGACCCTGGGGCCTGTGGGGAGCCTGGGCCCACTGCCCATCCCACCAAACACTGACCAGCTTCACTCTGTGCCAGTTTGGGCCGCTGGGGCCAAACTCTGGCTGCCTCCCCAGTCCCAGTGTTTGCACAGGGAGCATGGTGCCAGGGGAAGAGGAGCTAGATGTGGTCCCACAGCTACTGTTGACTCCGTCGTGCCATCCTGAGCAAGGGACTTAACCTCGCCCTGCAATCTACATGTTGGAAATAACATTACCTAGCTCAACAGACCGTTGTCTGGATTAAATCATCTGAGAAAACTTAGTCATGCTGTGAACCTGCTCAAGGTGCCACTGCTTGCATTCAGGGTTGGACCGTGCCCCCTTGGGAGCATAGAGCTGGGAGAGGCCAGACACTAGGACTGGGGTGCTCACTCATGCCCACCCTCCTCCCTAGTTTTCTGATGGTGCCTTCCTGGGTGTGACCACGCTGAAACATGTCCATCTGGAGAACAACCGCCTGAACCAGCTGCCCTCCAACTTCCCCTTTGACAGCCTGGAGACCCTCACCCTCACCAACAACCCCTGGAAGTGTACCTGCCAGCTCCGGGGCCTTCGGAGGTGAGAGGACCCCAGTAGTACCCCTAGAAGCCATTCTCGTGTGATGGAGTGGAGACATACTGACGCTGCACTAAGACATCCTAGGCATATGTCCTAGATTTACTCCCTAAGAGGTGTGGGACCTAGGGCATTTCCCCATTTGTGAAATGAAGATGACAGTTCCAGACTACCCCAAAGCAAAGCCACCCTGACCCCGTGGTTCACTGTCCTTACCTCCAATGCTCTTCATCTCTTCCCCAACCCCAGCAACTCTCTGTCTCTCCAGGTGGCTGGAAGCTAAGACCTCTCGCCCTGATGCCACTTGTGCATCACCCGCCAAGTTCAGGGGCCAGCACATTCGTGACACGGATGCCTTCCGCGGCTGCAAGTTCCCCACTAAGAGGTCCAAGAAAGCTGGCCGCCATTAAACAGGTGGGGTCTGGTGGGCATGGCCCCCATTCTCTCTCTGGAGATTCTGGAATTGAGGAGGGTGTCCCAAGATACTTCCATTTTTACAGGGAAAGGAGGGGAGGGCTGGGGCTCCCTCCTCTAAGGGGGAAAATGACACTGCCTAGGACTCCCTCCATTCTCTCCAAACATCATCTAGATTGTTGGCGTCCTGACACCAGTCCTTGCCTCACCACAGGTCCTGACCCAGCCAGTCCTGGTGACTGGCCTCTGCCTTCTGCCGGAGAAACTACTGATCCTCTCACCTCTGACTCCCATCTTCTCCCAACACCCTCTGCTGATACATAGATCTGTTCACACCTAGACATGTCCTGGCAGGGCACCTGGGCATTCCAGCACAAACCCAGCTCCATTTGATGCCGAGAGCTTCCTCACGCCTGGTCTCACAGCCACAGCTCCTCTCAGCGAAGCTGTTGCTGAGACCCCCCAAGTCCTTCAGGTCCAGAACAGGGTGACCATCAGGATGGCCACCCTTCCAGAATCCTCCTCTCGATTTCCCTTTCCCTGTCATTTGGAAACAAACATCAGATCCTTGCCCCAACCCTTGCTTCTAGGAAGGGTCTCAAGCCCCTACCCTCAACTCCGCCAGCCCCCACCTGCCAGGACACTGGTGCTTTGCCACACATCCTCCCACGCTGCATTTCTTCCCCAGATTTCTATAAATATAAATTTATGTATGTATAATATTTACTACCCTGTCACCTATCTCTGTGACTTGAGAGCTGTTGATGAGGTCAGACTGCAGTTTCTCACATCTGCTTTCTAGAATGAGGGTCAGTCTTCCTTGGAGACCCAGGCTGGACTCCTCGCCACCCAGCAATCTGTTCTTGCCCAGCCCTGGCCTGCCCCCTGCCCCAGCCCGTGCCTCTACTTACCACTAGCTCCTTCATGTTCAGCTTGTTGATGATGGCTCTGATCAGCTCTGGGGGTGCAGGAGACCCAGCGATCACACCTGAATCGGAGAGAGGGCTGACACAGCTCCCACCTTCTCCAGGTCCTCTGGACTCCCATTCACCTATGGCCCTTTTTAGGAAATAACATTCCCTTTGCTTCCCGACCCTGGACTTGTTTCTAGACCTGGCAGCTGGCCTTAGGCTGGTGTCTAGGGAGACTGGGGATTTCCCTCCCTCCCACCCATGTTTAGTGGCCTTTTTGCCCCTAAATGAAAGATTGGGCACATATGTAGCTCACTAGGCTAGTCCTGGCCTCACCACTCTTGGCCCCATCCCACCTCCACGTATGGTTGAGATGTCGTAACTGGAGAATTCTGGTTGGTTCAGAACGTCCACGAACATTGTGGGGGTCCCATACAGGAAGGAGCCTCTGTATAAGGGAGGTGCATCTCAAAATCAGGCTTGGAAGTAGAAGGGAACTTCCTCCTCTCACCCACCAGACTCTAACCCTATACGAAGGGCCAAGGCTGCAACTGTGAGGAATAAGCAGGAGAAGCTCCTTGGAGGGAGGGACTGGTCTCCTGAGAATCTCCCACTACCCCATCTCCATTTCTCTTGATTGGAAGGAGGAGACAGCTTGGAAAGGAATCAGGGCCCAGGAGTGAGGAACAGGAGGATTTTATCGGCCCACAGATAGCTGCCCACTGGTGCCCACCTTTCTCTGCTGATGGCCTCCAGCGTCTTCTTGCCCTCAAAGACCGGAGAGCACAGGATGAGGGTGACACCGTGCATCAAGCTCACCATTGTGCCCCCCACCGAACCCAGGCAGTGGTACAGGGGGCTGGGCAGGACTACCCGCGACTCCTCTGGTGTCTGGAGATGGAAGCAGGAGCTGGGTCTCCTGTGGGGACAGAAGCCCAGCTCCTCTAGATAGAAGGGAGAACCCAGCAAGGCCCCATCCCTGTGGGGTGCCAGGAAGCCCTTACTGGGCCAGCGCCCCCTCACCTTCTGATGCAGCCTCAGGCGCTGTCCTATCATGTTGGCGTTGTTGACAATGTTGTAATGGGAGAGTGTGGCCCCCTTGGGGCTGCCGGTTGTCCCCTGACAAGACAAGAAGCTGGTAGCTTGGCCTCTTTCATCCCATCTCCTTCCCACCCTGGGCCACGGCATGGAAGAGCACTGGACTTGGAGTCAGGAGATTGAGATTGTTGCCCTAGATCCATTCATTCACTCAGTACATATTTACAGAGATTTGCCTTGTGCCTGCACGGTGCCAGGTGTTAGGATTCAGAAATGTGGCAGAGAAGGTCTGTTCTCAGGCTGTTTATAAGGTGGCTCAGAGGCTCACCAGCAGATGGCCTCTCTGGCCCTCAGTTTCCCCATCTGCCAAATGAGCAGCTCTGACCTGTGGTGGCTCAGCACATCTGCCCCTGTGCTTGGGACAAGAGGGCCAGGGGAGAGGGGCATGTGACAAGGACACTGGTTACTGATGTTTTCCAGGGCGGAGGGGACAGCTAGGGCTGGCCCCAGGAGAAGAATGCTCTCCTGATCTCTACTGACTCCTTGTTCTTGAGGGCGAGTCACAGGGCAGGCAGGAGTTAGCATGCCAGCCTGGGTCCATGACCTGGAGATCTCTGCCCTACCGAGGTGAACTGGATGTTGATTGGGTCATGGCAGGACAGGAACTGCTGGGTGTGCCGGAGCTGGGCCAGATTCTGCTCTTGACTGCCAGCTGACACCACCTCATCCAGGAGCAGCGTCCCTGGCAGATGGGCATCCACCGAGATGACTGTGGTCAGATCCGGGAGCCTGGCGGTGCGGAGCATGAGGAGAGTCAGGGGCTGAGGGAGGGCCCACAGAGATGGGTAAGGAGTGAGGGGGCCAGGATATGGCATGATGTACCCCTCCCAACCTGGGACACCCCCACCTCTGACTCTTCAAGGCCCCTGGCTGGGCCTTCTCCACCTCTGGACAGATCTGCTTCAGGATGTTGTAGTAATGCTGGGTCTTGAATTGCTTGGGAAATACAAGGGCTTTGCAGCCCACCTGTAGAAGGGGAGCCCCCCACTATGAGCAGCAGGAAGCCCCAGCCTGGGAATGTGGTAGAGTCCTGACAGTTGCCCTCTCCCCCATATACTGCCACCAAAATACACACAGCCACCACACCCAACACACACATTAGCCTCTCTGACCAACCATCCCTTCCTCCCACCCACTGCCTGAAGAAAGACAGGCTCAGGGTATCACCTGTGCATGCCCCCCACCCCTCTCAGCCTTCTGTGACAACTGGAAGCCCCCTGTGCTAGGTACTAGCTGGCTTCCCCCACCACACCCAAGGAATGGGCCCACCTTCTTGAGGGCATACTCCAGCTCCATAGCCTGGTACGCTGGATTCACAGATACCTAGTGGAGACAGTGAGGGTACATCACGTGTCCTGGGCAGATGCTGTCCCATTTGCAGCCCCTCCACCCTCAGAGGCAGCACCCTGTACCTTCAGGCTTCCTTAGTGGGCTTCAGGAGAAAGCACTAGCTGGTCTGAAACCACCCAGGCACTGGTGTGATCTGGGGCCAAGGGTCCAGGGGGCTCCCCTGAATGATGCCCCCCCACATACCCAGCTATGCCAGGCAATCCCCTCCTCACCAGAATGATGCCAGCCTGGGCTGTGGCCAGCTGCATGAGTACCCATGCATAGGAGTTGGGTCCCCACATGCCCAGTCGGTCACCCTTGCGGAGGCCAATACTCAAGAGCCCAGAAGCAGCTTTATCCACCTGGAGTAAACAGAAGGGGAACAGAAGGGTGAGACGCAGGTGAGCAGAAAGGAGCTCATGACTCCGACTTTAGCCTTTGGCCCAAGGGTTCTCATCAGAACCACTTGGGAATGGGGGACAGGCAGATACGCAGGCCTCAGATCTGGAGGGGGACTTGGGAACATACATAGCTAACCAATGCCCCAGGAACGACTGATGCAGGAGGCACCTGGGCCACCTCTGCCTCAGCCCTGCACTCCTCTCCTGACATTCCTTGGGGGCTCTCAGGCATCCCAAGTACCCTGCCCCATAGCCAGGCACCACCCTTGCAGCTCCACCAAGCTGGCACCTTTGAAGGTTCAAAGTCAGGACCCACCTCCTCCTTGAGTTGGGCAAAGGTCAACCTGATGTTTTCGTGGTGGACAACCAAGGCCTCCTGGTCTGGGATCCTCTGTGCTGTGGCATCCAGGCACCGCCCCACAGTCTTGTTACTAAGGCGCAATCCGATGTGGCCCTGGACATAGCTGAAGCCTCCAACAGGCAAGGGGACGATGTGATCCAGCTCTCCAGAACTGTGAAAAGAGGGGCTATGGGCTCAACTGCACCAAGCCAGGCCTCCCTGGGACCAAAGGCTGGCACATCGTGCTAGGAAGCAGGTTGCATACAATGTGTGCAGGAAACTCCAGAAGCTGTCTGATCTGGCCCATTCCCAAGGATTCATTTAACTTAGGAGCTACTTTGCCCTTGGGAAATCAAAACCTGGAGGCTGACCTCTGTTTCTAATCAGAGAGAAGGTTCTTCTCCCCAGCCTACCCCTCAGTTTCCACTCAGTGCCAAGGGTCTGGAACCTTGGTATCCAAACCCTAGAAAGGGACATTAAGGTCAGTCATGCTGAGAGGTAGCCTGGGAGGGCTGGGAATGGCCTCATTCTACACACCACTTCCTCCTGATAAAAAGACCCCTGGGTATCTGTCAAAACCCAAAGAATAATTTAACACAAGGACTAAACCCTGATGTAAACTTGGACCATAGTCAACAATAATGTACCATGTGTGCGTGTGTGCTAAGTCACTTCAGTCTAGTCTGACTCTTTGCAACCCTATGAACTGTAGCCCGCAAGGTTCCTCTGTCCATGAGATTCTCCAGGCAACAATACTGGAGTCAGTTGTTGTACCCTCCCTCTAGGGAATCTTCCTGACCCAGGGACTGAACCTGTGTCTCTTACACTGGTAGGCAGGTTCTTTACCACTAGTGCCACTTGGGAAGCCAATAAGGTACCATACTAGTTCACTAATTGTAATGTACCATACCAATGCAGATGTTAATATCAGAGGAACAGTGCCAGGGATGGGGTCGGGGGTGGGCATAACAAACTCTATGTATGACCTACTCAGTTATTCTGTAACTAAAACTGTTATAAATTATTAAGACAATTAATTATTTTTTCTAAAAAAAGGTCCCCAGAAGTTTAAGTATCATGGCCTGCTTATGCCCACTTGCCAGACCTGGGTGACAGGTTCTGGGCTCCCATCCAGGCCCAGAGAGGTATATGACAGCTCTCAAACCCTGTTCTCATCCGAGAGGGCATGCTCCAGATCCAGGCATGTTCCAGAACACCACAGGGTGGTGTGGGCCTTAGGGACCCTTCCTGATGATTCAGTCCTAGAGTTGCTGAGCTGAAAAGGCCAATCCTGACTGTCACTGATTGGCTGCTTCTGGCTTATGGGGGAGAATTTCTGGACAGAATAAAGTATGCAGGGCACAGGGGAGCAAAACTGGGTTTCCCTGTAAATGAGAAAGGAGACCTCACATCACAGGAGGGTGCATCCCAGTGCAGGCTGATGGGTAGGTTGTCCTGATTTCAGTAAGAATGAGTCACACCCTGGAGAGCAAGTGAGCACTGGGCTGGAGTTGGGGGCCTGAGGTCTCATCCCAGGTGTGCCACTGGCTGGGTGGGAGGTCGTCACAAACACCTTTGGTGTCCCTTGACATGTGTCCTCAGCACATTTCCAGTTTCACTGATAGGGCAGTTCCTTGTGCTTCTGTTCTCAGGAGCTCCCTCAAGTTTCTCCTTCTGTGGCTGGGCAGTTCTGGGAGGCATCAAGCCTTTGGGGGGGGGGGTAAGACCCTGATTGCCCACACACACCCCAAATTGACTTCTTGTCTCCTCTCCACACTCCCTCACTCCTACTTCCCAGGGTCACAAATAAACCACCTGTACCCACGTATTTGTTCTCAAGAAAATCCAAGTTAAGATACCCGTGTCTTCTCCTCTCTGGGCCTCAGCCTCCCCACCTATAAAGTCTGAGGACTTGGATCAGCGGTTATCCTCAGAGGGATGCTATCTAGATCACCTCTCTGGGCAATCTTCTCAAAGATTGTAGTGAGCCACCTAAGCCAGGTGGTTTCCTCAGGTGTGCTAGGGCGGAAAACAGCCAGAAGTCACAGGCCTCTGAAGCCCTACGAGCCCCCACATTCTACCACTCAGGTTGACAGGCCTAAAGAACTACCGAGGTAGTTCCTCATAGTCACCAGGACACCCCTCAAAAGAGATTGTGTACCCAAATCCTTCCTTCACAGGCATAATGTGGAGGGCACCCATTTTTGCCCATTGGAAAACAGATGTGCTCCTTTCTTGGGTTTGCCAAAGTGATGGGTATAAGAGCAAGCACATAGAGAGAACCTGCTTAGGAAGAAAGTCAACATGGGGAAAGTAGAGAGATGGAAAGACAGAGACAAAGACAGAAACAGGGACAGGAAGACCCAGTGACAGTCTTAATCTTGAGCTTGTCAAATATCTAGACACAGTCACGTGTTGAGTCTACCTACATTTGGACTTTTCACTGTCGCCAGTCAATAAAATCCCTCTTTGAATTTAAACTAGTTTGGTGAGGGGAGAGGGGAGCTGAATTTCATTTGCAACAACATGAATGAATCCAAAGGACATTATGCTTAAGGGAAATAAGCCGGAAGCAGAAAGTCTAATGTTGCATGATCTCACTTATATATGTAATCTAAAATATGAACGAACATTTAAGCCAATCTGAGTTGGGTTTCTGTTGCTTACAACTGGTGAATCCTAACTAAATACATTTTTTGCATTCAGTGGTTTACCACTGCCCTTGAAGCCTTGGTAAGCCACCTCCCAACAGCTCAGCATCTGGATTAGAAGGCAGAAAAACACAGATTTCAGCCTGTTTAATAGTCTCGTTGTCAACAAAGAATTAAAAGTGGGGAATGGGGGGATCTATTTCACAACACGGATCCTCTTATTCTCAAAATGTCCCAGAGTCCTGTTTGGTGTGGAATATGATTTTCTACACACTCACCATGGTTTTCAGTGGCCTCTTGGAACGTCTAGCTGACAAATCAACAGGTTGATTTATGTGCCTCTCCCTGGTGGCTCAGACAGTAAAGAATCTGCTTGCAATGTGGGAGACCTGGGTTCTGTCCCTGGGTTGGGAAGATCCCCTGGAGGAGGGCATGGCAACCCACTCCAGTATTCTTGCCTGGAGAATCTCCCAGAAGAGCCTGGTGGGCTACAGTCTATGGGTTCACAAAGAGTCACACACAACTGAAGAACTCAGCACAGCACCCCCAAATGTAGTTCAAAAGTGTATTATCTCCTTTATTTTCACAGGGGCTCTGATAGGTGGAATGACAGAGACCCCCAGTAGCCCCTTCTCCCTTAATAATATACCCTCAGATGTTTACCTGGCCATGGCCATGTGGAATAGACACCACATTTCCAAGCTTCCCCAGTAGGTGGTCTGGTTGAAGAATAAAGTCAGGCCAATGGGATTTAAGCAGAGGTTGTGTGTATGTGTGTGCACAGCTTCTGAGAAGAGCTCTTAAAGGGAAGCACCTCTTCTCTTTTTCTTTCCTGCTGGCTGGAATGCTGCCTGTGATAGTTCTCTTGGAGCACATGGTGAGCTTGGCATTGCAGAGCAACAAGACAGACAGACATGGAGCCTGACAGCAGGCTATACCACACCAGCCACACACTGGCCATCTCCCGGAAAAGCTCCCGTCTACTAAAACCATGGTGAGAGGGGGCTTCTCTGATACACACTAAGCTAATTCTAAAAAATACAGGTGGGAGTTATGAACTCTCATCGTACAGGTAAGGAAACTGAAGTTCAAAGAGGCCAAGTGGGCTGCCTAGCTGGTAAATAGCTGAACCCAAAGTGGAGAATAGTAATGGAGAATCCAGTACCACTACCCCAGCATGATAGCCTGGCTTGCCCAATTTGGGGACAAAGGATGGGATGGGTAATTCTCTTCTCTGGGCTCTGGATTTAGTCTTTATCTGATCACCAGAGACTGTCTAATCTCAATTTTATTTTCCCACAATTGCTTACTAATGGAAGCCAAGAAACTGGGACTGGGGTAGGACAAGGTTGAAGTGAAAACAAGTTGCTCCTCCAAAAGATTGAAGAGTTCGAGAAATTCATATCAAGGCATTGCTCATAAATTTAAGAACCACCCATCATTTCAAAAGTGCAAACACCATTGATTCTACTTCTCTCCTTCCTCAAACACACCCAAAACACCTTAAGCAAGAAGGGCGGCCACTTCTTTTTCTATTCTTAAACCAAGTGGCAGTTACCCCATTTCAACCTGAAAGAGAAAATAGATTTGGTTTTAGGAAAAGTTGTCTGTCTGTGGAAAGTTTAAGGAGCTGGAGCAGGACACCAGGAGTCCCAGCTGCTCCCAACTCAAACAACTAGAGTAGGTCTTTAGCTACTTGGATTGGGTGTTATAAAATGCCAGGTGGGAGTAAGTCAGCTAGGCGGGAGCTGGGAGGGAACTGGAGACAAAGCACAGCCCCACCTAAAGGTGTGCACAGAGAAATGGGCATGTGAGAATTCAGGCCTAGATCTGCTGCCAGATCTTATTTCATAAGACAAGTTAGGAAACAAGGATTATTTTTCAAAATAATTGTTTTGACTTTTCATCTTTGGCAACTAATGGGTCCACTGTTATGTCTTCAGTGCCTCACAGGGCCTGGGATGTAAGAAGTGCTCAAATGAATAACCAAATGTATAAATTATAAATAATGCACATAACGCAGTTAAAAAATAAGCAAAAGACTTGAATAGACATTTTTCCGAAGAAGATACATGAATGGCCAACAAGCTCATGAAATGTAAACTGAAACCACAATTAAATATCACTTTGTATCTGCTGGGAAGGTAGAAACAAAAAACCAGCCTAACAAATTTGGGGAGCATGTGGAGAAACTGGAACTCTTGTATTGCTGGTGGGAATGTAAAGTGGTGCAGCTGCTGTGGAAAAACATTTTGGTGGTTCTTCAAAGAGTTAAATACTGAGTTAACATTTGACCTGGCAATTGTACTCTTAGGCATCTACCCAAAAGAAGTGAAAGCAACTGTTCAAAGATTTGTACACAAATGTTCAGAGCAGTACTATCAACAATAGTCAAAAAGTGAAAACAGCCTAAATATCCAGCAATGCATAAATGGATAAACAAAAAATGGGGAATATCTCTATAAAGGAATCTTATTTGACCATAAGAAGGAATGAAATACTGATGCATGGATGAACCTTGAAAATACTGTAGTAAGTGAAAGAAGCCAGACATAGGAAATCACATATTGTATAATTTCATTGATGTCATGTTGAGGTTAGGCAAATCTGTACAGACAGAAAGTAGAGTACGTGGTTGCTTAGGGTGGAAGGGAAGGGAGGATAGAGAGGTGATAGCTAAGGGTATGACTTATACATATCCATAAACACAATAAAAATGATTGAATTGTACACTTTTAAAAATAATGTACAAAATTCTATTCCTAGGTATACAACCAAAAGAAATCATGTATGTGCCCACCGAAAGACAGGATATTTGCATTTGTATCTTCAATATGGAAACTACCTAAATACTCAACAGTAGAATAGATAAATGGTGATGATTATTTGCAATATTATATAGCAATGAGAGCAAATGACTATACCCAATGATATGAATGAAACTCATTAAAAAATGTTAAATGAAAGAAGCCAGAGAGGAAAAGGTATATACTGTCTGATTCTATTTATACAATCAAAACAGGCAAAACTATTTTCTATGCTGTTAGAAATCAAGAGAGTGGCTAGCTATGTTCTGGTTCTATGGGTGTGTTCAATTTATCAAAAAAGTACATAAAATATGTGTACTTTCCTGTACTTTCCTGAATCTATGTTATATTTCAACACAAAGTTAATCAGATGGCTCAGTGGTAAAGAATGCGCCTGCCAATGTAGAAGATGCAGGAGACGTAGTTTCGATCCCGGGGTTGGGAAGATCCCCTGGAGGAGAAAATGGCAATCCATTCCAGGATTCTTGCCTGGGAACTTCCAAGGACAGAGGAGCCTGGTGGGCTACAGTCCATTGGGTCGCAAAGAACCGAACACAATTGAGTGAGCACGATGGTGCACAATAAAGTTAAAAAGAAGAGCTTTCTAGGGCTTACACTAGTGTTGACAGAAATACAATTCATAAACTAAATTTAGCAACCTACTATGGTATTTACCATCATGTCGGAAAAATAAAAACAGCATGTATTGCTTCTGTGCAAAATACATACATGCATTAATAAATAATACTGGGCAAGCCAAGCAAACACATCTGTTTGTGATTTCCCTCTTAGAAACTGCTCAAGAAAATAAATAAGCTCAGTTTTGAATGTAGCAGAGTTTTCCTTTCTGAGAGTTCCAGCAGATGAGAAAGCAGTTCTGTGGCCTCTGTGTAGTTTCTGTTACCCCGTGACTGCTGGCCCAGCCAACTGGTTTCCTACATGGATGCATGCTCCCTACATTCAGCAGAACAGAGCAGATCAGGACACACTGCTTACTATTTAAAATGTGGCCTACTGGAGGCAAAGCTTTGGCCTTGCTCTAGTGAGAAAACAGGGTCCACCAAATAACTGTCTATTTGCAAATATAATTTCCAGGAATGTCTGTAGAGATGTTTAATGACAAGTGGGGAGTGTAATGATTCTGATTTATGAAAAAGATGGGCATGCTCAGTGAAGAAGGGCAGAGATGGGTAAATTTCCTGAAGGGCAGTGAACTTAAGGAAGTGAGAAAACAGTGAGCATGTCCCCTGTAATGCTGTCAGGCAAATCATCCCAAGTGTGCATATCCCTGTCTTACAAATGGAGAAACTGAGAGAGAAGTTAAGCAGCTTATCCAAGATGCCACCATAAAAGGCGGCAAAAAAGCCTCATCCTTCAATCACAAACAGCTTTCCACGAAAAAGACAAGTGATACTGACACAGGAAACACAAAAATAGCCCAATCTGCCACAAATGCACAGAAGAAAGAAGACAAGTGCCCAGTAAGCAAGATGTCCATGTCACAAATCAAAGCAAAACAACCATGAGAGATCAGCAAAGATGGAAAATATCAATAGTATGATGTCTGTGATTTATTTCCAAATGGTGACCAAAAATATGTGTGTGTGTTTATAAAAAGGTATCTCTAAAGAGGATTATTTTTTATTAATGAGGCAAGAGATTCATTTTCTTAATTTTCCCAATGTGGGTGGGTGGCAACCCTGGCCCTTTTTCTGTATGTACTGTTCTTTACACCGCAGCCCAGCCACAGCCTCCTTTGAGGTTGCACAGGGCCTGGAGCAGCAAACCCGAAGCTGACGGTGCCACAGGCCCATGGAGAACCACCCCCACTCACGTCCCACCTCCCAGCCCTCAAGCACACACTGGCCGTCTTCCATGACCTACTTGTGTTATCTAATTCATCTTCTTTGCTGCCTCTGAACCCATCTTTCCAGCTCATTTCTAGTACCAAGCACAATGGCTTTGCATGCTAACTGCACAGTCCCTTGGTTATAGTCACCTATGCACTGCTGTTGGGCAGCTCCCAGTGTAGCCTAGCCTTCCAGCAGGACCTGGACAGAAAGCATGGGCTGCCTAGCTCAGGGAACTTCTGTGAGTAACTGTAGGACTCTGTGACATTCCAAGGCAGGTGACCAAAGTCAGGGCCAGAGGCTCTGTAAGCGCCAAGGATCACAGGTCCTGACAGGGTCAGGCAGAGACCATAGGCAGAGCTGGACCCTGAAGGAGCCATGGGAGGCAGGGAGGACCACGCCACCTGAGTACATAGGTATGAGGATATACTTGGGAAAGAAGCGGTTCGTTTTGCCTCTTACTACATATTACCTGCTGGGCAGAGGTTTTGGACATCTGGGCCAGGAGCTTGCAGGTGAACTCTGTCCCTATCAGAAGCCAGAATTACCCCAGGTCTTGGGCAAGGCCTCCTAATCCTTTCAGAAGCCACCAGGGAGGCATGGTGACTAGATGTGAGGGGCCCATGGACACAGGAACAGCCCCCATGCTGAGCCGACCACTGTTGCCCTGGGCAAGGTGCCATGCCAGCCACCAGCAAGAAAGCTTTAGAAACAAAATCAAAGCAATAGTCTGCTTCTGTTTCAAGTCATGGACTGGCTTCTGTGCATTTGATACCAGTCTGGTCCCTGTGCGCTAAGGAAGAGACAAATCATCAAGAAAGCTAAAAGACAGCAACTGCCTGGGTTTACAGATTTCATTTTATACATAAGAGACAAAAGATTCACACTTAGCCTGTATTAAAGGGGAAAAAAAATCCCACAAATCAATAAGGACAGTAATCTAACACAATAAATGGGCAAAGAATATGAATATTTACAGAATACATGTCAAAAGACACCCAGTCTCACTGGTAATCAGAGAAATGTGAATCAGCCCACAGTAAGAACACTTTAGCTCCCCCACCAGCGTGGTAAACACGTTCTCGTTCAGGAATACTAAGTATTTGTGAGGCTGTGGAGAAATAGCAGCTCTCAGTTGCTACTGGTGATCACAGCAGCACAGCCTCTCCAGAGTAATTTCTAGAAAAGCTGAAAATGCCAACCCTCTAACGTGGGAATTGCACTGCTGGAGATGTTGTCATATAATGGATTTGTAAACATCAGGTAAAAAGAATGATCTATTTCTATAGGTGTCGGTGTAAATAGATCTCAAAATATACTTTTGGGTGAAAAAAGAAGAGTATGGTGATATAATTTTTGCTCAAATTATAAAAGCATAAGTATTGTTTATGGATAAAAAACAAAGAGCGCTTATTGCTTGCTTGACATGATTCTAAGTGCTTTACAAATGATATGCTATTCTGTTTATGGATTCAGAGACATGTTAAAAGCAAAATCATGCTCTGACATGACATACATTAAATTTATGACAGTAGTTCTCTGGTGAGGGGTGAGTAGGAGGCTTACAAAACAGACATCAACTTGATCCATAATATTTGTTTTATTTATAGTTTTGTGTAACAACAGTGGCTATATTTTAATTTGGAGTGGTAGGTACACAGGTGCTTGTTATTTGATCACATGATTGTGTTAAAAATTTTTTTTCCACGTGAAATGTTTAAGAAAAAAAATATAAGAGGCTTGATAATCTTCTAAGAAGGGTACATCAATGTTCAAAAGATGGCACAACTTGCTGGCAGGGACAGAATGATCCCCTGGACCTGTTGTGTGAAGAGCCAGGATAAGATGAACTTTAATGCAATCAGGAAGGGCCCCAATCTGCCTTTGACGTTCATGTGGCATCCCCTTGGGCAAGCCTCAGTCCTCAGTCAATATACTCACCCTTGTGTGAGACACAGTTCCAGCTAAATGTGCCAGTACATCTTCTAGCTCATGGCAAATGAGAGGCAGGCTCTCCTCTTCCATCTTCCTTGCTCATCACCCAAGATTCATTATTTAACCCAGCAGCCCCTGGACTGACCCACACACCATGGGGCTGCCTTTCGCTATTTGCAGAAAGACACTAGGCTGGTGGTTGATCTGGGAGTAGAGAGGGCAGGTGCTTGTGAAGGAGGGGACAACTTTTAACCTGTAATATCTATTTTACCCCGAAAGAAAGTTAAAATTTTTATGTACCCATGAAGATGAGTGCCACATTTATACCAGCTACAACATGCAACCTAGTGTTTAAGAAAATGAAGATGCTGTTGTGACAGATAAAAATCCAAAGAGCACTAGTGAATGGTCATTTTCTTAATTGATGGCCATTTTACTGTACAGTGGCCGCCAAGAGCACAAGAATGACTATAATGTTAAAAGGTCCTCAGCAAAAAATAGGAATTTCAACCTGTCTCTTAAGGGGAAAACGCCCTTCAAAATAGATCACAGACTTACATGTAAAACATTAAAACTGAAAAACATTTAAAGGGACTTCCCAGGTGGCCCCGTGGTTAAGAATCTGCCTTCCAATGCAGGGGATGTGGATTTGAGCCCTGGTCGGGGAACTAAGCCCCGTGCACTGCAACTGTTGAGCCAGTCTACCACAACTAGACAGAAGTCTGTGTGCTGCAACGAAGACCCAATAGGCAGACTTGCCTGCTAGTACAGTGGATAGGAATCTGCCCCAATGCATGGGACACCAGTTCAATCCCTGGCCTAGGAAGATCCCACACGCCACAGAGCTACTAAGCCTGCGCACCACAACTGCTGAAGCCTGTGTGCTCTAGGACCCTGAAGCCACAACTACTGAGCTGCACACCGCACCTGCGGAGCCCACTTGTTGCAAATACTGAAGCTTGTGCGCCTAGAACGTGTGCTCTGCAACAAGAGAAAGAAGACCACGCCCCACAACCAACAGTAGCTCCCGCTCGCCGCAACTAGAGAAAGCGCACACGGGGCAAGAAAGCCCCAGTGCAGCCAAAAATAAGTAAACAAATAAATTAATAAAATATTTTTTAAAATCTAGAGAAAAACATGGGAGAAAAGCTTCAGGATCTAGGGCTAGGCAATAAATTGTTAAACTTGACGTTCTATGCACAATCCATAAACTTAATAAACTAATTTCAGCAAAATTAAAGATTTCTGCTATATGAACAATCCTGTAAAAGAGGACAACCGGATGAACTGCAGAGTGGGAGAAAATATTTGCAAGCCACATATCTGACAAAAGACTAGTATCCAGAATGCATAAAGAACTCCGAAAATTCAATAGTAAAAAAACCCAAACAGTTCAACTAGAAAATGGGCAAAAGACACAAAGAGATATGTCACCAAAAAGGATATACAGGTGGCAAATGAGCACATGAAAAGTTATTCAATATCATTAGCCATTAGGAAATGCATGTTAAAAACACAGTAAGATATCACTATACACCCACTGGAATGACAGAAGTTAAAAACAGTGACAATACCAAATACTGATGAGGATGCTGATCACTCATATATTGTTGGTGAGAATGTAAAATGGTACAGTTATCCTCGAAAACAGACAATTTCTGTACAACTAAACACACAACTACCATACAAGTCAGCAATTGCACAGCTGACAATTATCCCAAAGAAATACATCTAGTTGGCCCCCCCGTATCCACAGATTCCATACGCAGACGTGGAACAGTAGATAGAGAGAGCTGACCGCACCACTGCCACGCTGTATAAAGGACTTGATTTGGGGATTTGCGGGGGTCCTGGAACCAATCTCCTGAGGATATTGAGGAGAACTATAAGCAATTATGTTCCCAGAGAAGCGAAGACTTATTTACGATCACGCAAAGACCTGTACATGAATGCATGTAGCAGCTTTATTTGAAAAAACTGGAAACACCCCAAATGTCCATCAATGGGTGAATGGTTAAACCAACTGTGAATCCATATCAAAGAATACTATTTAACAATTAAAAAAGGAACTATTGTTACACAAAACAACTTGAATGAATCTCCAGAAATTACAGAGTGAAAAAACCAGTCTCAAAAGACTGTATACTGTATGACTCCATTGCATAACCTCTTGAAATGACAAAATCCAATTAATGGAGAACAGAAAACAGACTGTGAGAAGTCCTAAGGAGGGGCGGAAGTGGGAAAGAAGTAGGTGTGGCTATAACAGAGAAACCTAAAGGATCCTTGTGGTGGTGTCACTGTATCAGTGTGAATATCCTGGCTGTGATACTGTACTACAGTTCTGCAAGATGTTATATGAGATTTGTTTGTGTTATTTCTTACAACTGCATATAAATGTACAATTATTTCAAAATAAAATGTTTAATTATAAAACAGTTCTTAGATGATAAAATATTGAGGACCACAAAGCATAATTGGGCTGCACAGTTCAGTGGGCCTAGAAGTCACACTGTTTCCACCACTGCTGGGACAGTCCCTGGACACATTTGTTACACCTATTCTGAGGACCCCACTTCTCAGCGTATCTTTCTGTTGCTACACCCAAGAGGTGAAATATTGGGCACAGGAAATCATGTCCTTTTCCCCATGGTTATGAAGGAAAGCTAAACTGTTTAATATATAACACACACTTTCATGAATTTTTTTTCTCAAGTTCAATAGATCACTTCTCCCCAAAGCAACCCTTGATTTTTGAGCAAAAGAAACTAGACACAAGGGTATACATTCTAAGATTCAAGAATAGACAAAATTAATCTACAGAGATTAGAAATCAGAATAGTGATAATCTCTGGTTGGGGGAGGGAACTGATTGGAAAGAGGCACTAGAGAAATTTCTAGAGCTGTGCTGTCTCTATGGCAGCCCAGTCACATGGGGCTCTGGAACACTTGAAGCATGACTAGTCTGAATTGAAGCATTCTGTGAGCATTAAATACACACAAGGTTCAGAAGACTTCATGAAATAAAGAATATTAAGTACCTCCTTAGCAATTTTTACATGGCTGATTACATGCTGAAATGATAATCTGGCTATACTAAGTTAAAGAAAATATATCATTAAACTTATTGCCTATTTCTTACTTTTTAAAATATACCTACTGAAAAACATAACATTCTATATGTGGCTCACATTATATTTCTACTGAAGAGCAGTGTTTTACAGTTATGGACAAGTTTTATAACTTGGGGTGTTGAGTAATGGGTATACGTTTGTTAATATTCATCAAACTGCACACTTATGATTTGTACATTTTACAGTTGCATTATACCATAAAGTCCCATGATCTTTCCACCATCCAACATAACCTTCCTGATGGAGTCCACAGCTTACAAAGAATACAGACTACAAAGAACCCCAGAGTGGTAAGAGCTACAGTTAAGATTTTGAGCAGGGCACTCTATATTGGTGGAAGCTTCCATTTTTAACTTGAATAAAATGGATAGTGTATGTGTGTTTGTGTGTATGTAGAGAAAGTAAACATGAAATTATTATTTGAGTCCAGTGAACTCAAGAAGACAGAGGGCATTTTCGAAAGCCTGAAATACTTAGGGACGGGAGGCGTCTATGCTGCAGATTTTCCACTGGGCCACTGTCCCGAGCTACTGGGGATAGCACACAGAAGTCAAGGGTGAAGGCTGATGCAGAACACTTGCTCTTGGTGGCATCACTAAGGTACATAAACAGTTTGAAAAACAAAGTGAAAGTGTTAGTCACTCAGTCACGCTCAATTCTTTTGATCCCATGGACTGTAGTCCACTAGTCTTCTCTGTCCATGGAATTCTCCAGGTAAAAATACTGAGTGGGTAGCCATTTCCTTCTCCAGGGTATCTTTCCAACCCAGGGATCAAACCAATGTCTCCTGCATTGCAGGCAGATTCTTTACCATCTGAGCCACCAGGAAACCCCCCCATACAAGGTTTAGATCTTTGCTTTCTAGGGTCAAAACCTTCAATGTTTTCTGTTCACTCACAGTGGACTAGCGAAAACCACAGAGTCCAGAGGTTAGGATGAGTTCACAAGGGTTCAAGCAAAATTAAGATTTCATATACGTATGAAGGCTTTGAACTTCGACCACAGTCCTCTTGGATTCAGGGATCCAAGGCTCAAAGCCCAGCCTCCCTGGAAATCACAAAATGTTCACAGAAATATTGTAGAGTGCTTCTTGTCCAAGTGGTCTATTTTACAAAGAAACCATGGTCCAGAGAGGTTGAAGGACTTTCCTAAAGCCATACTGAACTAGAAGTGGTAAGGCTGGGTTTGCTTTCCTGTCACCTGACTCCTAAAGTGAAAGACACATACATGCCAATGAGATTCACAGAACATGACTTCTAAACTAGAAAAACAGCTTGTTTATTTCTAAAGGGAGAGGCAGAATTAGTGGTACCCGTCATTTATCAGGACAGTCCTCTAGCAAGGCCCATTTGAGAGATGAAACTATATTCTGTACTTTGGTTTGTTCAGCATATGATCGGGAGTGGGGGAAAGCAGCCCTTTATACTAACACTCAGCATAAGCGTAGGTCTGCCAACACAGAGCAGCCACAGCTTGGTTCAAGCAGTTGCCTCTGCTAGAACTGTCTTCTTCCTACTCTCCAGGCAAGGCTCTAACCTGTTGGCCTTGGGGTCATTGTAGGAATGTGTAAAGCCACTGTTTCATAAGTATTATCTGTATCATAGTCTCATCAATGCAGTGGGTTGAAAATCTTAGTGCCAGTCCGCGGACTATGAATTTTCTTATATGACCTCATTTAATTCTCACAACAAGTACAAAACAAAACTTACACAAAACACAAGTCTTAAGTTCAACTTGGTCCCAAAGCTAGAAAGTGATTCTTTTGAACTCAGATCTGTCTGGTTCCAAAGTCTTAGTAGAATGAATAAATAAATAATGTGGGGATGTTGGGAGGGCTTCATACCCAGGGTTTAAAGAGTTCAAGCACGGGCAAGGGTTTATACAAGTATACAGGCTTCATCCTTCAAACAACAGCCCTGTTCCTGGAGGGATAAGACTCAAATTCCAACTTCTTTAGGAAGTCTAACCTAATCCCATTCCCATCTATCAGATTCTTCTCTGCTTTGATTGAACACCCTTACTGCCTTGAATCAGTGGGTCTGTGATCCTTATCTGCAGATCCCTTTTAGGCAAAGAAGTATCTGGAAACAAGTTTACTCATCTTTGTATCCCCCACTGCACCTCCACAGTAGATTGCATACCGATTGCATGCAAGGCAGGAGAGGTAACTAAAACCATTGTGTACCATTCACTGATTACAATGTCCAATGTCCAAGTTTATAGTTTATTTTCTATTATTACATTTAGACTGGAGTAATGAGCAGGGATATCATTACCAAATACTTTGTTAATCATCTTCGGTAGATTATGAGAAGAACATATTTTTGTATATTGATGTCTACCCAAAATAATTCCTAGCTTAATATAATTCCCTGATACAGGGACATCATTTTATAGCTTCCACTACCAGTCCCACCTGATTATAGTCATCCCTCTGGAGGGTGTTCCATGAAGTCCACTCACACCCTTGCCCCAACCCCCAGCACTGAGTCACTGCAGGCACCCCTCCCCACCCCCACTGAGAGTCACACCCAATTCTGAGAGGCTTGAGCCATGGTTCTCTCTGTCTTCACTACCCCTGGGTGCTTCCAACTCCCCAGATGCAGTTACCTCTCAGGCAGCCCCAGCCAGCTTTAGGGTCTGAAGGAAACCTGCTTATCATAGGCTCACCAGGACTCAGCATTAGATTCTGCCCTCCAAGGGCCCCTGAAGCTCCAATTTAGACCATCTGCCTTTCCTGGGGAAGCAGGTGTGTGGACAAGGGGAAGGAGTTGGTAGTTCAGGAGGTTTGGAGAGCAATGGACAGTTTCTTCTTTCCTTTTGGAAAAAAGACTCTGGACAGCCCTGACTTGGGTGGATAGGGGACTGTCCAGCAGATCCAAGGGCTAGACTTGGGCCTGGCAGAGGCTGACATCTTGGTAACTGGCCATGAGAGAGAACCAGATGCAAGCAAGAGGACACGTTCTTGAGGGACTCCTCTCCTACCTTCAAATCACTTGAAATTTCTACACAGACCCCATCTGAAGGTTCTCAGGGACCAACCCTGCCCCAAAACAAAGACTGAGAAGAGCAAGCCTTTGTCAGTCCAGCAAGCAGTAGCATTAGTGACAAACTCCACAGAGGCCCCGAAGTTAGGTAACGTACTTAAGGTCATCTAGCAAGTAGGTAGAGGAGCCAGGGCTATCACCCAAAGCAGTTTAGCTTCAAAGTTCTTGCTTTTTCCTAACAGGTGAAACTGGGGATCTGATAAGTAACAGGCATGGGGTGTTGGTCAGCAAGAAAGCAGGCTAGGGTTTCCCTGGTGGTCCAGTGGTTAAGAATCTGCCTTGAAATGCAGGGGACACTGGTTCGATCCCTGGTATGCGAAGACTCCACATACTATGGAGCAGCTAAGCCTGTGCGCCGCATCTACTGAGCCTGTGTTCTAGACTCTGTAAACGGCAACTACGGAGCCCATGTGTTGCAACTACTGAAGCCCGTGAGCCTACAGCCTATGCTCTGGCCAATAAAAGAAGCCACCACAATGGGAAGCCCGACACGCTGCAACTAGAGAGTAGCCCCCACTTGCTGCAACTAGAGGAAGCCCGTGTGCAGCAATGAAGACCCAGTACAGCCAAAAAATAAACAAATCCTAGAGAGAAAGAAAGCAGGTTATCTGCGACCAGATCAGAAACAGTAAAGTACAGAAGTCTGGGAGCTTTTCACACCATAGCACCTAGAACACTGAGTAGTAATCATATTGACTTATCTTCTCCCTCATTAGACTACCAGTTCCTGAAAGATTGGGTTCTCTGGCTTTCATAACAACAGCATCCATCTTGTGCTTGGCGTGGTGTATGCTCTCAGGAATATCTGTTGAATGCTTGAGACTCTTGAGGGTTTCTTAAGGACAAAGTAAGAACAAAATCAGGTTAAACCACCACAGTCAGGTAAGGCCTTAAGCACAAGGGAGTGGCAGGCATGGAAGGGAATTAGGCCAAATGATCAGGAAATCTTTCTCTGGATACATGGATCTCCTCCTGACAGAGTCAGAATTTCTCTGAGGTCTGGTGCCCCTACTCCGCGATTGTAAGCCTGTAGCAGGCAAGAGATCTGCTTTGTTTACACGTAAAGTCAAAGGTCAAGAAGGATGCCATGTGGCCAAAGGTGGCCTGACCTAGCATCATGAAACATGTTCGCTTTGGAGAGTAAATAAGGAAAGCCCTCACAGTCTAAGGAGCACCCTGAAGTCCAGAGGTGAGGTTTGGAGGCTATAGGCTAGCCACGGCAGAGCTTGCCTAGGGAGGCACTGGGAGGTTGTAAGTGACCAAGCTAGAGGAGAATTGTTTTCTTCATCAGAATCCCATCTGCTGACAAGCGCCTTAAGCCACTGAGTTTCCCCAGAAAATTAGGCCTGGTGATCCGAAAGCACGGCATATGCTTTCCATCTTCAGAAACCAGCACGTTCAAAACATTGGGATCTTGGAACTCTAGCCCAAGAAGCGTCTGCGGTCTCCCTCCAGCTTCCCTCCTCCTTCTTTTGTTTTTTTAAACAAACAGTTCTCTCAGACAAGAAACCTCTTCCGGCTCCTTGTCCTTTTTCCATGCCCAGGCCTACACTCCACCTGGTGTTCAAAGCTGTGTCTTGACCCCAGCCCTAGTATGTGGCCTAGCTGGGTGGCAGGGCAGACTCAGTGGTGCCCAGGCCTCCCTCTGCTGGGTGCTGAAGGTAAAAGCCACCACTGATCACATCAGCGGGAGCCCAGTTCTGCTTAATCAACACAATTTCACAACTGCAGACTTACAAGGAGGTAGCATTAACTTACTTCTCCGCTGCAGAGCACATCCTCCACCTGCCAGCCCCCATCCCACCCTCTGCATTGAGGACAGAAGAAAACAGACCCAGTAGGTAGTAAGGAACCAAGCAGTGTTAGCAGCTAGTGAGAAGAGCAGAGACTGCAGAGCTTAGTGGCCTGGGGTGGACAACATGGGGCGGAGGTCCCCAAGTTTATCAGCGAAAGGGGTCTAGCTCAGGGGCAGTGTCCTGGAGACAGAGCACAGGCCTTGCCCTTGCCCCTCCCCCTCAGGACAGGCTGCCAAAGGCCCCACTTGTGGTCATCAATGTGCCCACCAACAGAAGAGCCTAAACCCCAGAACCAGAGCCCAGAGTCAGTGCAGGGTCCCTGACAGCCACCGGCTGCAGCCACCAGTCTGCGTGAGCCAGGCCAGCATTTCCTGTTGCCTGAGTGCCAGGTGCGGAGGGTGAGGGGGGGGTTACCTACTCCTTCGGGTGCGCCACCCGGAGGTGGGGCAGCGGAGGACCTCCCAGCCTGAGCGCGATCAGTCCCCAGAGAGGCTCTGAAGGATCCCCAAGACCCCCTTCCAGGGGACTGACCCGTCCCTCTCCTCCAGGGCCGCGTACCTGAGAGGACGGACGCCCCACAACCTCGCTTCCTGCCAAACCCGGGAGAGGCCGACCTGGGCCCCCAGCACCCTCGGGCTCCGGGCGCACAGCCTCGCGACGCGCAGCATCCCGACGTAGACAGCCATGGCTCGCGACGCCCGCGTCCCGGCCAGAGAAAACTTTTAAAGTGCGCTGAGGCGGGGCGAGCGCAGAGCGGGCGGGGAGGCGGGAGGGTCGCCTCTGCCTATGGGTTTCAGAGGACTCGGTGCCGGCCGGGCGGGGCGGGGCGAGGCGAGGCCGAGGGAGGCACGGAGGAAGAGCCTGCTCGCGGGCCACTTTCCCCTGGACCCGCAGCCCTCCCCCTCCTACCCCCACCCTCGAAGAATTGCCCTGGTTTCCCTCCGGATCGGGCGTCCACGGCCGCTGCCCAAGGCAGGTCACCCTTCCCAACCACCAGGGGCCTGGATTTGGAGGCGCAAGACTGTTGATTTCGTAGAGGGGCAGCCAGCTGCATGACGAGGTCAAGCCCGGCCACCCCCGCCCTCCCGTCCTCAAGCCGTGTTGGCGTGGGGGGTCACGTGTGGGCCGCCCCCCCCCGCCCGCCCTGGGTTGCAGGCCTGAAGCCAGGGGAGCCCGCGTTCCCAGCGATGCCAGCTGGAGGAGAAGGCCCGCGGGGGAGGGGAAGCAGCTGGGACAAAGGGTGCAGAGCCCCCGGCGGCGGGCCCAAGCACTGGCTGAGGATAGATGTCAGTTTCAGAAGGGGCTCCAGTTGGTACCCCCACATCCCAAGCGTCAGTCTCCCATCTCTACTCCCGGTGGCCTCAGGCGTTGGAACCTGTTCCCAGACGCTGTCCCCAGGTGCATGCTGTTCCAAAGGGTGAATGTAAAGTAAACCTCTCCCTCCAGGACTTCCTTGTGGCCCTGGAGACCCAGATGCAGGTGCAGAATGACCAGATAAGTGCCCATCTCTGGACCTGGCTAGGCAAAGAGGCACTGGACACCAAGGTGGCACATGTGCCAGGTCCAGTGTTTCTGTGTAGCCTTGACCCTTCCTCCAGAGGAAGAGGGGAGAACACTGGGGGAAAGGCCCTGGCAGGGTGACCTCCCCTCTCCTGACACAGAGGTAGGGATATACACTGAGCCAGGAAGAATTGGTGGCTGAGGGTGGGACTTGGCCAAAGAAGACCTTTATTTTTATTTGGGAATTTTGGCTCAACTGGGGTCGTGAGAAGGAGACTACAATGCTCCTCTTCATGATCCTGAGAGTGACTTCAGAACCCCCTGAAACCCTGGCTCCTGGAGAGGGTCCCCACATTTCAGTGGTATGGGGATGGGGCAGGAAGAAAGACAGAGGGGCACAGATTATAAGGAGCTGGACCTGCAAGGACATGTCTTCCTAATAGACTAACTCACAGACTCTGCTGGCTCAGCCCAAGGAATGTGGGGCCCTAGGGAGTATCCCAAGTCTGGGTACTAAGCCCTACTTGGCAGGCTCTGCTACTAGCTTGCTGGATGACCCTGGGTAAGTCATTTCTCCTCTCTGGGCCTGTGAAGTGGAGAGTAGATACTGACCTTGCAGGCCCTTGAAATTTCCTTGCTAGTCTGAGAGTCCTGGGGGGGAAGGGTGGGATGAGTTCCTTCCTGAACTTTGCTCCAGCCTCAGCTCTGCATACACTGGGCTTTCCTGACTTCCCAGACAGATGTTGTGGAATCACAGCCACCAATTTCAAGATGTACCCCACCATGCCAGACTCTTCAAGGACGTTATCTCTGCCCTCACAATCAACCTACAGAGAACAAGAATGCCTTGGAATGTGACTCTAATTTTTAAGGATAAAGAAATTGAGACCCAGAGAGGTTCAGCTACTTGCCCAAGGACAAAGTGGGCACAACAAGCACAGGCCAAAGCTCTGCATATACTCAGTTTGAGCAAGTCCTGGGGCCTTTCCAGCCTCAGTCATCTTTAAAATGGGAATAACACCAGCCTCATCCAGAGGGCCAGAGTAATCACTGAGTACAGTAGCACAGACCAGTTTTCAGGGTTGGGTAGTTTCTTTTTCCATCTTCTTCCTTTGTCTATACTCTGACACCTTCCTCTGCATGAGGTATATTGCAAACATTTTGGGGGGAGGAGAAATTACTTTTCATCTCTGCAAAGCCTTGAGACCTGTGGGAGGCACGAGTTCCAAGGAAGGTGAGGAGGGCTGGGGGGAAGGAATACGGAAATGCCTGATGGTGATAAGAATTCTTGGGTCACACTGAGGTAGTAGTGAGCGAGGGAGCTGGGCACCTTGGCCATCCGGGCCCTCCAACTTTCCTCCCTCTTCTTTCAACCAGCTCAGTTCCTCATAGCTCCCCAAGGGGAGCTGTCTGCCTGATCTGAGCATATCTGCTTGTGCTGCACATGACCTGCATGATTTATGGCGCTTGTGATTTTGCTCATGCCATTGGCTGTCCTGAGAAAGCCCTGCTCCTTCCTCTTTGTCAATTCCCTCCCCTTCCGGTGCTTCAAAATCGGTCCCATACTGTAAACACCATTTATTGATTTTTTTAAAAAATTCTTAGCATCAACCTATGAAAAAGTCCAGAAGACTTAATTGAAGTTAGGAAACAGAATGTAAATGCTGCAAACCTTGGAAGTCACTCTAGACAGTAGCTGAGAGGTAAGAAATAGGAGATGGAAGTGGAGGCAGATATTCTTACCTTATAAATTGAAGTGTCAGGGAATCCTGTTTATTGATAACGGAACATGAAATAAAGGAGTATGTCATTTAAAGTCACAAAGCAACAGTGTATGTACAAAAATAACAATAAAACTATAATAGAAGGACTTGAGAAAGATGAGAGTGAAAATTCTTAGCTATTAAACAGAAAGTCAAGAAATGGGTGAATAAGTATATTGTTTACAGATAAATAATAGAAGATACAACAGAAACAATTAAAATAATGCAAATGGTTCCCTTTGGACTTGAATAGACATTTCTCCAAAGAAGATGTATGAATGGCCAATACGCACATGAAAAGATACTCAACATCACTGGTCATTAGGGAAATACAAATCAAAACCACTGTGAGTTACTACCTCATATCCATTAGGATGGCTTCTATCAAAAAACCAGAACAAATTTTAGCAAAGACAGAGGGAAATTCGGAGAGAGCAATGGCACCCCACTCCAGTACTCTTGCCTGGAAAATCCTACAGATGGTGGAGCCTGGCAGGCTGCAGTCCATGGGGTCGCTGAGAGTTAGACACAACTGAGGGACTTCACTTTCACTTTTCACTTTCATGCATTGGAGAAGGAAATGGCAACCCACTCCAGTGTTCCTGCCTGGAGAATCCCAGGGACGGCGGAGCCTGGTGGGCTGCCATCTGTGGGGTCACACGGAGTCCGACACAACTGAAGTGACTTAGCCCCAGCAGCATAGGGCAATTGGAACAATTGCTGATAGCAATGTAAAATGATGCAGTGGATGTGGAAGACAGTATTACAATTGCTCAAAAAATTAAGAATAATTACCATATAATCTAACAATTCTCCTCCTGGTGAAAAAGTGAAAGTGAAAGTCACTCAGTCCTGCCTGACTCTTTGTGACCCCACAGACTATACGGTCCATGGAATTCTCCAGGCCAGAATCCTAGAGTGGGTACCCTTTCCCTTCTCCAGGGGATCTTCCCAACCCAGGAATCAACCCAGGTCTCCCACCTTGCAGGCGGATTCTTTACCAGCTGAGCCACGAGGGAAGCCCTCTACTTCTGGGTATGTACCTAAAAAAATTGAAAGTAGGGACTCTAGAAGATGTTTCTACATTAGTATTTAGTGCAGCACTATTCACAACAGCCAAAAGGCAGAAACACCCCCAAATGTCCATGGATGGGTGGATAAACAAAATGTGGTGTGTAAAACAGAATATTATTCAGCCTTATAAAGAAAGGAAATTCTGATTCATGCTAACAGCGTTATCCTCGTAGCAACATTTAAGGTATGCTAAGTATGATAATTGAAGTGTCCCTGGTGGTTCAGAGGTAAAGAACCTGCCTGCCAGCACAGGAGATGCAGGTCTGATCCTGAGTCTGGAAAAGGAAAATGGTCCTGGAGAAGGAAATGGCAATCCACTCCAGTATTCTTTCCTGGAAAACCCCATGGACAGAGAAGCCTGGCAGGTTATGTGGTGTTGCCAAGAGTTGTACACGACTTAGCGACTGCACAAGTATGATGACAATTACTGTATGATTTCACTTACATAAGGAATCTACAGTAGTCAGATTCAATGAGAAAGGAAGTAGAATGATGGTTGCCAGGGGCTGTGCGGAGGGGGAAGAAGGACTTATGGGTACAGGGTTTTAGTTTGGGAAGATGGAAAACTTCAGGAGGTGGATAGTTGTGATGGTTACCAACAATGTGAATGTACTACTACTTTTTGATGAAAAGCCTTTCTCTTGTTTTATTTTCCTAAGACTGTACATGTTTTGTCTTAATAATTTTTTTTTTTTGTTTGTTAACAGCCCAAGGGAGGCATCCTGACTAGATCATTTACAGAGCCCAGTGTGTTTCCTGAGGTTCTCAGTGAGTATCAAAGTGTTCCATAGGTACTGTACTTGGCCTCGGGAGAATCTGGCTCTGCCGTTTTTCCTCTCAATGACCTCGAGCAAAGTTCTTTTCTCTGCTGTGGTTTTTCAGAGCTCTCTGTTGTAAATGACTGTTTGCAAGTAGTATATGAAAAATGTCTTTTTCAAAGAAACTTCTTCACCATAAGTCTGAGAAGGGAACTATCTAATAAGAGATGCAGCAGTCATGAAGGAAAGGTGGGGAAAAAAAGGAGAGACTACTGGCAGCCACATAAAGAGGAAAGAGGAGGATGAGGAAGGGAGTTTTAATCTTGAAAGAAGAGATGACAGTGACTTGATAAATGATGGTTATACTCTGCCAATCAGATCCAGTAGCCAACACCAAAAATAAAACAAAGCAAACAAAAAACAGTTAGCAAAAATTGTTCTAAAAACAATGTTTCTGATTTTCAAACTGAAAGTGAAAATAAAGAACTCATTCTGAACTGCTGCGTAAAGTAAAAATTATTTTGATCACGACTAATAGTTGATGGCAGACACAGACAGTTGTGATCTTAGACAATCAGTATTTTCTTGCTGACAGCTCAAAATTGAAAAAAACTGAAGACACTGCAGTTCCAGCAGTTGCCAAAAGTTGTGAAAGCTTTGCTTTCATAAAGAGTATAGGAAAAAAATCTTTCTTTAGATGATGTAATTTTTAATTTGTCTTGGGTCAAAGTCAAGAGCTAAAGTTATCTGTCAAGCCTTGAATAAGACCCAACATTATCAAACCAAATCTAATTTATCTTCCTTTACTCAATCATTGGTTCATCACACATTCGCTGAGTGCCCATTAGATACTGCCAAGTGTGGGCTCTCAGGCTGCAGATGTGAATAAGACAGGGTTCTGCCCTCAGGGAGCTCACTGTCTAGTAGAGAACACCAACTCTGAAACTGATGGTGGCATGTGGTGTGGTCAGTGCTGTGAGAGAAGGGCACAGGGGACAGGCACCTAGCCTAAGTGTGTCACCGAAGGTCACTTAGAGGTCTGAGCTGAGTGAGTCGTATATTAGTTTCCTAACACTACTGGAATAAATTACCAAGTTTAATGGCTTAAAGCAACAGAAATTTATTCTCTTACAGCTCTGGAGGCCAGTCTGAAGTGAGTCTTAGGGAGTAAAACCAAGGTGTTGGCAGGGCTAGTTCTTTCCAGAGATTCCGGGGAGAATTGTTCCTTGTCTCTTTCAGCTTCTGTTGGCTCCAGGCTTCACTCTCATTTCTGCCTCCTTAGTCACATTACCTTGTCCTCTTCTGTGTTCAATCTCGCTCTGCCTTATAAGAACACTTGTGATTTCCTAAATAATCTCTCTGTCACAAGATCTTTAATTTGATTATATCTGAAAAATCTCATTTGCCATACAAGGTAACATATTCACTGGTTCCAGGGATTAGGGCATGAATAACTTTGGGAGCCATTATGCAGCCCACCCCAGACAGGATTGGGAGGGGAAACTGTGGATGGCTAATGGGATGTTATAGGGGCAGAGTCTATAAACTGGGGTAAGGAGAAAATATATGTGAAGACAGGGAGCACATACATTCTGGAAGTTGTTAGTATTGTTATGGGACTGCATTTTAGGGAGTCGTGGGAGGCAAGGCAGAGCCTATAAGAGAGGCAGGCAGAGTGTATAATGATTATGGATTTTATTTCCAGCGTGCTTTTAGCTAGCAGGTGGTATGTGGTAGGTACTCAATATATCTTGACTGATTTGAGTCAAACGAATGACTCAAATTATATTCTTAGAATGCCTACTATATATAGTAGGAGATATAAATAGGAAAAGAATTTCCTTTTGGTAGTATTTAAACCCTATGACCAGGAAGTGAGGTCTTTCAAGGCCTGGGCAGTATGTCAGGATACTTCCAAATGCTGGTACCATGACCCAGACTAATCCCTCTGCCACTCTCAGTGGAGAGGCAATGCAATCCCTCATGGTTTCATCATGGCAGTTCCAGGCATCACACAGAGACAGAATCAGCAGAGAAGCAAAGCATAGCCTTTGATTAGCAAGGACAGCCTTTCTCTTGAGCTCTCCAGCAGACTCCCTGGGGTTCAGTCATTGTTATCCCAACAATTCTAACGCAAAGGGCATGGGGAAGCCACAGGGCATCAGTGGAAAGAGATCACTTTTGGTGGGGGTAATCAGACAAGGATTTTTGGAGGAGGTGGCATCTAGACTGGGCCTTGAAGGATGAAAAAAATGGTGATAGTGGAGAGGAAGGAAAGGACATTTTAAGGTCAATGGCATGAGCAAGGAGGGGGAGGTGGGAACATGCAAGAGTTGGTTGGTTTTATAGGAATTATTTTTTAAGTGTCTTCTAGGGAATTTTGTCTGAGAACTTTGTGTATTTTTTTTCTAAATTAATCCTATTGAAAATATAGCTTCCTCTGTAGATGGAAATTTATGATGAGGAAATCCAGGATTGGAGAGATTAGGTGATATATCCAAAGTTGGCAGACTTGATCTCAACTTTGTTTCCAACCTATAGTGATTTTATTCATTCATTATTTATTTATTTATAGTAAACTTTTCTACATTGTAATTTATTACAAAATTATAATACATGCACCTTGTAACAGATGTTCAAGGTAAGCCAGGCTAAAAATATGGATGTTCTGTACCTTTCCCAAGCTCTTACACAACATGTAGACTTATGCAAATGTCTTCCTTGGTGGCTCAGATGATACAGAGTCCACCTACAATGCAAGAGACCCAGGTTTGATCCCTGGGTCGGGAAGATCCCCTGGAGAAGGGAATGGCAGCTCACTCCAATATTCTTGCCTGGAGAATCCTTTGGACAGAAGAGCCTGGCAGGCTACAGTCCATAGGATCGCAAAGAGTCAGACATAATTGAGCAACTAAGCTAAGCACAGACATATGTAAATGTTTCTTCAGCTCTCCCTTTATGTATTTTTCCCCAAATGAAATCATGCTGGACAACTGATGAAATCTGAGTAAGGTCCATAGATTGATAATAGTATTGATCAGTGTTAAATTGTTAAATTGTTGATTTTTATAACTATCCTGTGCTTATATGAGTTTTACTTGAGAGAGACACAGTGATGTATTTATGGATAAAGGGCATCACATCTGCAACATACTCTTAAGTAGTTCAGAAATATATAGATGTTTCTGTAGTAAAATGTTAGCAGTTGGAAAATTTGGGTGAAGGGTATCCAGGAATTCTTTCTTCTATCCTTGCAACTTTTCTGTAAGTCTGAAATAAGGTCAAAGTTTTAAAATGCTATGCCATGCATCTAGTGATTTTCATTTTTTGCTTGAGCATATGCAACAAATATTTTTTTCCAGGTCAGTACATGTAGTTCTATGCATCTCTTTAGGGACTGCGTAATGTTCCACAGTGAGGTTCCATTGTATAAATACATTCTGATTTGTTCAGCTCTCCCCTTTTGATGGATTTGACTATAAATACAATGTTAATTATATATTAAGAACTACTGTAGAGTGTATCTGTTTCTAGACTCTCTATGTTGTTCTACTGATACCTGCCCGTGACAGTGCTATACTGTTTGGAGTTTTCTTATAACATCTAATATATGGTTGGGCAGAACCCCAATGAGTATTTTTTAACTTAGTGAAGTGTTTTTTGGCAATTCTCATGCATTTACCCTCTCAACTGAATTAGAACTTTTTCATCTTATGTACAGCAATCTTTTAGGGATTTCTAATTGCAGTTGCTTTAAATTTGAAGTTTCCTTTGGGACAGACTCATTTATAAGAACATAAATGTATCTCTCTACATGTGGAAGTATTTAAAGCAAACCTATGTAAATAAGTAAACTATATAAACCGAGATCATGTGCCTTAAAAAGTACATTGGGGCTTCCAACCTTCAAGGGCTCTCTGAGTTTGCCTTATTTTTCAGTCCACCTCCAGCTGTGGGGCAACACACGAAAGCTGCCTCAGAAAGGTTGACGTCACTGCATGGTGCCATTCAGCTCTTTCTTGTGTGTGTCTCTCTGTGGGTCCTTGACACACTTTCCCATTTTATTAGCCCCATTTGACAGAAAGAGAAACAGAAGCTTGGAGAGCTGGAGTGACTTGCCAGGATTGCACTGGACATAGCAGGGGCAGCACTGTCCTGATGCCCAAGGAAGCTGCTGCCTCCTGTCCTGGTCCTGATCTTTGGCTTCTCAAGGGCTGTGCTACCTGTGGCAGTTGTTCAAACAACCTCAATATCCTAGCACAAGATGGAACTTCATTGGAAGGGATGCAGCACACGGCCAGTCTCGTTCCCAAGGAGACAGCTGCCAACACATGACAGGCTGCACTTTCTCATGAAGCTGTGGGTTTCCAGCCTCCGGGAGTGAAGAAGTCTTTCTCAAAGTGAAAAGCTGCTATCAGTTCCTCACTCTGCTGCTGTGTGTGGCATCTCTTGCCTGTCTGAATCTCACCCAGTGTTCAAAGCCCAACTTAAATGCCACTTCCTCCCATAAAGACGTTTCTGATTTTTTCCTTTCTCCCAGGTTCCCCTCTCTGTCATGTTAGGTATGACCATAGGCCACCAGACTCCTCTGTCCATGGAATTCTCCAGGGAGTGTGTTGCCATTCCCTTCTCCAGGGGATCTTCCCAGCCTAGGGACTGAACCCAGGTCTCTACATTACAGGCAGATTCTTTACCCTCTGAGCCACCAGAGAAGCCCAGGTATGACTTTCCTTCCTCCAAATACACTCACTTGCTGTGACTGTCCTTAGAGTTGACCTCTCTGAGCCTTAATTATTAATACTTCCTCTGTAAAGTGAAAATAATATCTGTAAGGCAAAAGTTAAAAGAAATAATATATGTAATATATATACAGAGAGTTGACCTCTCTGAGCCTTAATTATTAATACTTCCTCTGTAAAGTGAAAATAATATCTGTAAGGCAAAAGTTAAAAGAAATAATATATGTAATATACATATAGTCCTAGACACACAGAATGCTCTTACATATGTTGGTCTGATGTTATCACACTCAAATGTGCACCCACACAGCCCTACACATTCACAGACAGATTTTACTTGTATATGTTAAGGCCCTTATTCTTTTTTCCTTCTATAATAATTATTTGTGTAGGTTCCCAGAGTAGGGGTAGAGAAATAGGGTGTAGTGAAAAGAAATAGGATTTGGAATAAAAAATTTGGGTCTTCTCCTCGAACATCTGTGTGACTGAGGTCGTTACTTCTCCAAAGTTACTTCTTCCTTCATAAAAGAGAGCTAACAATAAAAGGTGCTTCATAGTGTCTTTATGCACATTATCAAAATAAGAATGGATGCTCAAAGGCTTTCGAGACTGCCAAGTGCTAATGTACTGTTACCCAATTGCCCTTGTCTGTTTTGCAGAAGCCCAGAGCACAGCGCCTTGTTGGGGATGAGGAGAGGTACACGCAATGATTGTTAAATGAGAAGGCCATAGCACTGACTTCATTCAGTCTTCATAGTTCCCCTCTGAGAGAAATTTTAATATGTCCGTTTCAAAGATAAGCAAACTGAGATTTGCAGTGGGTAAAGTGCCTCATTCATTCATTCAGCAGGCCCCTGAATGAGCAATTATCTTGAATCAGATTCTGGGGAGGGCTACAACGAAATCCCCGCCATCCATCACAAGCCGGAGTGGAGGGAAGAGACATAAAGAAAAGTATAACACAAGGTGGGTCACGGGTGATAAATAGTATTTATTGAGTACTTACTAAGTGCCAGACACTGTCGTCTGTGCTTCCCGTGTTTTACTCCTTCAGTCCTTCCCCAACTCTGTCAGCCAGGGACCATTATTATTCACGTTTCCCCTGTATCCATACATTAGTGGTGATTGCTTAAGGACTCAAACCTCAGGGAAGTTTCCTGAAGGACTAGGAATTAACTAGGCAGAGAAGGTGGTGGGGAAGGCAGGGCCATCTCAGGAGAGGGAAATGTGTGCAGACCACCTATGGGGCACCTCCACAGCATCTCAGGCAGGGGCCAGGGCTGGTCAGGAGGCTGCAGGAGCACGCAGGACTCAATGTAGAAATGAGAGAGGCCCATATCCTACACGTAGCTATCTGAAGGGTTTTAAGCAAAGGAGAGACTTGGCTAAATTTTTAGAAAGATCATCTGGGCAGCTGGGTTGGGAGTGGATGGGAGGGAGAGACATTCAGAATAGTAATCCAGGCTCAAGTTGATGGTCGCCTAGACAAGGGCTTGAGGCAATGAGGAGGAGATGAGAGAGGCAAAGTTTTCTAGATGATGATAGTTTGGGGGATTGTTAAATAGAGGACAAAGAGTAATTTTGAAGAACACTCAGTTTCTGCTTCTAATCCAAGAGAATGGGGAAGATCTGATGAGGTCAACTTTGGATGGAGCCAAGGTCTTCTGGCCCCCAGTCTGTTCGCCTCCTGACAGTACCAGCGACGACTGCCCGGGAGCGCGCCCTCCGCGCACCAGGAAACGTGGCTACTTCAAAAGGCAGGGGAACTTAAAGCCTGAACCCCGTTCCCCGCCCCCGCCCCTCCCTCTCCCCGCCCCGCACCCCCCAACCGGCGCTGCCGGCGACAGCGAGGCGCCATCCTGGGCGCCAGAGGGCGCTCCCTCACACGCCCGGACCCCTCTGGCCCAGCCCGTCTCGGTGGCCGCGGAAGGTGACGTGGACACGGAAGTGGTCGTCGTCGCGGTGGCACCGGTGGGAGCAGGGCGCGGGGCTCAGAGTGCGGCCAGCGGGCGGACGGGCGGCGGCGGTCTCGCACCTGCAGCGGCGGAGGACGCGGGTGTTGTCGGTTGGGTGCGAGTCCGGTGAGCTGACGAGCGGCTTCTCAGCTCTTCCCCTGCCCGTCAGTGCCCCGCAGCTGGGTCCCGTTCCGCCGGCGTCACCATGACCAAGGCCGGTAGCAAGGGCGGGAACCTCCGCGACAAGCTGGACGGCAACGAGCTGGACCTGAGCCTCAGCGACCTGAACGAGGTCCCGGTCAAGGAGCTGGTCAGTACAGTCCCGCAAGGCCCAGGCGCCCACGCGCGACTGGCGCTGGCCCCTGCTGCGTAGGTCGCCTCCTTTCCCATGCCTCAGTTTCCATGGCTTAAAACAGGTGGCGGGAGTGGGACTAAGTCCCCGGGGAGGCCGCGCCCGGCTCCAGTTTTCTCCCTGGGATGTACACGTGTCACTTGGGCGCAATTCCAGAAGATGGGAAGGAGCTGCTTGTCTGGCTATGGACTTTTTAAGGGTGAGGAGTGAATCTCCTCCCCACCCCCACCCCCGTCCCATTTCTGAGGCTTTCACAGCGTTCAGCTCCGTGCCCGACCCAAAGTGGGAGCCGTTGGAGCGTTTGCTGGAGGTATTCGGAGAATGAATGAACAAATGAATGAATGACTCGGTCCGAGTAGGCCTCCGGGTACTCCTGGGTGTGGCCCAGAACCTGACTTTTCTAGGAAGTCAGCAATCCCAGCTGGCTGCCCCAGCCCTGAGGCGTCCTTCCTTGCTGCTACTGCTAAGTCGCTTCAGTCGTGTCCGACTCTGTGCGACCCCATAGACGGCAGCCCACCAGGCTCCGCCGTCCCTGCGATTCTCCAGGCAGGAACACTGGAGTGGGTTCCATTTCCTTCTCCAATGCAGGAAAGTGAAAAGTCAAAGTGAAGTCGCTCAGTCATGTCCAACTCTTCGCGACCCCATGGACTGCAGCCTACCGGGCTCCTCCGTCCATGGGATTTTCCAGGCAAGAGTACTGGAGTGGGGTGCCATTGCCTTCTCCGGTCCTTCCTTGAAGAGAGTGAAATCTCACTGCTTGGTTGGCAGACTTTTCCCAACTCTGAAACTGGCGGGAATATGCGCCTCTGTGGCCCACCCCTCCACCCACTTACTCCCATATCCCCAACTGGGAAACAAGCCTGAGGCCCCAGGGGCATTACAAAACTAGTTTGTTCCCAAAGTGGAACTGGATGGTATATCCTTGCTATGCCCACTTGGTTTCCCACCCACATCCCCCACAGTAGCCTCACTTTGGATGACCTGCACTTTCCTCACTGCCTTTAATGAATTACCTTTACCTTTGGCACTTGGCCCAGTTTTCCCTCCTCCTTGGCTGTGTAATATGGAGGTTAGAATAGGATTCCTAGTTCATATATCAGCTTCATTGCTTAATTGCTGAGTGCCCTTGGCAAGCTAGTTAACCTTTAAGCCTAGACTTCCTCATTTATAAAATGGTGATAATTGTTCCCATCTCATAGGATTGTTGGGAGAATTAAATAAGGTTGTAATATAAAATACTTGGGAAGTAGCAAATACTGATGCATGGAGCTATTACTGAGGTGTTCTTCCCACTATAATATCTCAAACATTTTAGGTGGTCAAACCTCGTTCTTGGGACTTTCTGACATTTGGAAAGTGCATGTTGGCCCCATGTCCTTAACTGAATACTTGTCTTCTTCCCCACATTTCATCCTGGCCTTAGGACTGATGTCCCAAATCATTTACCCCAGGCATCTGGTTGGTGCAGCACCACCCCTGGAAGAAAGGGTCAGTTTTGCTGAGTCTTTCCAGCCTGAACCCCATGGGAAAATAGCTGGGCTAGAAGAGCCTTGTTTTCACTCTGCATTCACTCATTCATTTAGTCACAAGGGTATCTTGAGTGCCTGGAAGGTTCTGAACTGGAGAATATGGAAATCACACAGCTATATTAGACACAGTCTTTTTCCTGAAACCTAATAAAGACGGTGCTAGAGAGAATATTAAAAGTGCTATGGAGAACTTCTAAGAACCTGTTTTTTTTTTCTTGGATTTTTCACAGCCACATCCTTACTCTTTGCATTCTTCTCTAGGTCATGATCGACTAGCTTAAGTTTCCTTTTCTGTCTCCAGAAACATTATACTTTAGTATTTTTTTTTTTACAAGGCCTTTTCTAATTGTGGGAACTTTCTCTGGAAAATGCTTCATTGGCAGATGTCACTGAATTGTTGATCTGACATGTGTTGATCTGACATTTTGTTCTCATTCCCTTCCTAGGCTGCCCTCCCGAAGGCCACCATACTGGATCTGTCCTGCAATAAACTGACGACTCTACCGGTAAGGCTGGCAAGCAAGCATGATTTCTTCGAGAGCCCTGATGCTTCTCCTGCCTGTCTGGAGGGGTCATGTCATAAGACGTAATTTCAGGATAGGCATGCAGGCAGGCTACCACTAAGCTGGAGTGTGTTGCAGGTAGAGTGGGGTTGTTTGTCTCAGTGGGAAGGGAAGCAAAGTGGAAACCTCATTCTTTAAGAACAGTGGGAAAGCCAGGGCACTGAAAACTAAAGCCAACAGGATACTGGCTGAATTGTTTATTGGGTTCATCTTTTTTCAGCCTTATTTTATTCCTTCAAAAAATAGTTTATTTCCTTGTTGCAGTAGAGGAGGCTACAGGCTCTTTTGTAAGTTTCTTTGCATTCCAGAGAGAGAGCTTTTTGGAATGGTCTCCTTGTGCATGTTTCGATGGGGAACAGGAGACGGTGTGTTTTTGTAGAGCTATCATACCATTATCCTCTCAATACTTGAAATGTAGTTTTGTTTAGCACATCCAACTTAATACTTTTGACTCTCCTTGTACAACTTCTCCCAGTTCTCCTTTTGCTCCACTTGTGAATCATTCAGCCCCGCTCAGCCTCTCCTGGGTACTGGTTGGTCTCTCCTCCACGACAGTGCTCCTTCGGTGTCAGGCCTAAGTTTGCTGTCATTGTTGCCTTTTCCGCCCATTATTCTGGCTTTGTCACTCCTTGCCATACTCTTCTGGCTCTGGCTCAGGGATCAAGTCTCACAAGTTGGCAGTTTCTTCACTGGATCATTAGTCCATTTCCATCTCAGTGTTCTCCTGGGCCTCACTTATCATCTATAGCATCTTCTTGCAGCTCATCAAGGTTTGTTTCTAACACTGGAAAAAAGCACCTGAGATTCCACTTCTTCCAGGAGTATTTTATATCTAGTTAAAGAAGGGAAGCAATTCCTTGCAGCCTGCTGCAACTTTGTCAGATTGTCACTTGGTACCACCAAGTGCATTTTTCAGTCTGAATTTCTTCAGTTGTCATTCCTTCCCCTGAAGTTTAGATCCATGGGCATTTACAGGTTCCCAGAGAACACAAATGGTGCATCATTAACTGAGGTTGGAGCATCACTTCAGACAGGTGCCGAGCAAAGACTTAGTGACAAGAGGGATGTTTTGAACTGGGCTGAAGAGCCAGGATATGAGTAGGATGGGCTCCAGCCTGTTTAGTCAGTCATTCAAGGGATACTCCTTGAGCGTGTGTACTCAGTAATGTGCTAGGTGCTGCAAAGAATAACACTGGGTACACAAAGAACAGGGGCTTTCCAGGTGGCACAGTGGTTAAGAAGCCAGCTGCCAGTGCAGGAGATGCAGGTTTGATCCCTGGGTAGGGAAGACCCCCTAGAGTAGGAAATGGCAACCCACTCCAGTATTCTTGCCTGGAGAATTCAATGGACAGAGGAGCCTGGAGGACTACATTCCATGGGGTTGCAGAGTCGGATGCAGCTGCACGCATGCACACAAGGAGCGCTTGATCTTTTTAGAAAACTGGATGGTCATACCATGTTTGGGCAGCTTCTATGAAAAGTTGAATACAGTGTGCTGTTGACGACAGGTCGGAGAACTGAGGGTGAAGGAACCCACACTTACTTGGTGGCTACTTCCAGCTCAACCTTTCTGCACCCACCTCACTGCTCACCACCAGCAGCGATGCTTGCGGTCTCCATTTTCATTCAAGCTGGAATAGCTGGTACAAGATAGAGTTGGGATTTGTGCATGGGTGCCTCTGACTTGGGGGCTCCTGGACTGTTATGTCACGGTGTGTGAGCCCAAGGCTGAGGTGTTCTCTATGTCCTAGTCGGATTTCTGTGGCCTCACACACCTGGTGAAGCTGGACCTGAGCAAGAACAAACTGCGGCAGCTGCCAGCGGACTTTGGCCGCCTGGTCAACCTCCAGCACCTGGACCTCCTCAACAATAGGCTGGTCACCCTGCCTGTCAGCTTTGCTCAGCTCAAGGTAACAACCCATGACCCAGTGTTTCACGGCCAGGTGTGGCAGAGGGCTTGGGAACTGAGGGAGCATGGCTGGGAGAGAGGCCGACAGGAGCAACACTTTGTTGTCACAGCCTCAGGTGGCTTTCCCTGTGACTGGAACACAGAGGGCTTTCTTACTGCTCATTTTGTTTCACTTTGAGGGACTCTTCATGTGTGCTTGGGCTTACCAGCACTCTGCCCCATCTCTCTAGAGCCTGAAGTGGCTGGACCTGAAGGACAACCCCCTGGATCCTGTCCTGGCCAAGGTGGCAGGGGACTGCTTGGATGAAAAGCAGTGTAAGCAATGCGCCAACAAGGTAAGCAGGAGGCTCCCCAGTGGCATATTCCCCTGGGATTTGCCTCTTGTTTTTCTCTGCCAGGGCACCTGTAGCTGTGTGTTTTTAAAACACAAACGTCTCTAAAATCTGTCTGCTATGAGTCTGTCAGGCAAAGGCACTTTTGTTCCTCTGTTTACTCTATAAGCCTAGAACAAGGCTCCCCTCTGCTCTGCTGCCATACTCTGCTCTTAGACACCAGGACCTGGCGTGATCCAGCTCTGTCCTGTTGATAGTTGTTCGTATGGGGCAAAAGGGTTGGGGACCGTGTGGCTTTTCTGAGCAAAGTTACTGTAGGAATTTTGATAATAAAGATCTTGTTAATATTTGTGAGTGTGTACCTGGAAACAGACACATCCTGGGCATACCTGGCATTTGATTTCAGTCGAGTCATCTGACACAGGAGAAAGGAACTAACTGGCAGCCTGGAAGGCAAACATTTCCACTAACCTTGAAGGTGCTTTACGTTGCTTCTTAAGAACAGCACTGTACCCACCTCTCAACAATTCTAGCTACAGTCATTTCTTCCCTGCAGCTTTAGAACAGGTTGCTGCTGCTTCAGTTGAGCACCAGATGACTTGGCTATACATTTAGGGGGTGTTGTGAACAAAAAAGGATTGAACTTTAAATGCTAGATTAAGTGGAATGTGTGTATGATGGGTTCTCTGTATGAATCTCAGGAGTAATGACCTTTCTTTTCTTACGATTAGCTCAGGACATTTTAGATAGTCTGTATCACCCATTGTTACAAGAAATCAAATGCAACATCAGTGTATCCAAGAAGGCAAGGCAGCAATTTGCCCTCAGTGGGGAACAGTACAAGTGATTAGTGAAGTCCTGTTCTGAAAACTGTGCTTTAAGGGTGATGTCTGTTCTGAAGTCTCTCAGTGGCTACCACTGACTATTCCTTTATGTGCTTTGCATGTTTCATCTCCTAATCCTCATAACTCTGGGAAGTAGGTATTCCTTTTGTATCTCTGACATGAGAAACTCTGAATGCACAACATCTTTGATTTATCCACTTATTCATTCAACTTATAATATATTAAACCAAAGAAGATGCTGATATTCTAGTTTTTCACCTACAAAAATAACTTTTATTGAGTGTGAAGGTCTTTAGTATTCACAGATACTCACCAGCCAGAGCTTCTGGGAGCACAGTGCATTCTGGATGTGGTGAGAAGCCATGTTCCTGGCCCCACTGCCCAGAGCTGTCTCCTGTCCACACTTTTAGGCACATACAGGAGTGGTGTGGGGCAGTCAGAAGGAGGTCACTTGTCTCCAGGAGTTAGTTTAGGTCTTGCCAGCTCTGATCCTGTGGCTACATAGTAACTGATTTGGTTCATAGTAAAGCACCTTTTAAACATAATTTGTTAGTTCAGTAGAAATCATCAACTGCTTACTACCTGCTGTGAACTAGAATAGGTAGACAAAATCTACCCTCCAGAGGCTCCAGAGGAGCCTCTCCCATTTCTGAACAGGCTGTGTGGTCAGATAACTAACTCCTCATGTATTGTAGCCAAGCTAAAGGGGCAGCTCTTAAACATTCCATTTCCTAACTTAGCCAGCCTTTACCCAACTAAAACCAACTGCATGGCTGGTGCTCATATAAAATTCAGAGTTCAGAATGAGAGAGGGCCACACCTCTCCCCATCATGCTTGACCTTCCTCCAGATCCTGGAGCCCCATGCTGAGCAGCCATTTTTAAGTAAGTGTGACTGTTCTGGAGAGGGCTCAGACGGCGCACTGTTGGTGCTGGTCCTGGGTTACTCAAAACAGGGTTCCTGTGGCTTTAAGCCAGGTTCCTGGAGGGAGCGGCTTTTATAGGCCTGCCCGTGAGCCCCTCTTACAAAAGCTGTAACCATGTCTGAAGTTTCCATGAGTAAAGATGTTTACATTTGAATACATATCTAGTATTCAGTAGTGAATAGTCTAGTGCATTCATGAAACAGACAGTTAAGACAATTTGCTGTCTTAATTTAGAATGCTTAGGTTTTCTTCTCCTATTAATGCAGTCAAGGTAAAAAAAGCAAGTGTTTAATGAGCGCACATAATGCCTTTCTCTTGAGAACTCTCCTGCCTCTGTGCACTGAAGTAAGAGGGACAAGCCCTGGCCTAGGCCTAGGGACTCGGAAGACCTGCACTCTCTGCTGTGCTACTTTCCAGCCACGTGACATCAGAGCCTGGGTTTTCTTCCTTACCTTTACAGTAGGCATCCAGGCAGCTGTTCATCATACCTGTGCCTGTAATTAGATAAGCTCTGTGCTTACCTGCAGAGCTAAGGACAATAGTCCATACCCTTAAGGAGTTTACAGTCTAGGACTGAGATGGGTAAGAAAACTCCCTGTAAGTGGGAGGAGGGGAACCTGAGGCAGCCAAAAGAGGGTTGGATAGGACGGTGTCTTAGTGGAAGTGCTGTCCCTGCACAACACAAAAGTTGCTGGGAGAATTGTAAGAAATGATTGTAAATGGCAGAACTTTTTACAGATTCCAGTTGGTATTGTATTTCACAAACTTTTCCTGAGCTTTAGTGAACTAGGCTCATACGGCTCTTCTCTGACTAAGGTTGGTGCAGTGAGGACACAGGGGTAGGATTAACTCCATTAGCTCTGCACTTCTTCCAGGGCTCTGGTAATCTGAGCTCCTAAAAAGAGCAGTCTCTTTTGAGATTCCCCAAGTGAAGACAATTACAGAGTAGTTCAGCGCCTTCTTCTCCCTTTGCAGGTGTTACAGCACATGAAGGCTGTGCAGGCGGATCAGGAGCGCGAGAGGCAGCGGCGACTGGAAATAGACCGAGGTAAGTCGCCAGCCCTCTTCTAGTCATCTTCTGGGTCCTTATCCCAGCCAGCTGGTTCTCAAGCTTAAGGAGCTAGGATCCAGGAGAGGAGCCCTTCAGGGCAGTAGGGAATAGTGTGGTGGTAGATGGCAGCATCTCTCCAGTCCCAGCTTCTTCACTGAGACCCACAGTCATATTCAGCTGCTTGTCTTTCTCTCTGCTTAGACGGTTAGTAAGTATCTCAAATTAAGCACGGCTAAACCAGATCCCCTTTAGTACCTCCTACTGTTTGTTCCCCCATGATGGGAAGTCACCATCCTTATTCAAGCCTGAAATTGGGGAAATGTCTGTGATTGCTTTCTTCTGTTACTCCCATGTCCAGGCTGTCAGCTGCGGAACCTCCAGTGCCAGGCAAGCCTCCTGGTGGACTGCCACCTCCGAGCACATGCCCTGGCTCATACTTGTGCCCCTTCCACATAGCAGTCGGGGAGATCTTTTTAAAACATAAATCAATTCTGCTACTATTTGGCTAAACCCTCTCATGGCTTCCATTTGAACTTAGAATGAAATTCAAACTCAGTAACGTGGCCGACAAGGCCTGCCATGCCCCGGCCTACTTGCTTCTCTGTCTTCATTCCACATGCCAGGGAGAGAGTCCAGTTACCCTCAGCCACACAAGCCTCTGTTATTGCAAAACACACCAAGTATAGTAGTATCTTAGGGGCTTTGCTTGATTTCCTTTTCCCTCAGATCTTTATGTGGCTGTCTGCTGGCTTCATATGGTCCCTGTCTCTGCCCAGATGTTGCCTTAGGTTAACCATAACCCTTTCAGAGCCACTGAAACCAGAATTGCCAGCCCACCTGCCACTCTCTATCACATCCTTGATTATTTCCTTTATGGCGCACATCACTGTCTTTTTTTTTTTTTTTTTACTATTTGTTCACTTGTTGTTTGTCTCCTTCTCTAGAAAGCAGATGACTTAGGCACTAGAGCCTGACTTTTCTTCACTGCTGTATCCAAGCACTTAGAACAAGGCCCGGCACACAGCAGATGCTCTGTTGATGGCTGACTTCTGAGCCCCCTTACTGGAGGACTCCCATGGTTAGAGGGACATGTGTAGTACTGATTAAAGGCGGGCCCTGAGATCAGAACCCCCGAGTTGTGACAGTCCCTTGTACATGCATGGCCACTGTGCTGCTGTGTTACTGTGACTGCTGCTGCTTTTGCCTCTGAATGGCATATGTTCTCTTAAGGCTGGGCAGAGTGTGTTCTTGGCATTCTTGGTGCCCATCTGGAACTTGGAGCTTGTTTACATGTGGAAAAGCAGTGGGAAGCTACAGTGCTAACACTACCACCATTCAGATGCATGACAGTTCAGATGGGCTTTTGAGCCCTAAAAGGACATGTAACCACCATCTGTGGCATGCTGGCTTTGGAAAAATGTACTTCAGTCTTTCAGATAACTTATTTGGAAATGCATTTTTAGAAACCAGTTATTTGTAAGGTGGGTGCATCGTATGTAAACATACTTGAGCTGTGGAATAAATCTCAATGTTGTGTAGACTCCTGAGTTGAAATCTAGAGTACCCTCTGACAAGCTATTAGTTTTACTTTTTCAGAAAAACATTTCCAACCTTTCTAACTCTGAACCTGAATGCTCACTTTTTCATCCTGCCCTCCCATGCCACATGCCTTTCCAAAGCTTGGAAAGATGAGAGTCCCATAGAATCAATACCTCTCTCCTTTCCTCTGCTCACAGTTGAGTTGTGCAAGGCTGTGAATGGCTGTGTCGCACAGTTCTAAAGGAGCACCAGACTCGTCAGCCATACCTTTCTTATGCCCCTCTTGCTCTACCACCTTACTCTTCTCTGCTTGTGGCTAGGAACCCCTTAATAAGAATCCACTGGGCAAACCCTGAGAGCAGCTTATTGTATTTTAGGGAGGGCTAACTTCCCAGAGAACAGAAAGACGTGGTCCACCACATTAGGGAAAGGGAGCCCGAATCCATATTAATTACTTGGGATAGCACACTGGAGGTTTGTGAGAGAAGCCACTTTGGGGTGTACTTTCTCGTAGAGGCTGAGAAGAAGTGGGAGGCCAAGCAGCGAGCTAAGGAGGCTCAAGAGCGGGAACTGCGGAAGCGGGAGAAGGCAGAAGAGAAGGAGCGCCGGAGAAAGGAGTATGACGCCCTCAAAGCAGCCAAGCGGGAGCAGGAGAAGAAACCTAAGAAGGAAACAAACCAGGCCCCGAGTAGGTTTTTCTGTCAGTTGCAGGGTTCCTGGAGGGGTGTGGTGAGAAGGTGGCTTAGATTTCCAGGCATAGCAGAGTGAGCGAGCGAGTGAACAAGCTTACAGACCTTGTCCGGTACAATATACTCTTAACGTCTGGGAGTAACTTGGAGGATCTCCCTACAGGGGATGGGAGCCCTCCTAGAGCCCTGACCGGTTTGCTTTCCCAGTGCCACATGTTTGGATCAGATGTGGCAGAGAACATTTCCAGAACAGGGAGCTGCACTTTTTATAAAGGTCAGATTCTAAAATCACCCAGAAAGGTGAAGATTGCGTATAGTCACATTACTCTTAGAAGTCCCTTCCATCATCCAGCAAGTGGACTGGGCTCCTGAGTGTGAGGTGCTGTCTCAGTGGTGCCAGCATGGCCTGTGCTTTTCTTTCCAAGTTGGACCAGATCACTCTTGAGTGAACACCAGAAGAATTATGTGGCCTGCATTCAGGAAGCCATGTTGTGTGAAAAACACAGTAGTGTTTTGCCTGAGTATGTCCTGTTGGATTTGTATAGCAGTGTGGCTCCATGTATAAGTGAGGACTGTGTATCTTCCGGGCCAAAAGGGGCCCCTGAGGGAAAGGCACCTCAACAGGGAAGCTCTGTGGGGAGGGGAGGCCTGTGCCGGTCCCTGCTTGCCCCCTACTGGCCTTGAGCAGGTCACCCAACCTCACCATTTTGTTCTCTCATGTAAATGAGGATCATACCTCCTTACAGGGTTGTGATAGGATTGAGAAAAACCTCTGACAAGATCATGTAGTTCTTGGCATATGGGTGTTCAGTCAGGTTTTTAAAAAATTTGCCTAAAAATCTCAAAATCAATTTTTTCCCCTAATTTTAAATATATTCATTGCAGAGAATTTCTGTATATATCAGAAAATGGCAATCACCTGTAATCCCACTTCCAGCATTACTCACTGTTGCTAATATGTGTGTCAGGCTTTCTATTTTATATATTAGAAGTATTTATAAATTTTGAATCTGTTTCCCCAAATGGGCAGCACTCTATCCATGCTTGACACCTCCTGACAAAGCCCTCCCCTTGGCCCTAGGGGCCTGGATCATTGGCATGTTGTGGAGGAGAACTTAGGACCCTGGGGACCCTCATGTAGCATATGGCTACATGAGACATCCAGAATGAATCCATTTCCAGTCTACTCCCTGAGATCCAGGGGAGAAAGTTCATGTTCCAGTCTCTGCCTAGCGAAGTTTTTAAACGCTCAAGTCTTGCAAATGTGTTCTCCTAAGGGCCTGGGGAGTCTGCATCAGAGCAGAGGGGTGTGAGTGGATGTGCATGGAGACCAACCGACTGTAGTGTGCCTCTCCTTAAACTTCCTGAACTCTGTCTACCATGACTCTGTCCCTCCAGAATCTAAGTCCGGCTCTCGCCCCCGTAAGCCACCACCCCGGAAACACACTCGATCCTGGGCTGTGCTGAAGCTCCTGCTGCTGCTGCTGCTGTGTGTGGCTGGTGGGCTGGTTGCTTGTCGGGTGACCGAGCTGCAGCAGCAGCCGCTCTGCACCAGTGTGAACACCATCTACGACAACGCCGTCCGGGGCCTGCGCAGCCATGACATCCTCCAGTGGGTCCTGCAGACCGATTCTCAACAGTGAGCTTGTCCTCAACACCTGCTGCCTCCCAGCCTTGGAGCTTGGATTCCTATGGAATTGGGTTCTGCTGGACACAACCTCTTTAGTGTCAGACCTACCTGCCATCATCAAATGGCTGCCGTTTGGTACTTGAGACCTCCTCTTTGTAAGACTTCTTTGTTCCTCAGTCAGGGTTCCCTGGTGGAATAAGGAGAAATAGGAGGTGGGGACAGTTACCTGCATGCTTAAAAGAATAGGCTTGGGGTAGGGAGCGAGCCTTTTCTAGTTGTTATACAAAGCTGTGTAAAGGCAAGAATTGTTTCTACTAAAGGTCAGCTGTCACTACATTTATACTTTTGTATGTCACAGACCCTTTCTTTCATTCCTCCTTGGGGAGCCAGGGCAGATCAGGAGGCAGTGTGTTATTGGGGACTAGGGGAACACCATACTTGGCAAATCTCATCTAAATTGGGGGGGAGGGGCATACCTATTTTTTAAGGATCTCAGACATTCAGATATTTTAACAGCCATACAAAATCTTGGGCTGTGACAGGACTTCCAGATCATCCAGTCCAATGTAACACCTGTAGACAGGGAGACTGAGGCTTTCCATGACTTGCCTACGGTCTTCCACCTAGTTTGGGGCAGAACTGGATTCCCACCCTGGTTATCTTTTTTTCCATCATTTTACCTTCTTTATAATGTCCTGAGTAAACAAAACTTACACCAGAATTGGGTGTCTCTTGGCTGGAGTATAGAATCTCATGGGAAACAGATTTATGACTCATAAATAGAAATCTCATAGCCACGAGGGTGTTGGGCAGCTCCTGGAGTCCTGCTGCAACTTATGTGACCTCTATAACATGGGCACAGTCCAGGCTCCTGGCCATCAGTTTGAGAGCATTAAACCCTTGATTGTCAATAAACAAGAAGCTGGATCCTTGCAAAGCCACATTGTCTATGGCAGCTCTGATATATAATTGGTGTGATCGAATACCACATAGGCAACCTGAAAACTAAGCTTCATAAGAGACTTGATGTTTAGAACTTATCCTAGACATCATGGAGTTTAAAAGTGGTACATTAACGACTAGCATGAATTAAGGACAGCACTGTCCACTCCCTTTATCTGCCAGTCAGCATTTTCTTGCTCTGTGGCTGCCTCCACCTCTTTCCACTACATCAGAAATGGCTGTCATGGTGCTCATTCACAGAATACTCGTGATTGAAAGCTCCTTGCCTTTCCCCAGGGAGACTGAGAACCTGTCATGTTCAGAGACAGTGGGGTCCAGCTTGTCAGCACTAGCGGCCCGTGGACAGCACGGACACTGGTGACTGTCCTGATAATGGAAGGAAAGACTGACTCTTTTCTCCCTCAGGGAGAACTGCTGTGTAGGCCTACACCTCATTCAGAATCACTACACGTTCCTTTATTTTTCCTCTAAGCTCCAGAACCAATGGTACAAATGCTTTATTGAAATTAAAACACAGGACATAAAATGAGATCAAGAGAATACAGAAGTTGGCACAGTGAGTGCATCCCCGTTCCTTGGCTGGTTGAGGGAGCTTCGGTGGGTGGGAGGAAGGCAAGAGCACATCCGGCCTCGTCAGGTCACCGGCTGAGGGCAGTTCACTTGTGACCTGGAGATTTGATGCTGGGGTACTTTTGGATTTCTACAGTTATTAAATACATGTCTGAGTGGTCTGTCTTTGTTCCTTTGTATTTTTGAGGGCTGGCTGGGGCACAGGCAGGGCCGGTTCACACATGGCAGTCAACTTGGCTAGGAGAGGAAGGCAAATGTGAGCATCTTGGCCTCCACCCGAGGTGGGCAGGTAGAGGCACTATCACAAATCGCAACACCACGGAAAGCCTGCTGGGGGCAGGACCCAGGCTTGTGCTGCAGGAGGTGCTCCTGATTCCTACACTGTAGTCATGCTGCAAGGTAGGAGCAGCGGTGGAAACCACCTTTTCATCCTCATCCTGAGGGCTGGCTTCAGTCTGCACTGTCTAAGGAGAGATCTGGCTGCAAAGCTGTCATCTGAAGGTAGATACGCCTGGACAGCTCTGGTCCAACACGGCGCGAGGTGGCTGTCACGCCTTCCCCACGGCGCACTCGTAAGTCTGCAAGCAAATTCTGGCATTCTTGCTCAGAAAAACACCGCTTGTAAGCCTGAAAGCAGTAAATGACCTGTTAATACCACACCATCCACAGCCATTCTTCATCTATGAACAGAGGATGCGAAGCTTGTATTGGAGGATGAGAATCTGTCCTCCCTCCCTGATCAGTGTTGATTCTGATCTCAGACCCGCACTGTTGACTTACAAGGCATTCTTGGGCCCTCATCAGTGCTGTCCATGGAAACTGGGAGTCCACTAAGACCACACTGAGCAGGGACCCCTGGAATAGCATACCTGGATTAGGGCCTGTGGGGAGGGATAGGCGTCCACAATGGCACTGGCCATCTCCAGGCTGACCCGGTTCAGCTGCTGAATCTGTCTCCTCCAGACCAGTGCAAGTCCCCTGCCAGAGTGGTCCACCTTGGCCCCTCCAGCCCAGTCACTCTCCAGGCAGAAGGAGAAACTAGTTTGATCTCGGAGCTTCCTGCAAACAGCACAGCTGAGGAGCTAAAAGTCGTGCATTTCTCTGCTGCACTTGTCCCTTTAACTAGGAACTTAAAAACTTTCCACTGACCTTGGAAGAGGTGTGTACAGTGTTCCACCCAAGCAATACTAGTTGCTTAAAAACTAACTAGATTCCCTTAAAAACATTTACTCCTTTTCATTAAAAGAGATGTTACCAGAAAGTTACCAGATCCTTGCTTACATTGAAATTGGGCTCTATTTGGGGAAGCAGTGTGCACAGGCATAGGCACAGGGGACTGGGTATCAGGCAGTTTAGAGTCTAGTTCTGGTTCTCCTAATTTGCTCGGAACTTTGACAAGTTGGTCTCTTCAGGCCTCAGTTCCCTCAGGTATAAAATGAAGGACTCGATTCTTTCTCGGTTCTCATTAATTTTAAGTTCTGACTATGAACAGCCCTTGAGCTAAAGAGGCTAAAAAATTGTTTTACAAAAGCTTGTTTCATTGTGACCTGATCTGCAATGAATCCTGGTAACTTGGCCCACTGATAACCCAGTACGAATCTGCAGAACATAAACTTACACATAAGCTAAAATGTTAGTCACTCAGTTGTGTTCGACTCTTTTGCAACCCCATGAACTGTACCTCTCTCCATAGAATTCTCCAGGCAAGAATACTGGAGTGGATTGCCATTCCCTTCTCCAGGGGATCTTCCCGACCCAGGCAGTGAACCCAGGTCTCCCACACTACAGGCAGATTCTTTACCTACTGAGCCACCAGGTGATCCCTACACATACAAGCTAAAGGAGAACACTTTAAAGGGACCGTGCTTGAAGGCTCCTTCCAAGAATCCCCAGGGTTAAGTCAGCTGCTTCTGCCTCAAGCTTGAACAACAACAGACTAGCAGCAGAGTTAGGGGAAGGACACATCTTCTTTGGGTACCAGAATCACTGTGAGGGACAAGGCCCAGCACCTGAGCCAGGACATGACAGGGTCACTCACTTGAAGGGCGCTTCAGCCACGGCCTTTGTGAACGCGCATGCCAAGTCAGCCAGCTCCTTCCAGCTCTGCACAATTTGAGCCTGGGCTTCTGTATGCAGCTGCAGATCTACCAGTGCCTAGAAACCCCAAAGCAGGATGGACTGGAAGAGTATGGAGAGACCAGTTTGAAACTATTCTCCTCTCACTGTTCATTGAAGCTACACCCCAGTCCCTCAGCACCCTATTTGGCCCTTCTTTTCTACCTAGTGCCAGGGCAGAAAGTAGTGTCCAGCAGGCATTTTACTCTAGCAACTCAAGTCAGATGGGAGTGGGGGCCCACGCCGATTCCGGCAGCAGCAGTTCTTACCTCTTCCATATCTACCCTGGTCACCACGGCCCCTGTGTTGGCCTCCGGTGGTTTCTGCTGCTGCTGCTGCTTCTTCTTCTTCTCCTTGGCCTGTTCTCTACTTGCCACTCCCTGTTTCCTTCTTAGAGGATTCGGAGCACTGGAGCAGGGGAGGAAATCAAAAAGGCAGCAGCTCCAGGCTGAGCTCAGGCAGAAGAGGTGTGAGAAGGCTGGACCAGAGAGTCACAAAGGGCTAGCAGGGATGCTGTTTTGCAGAGGGACCCAGATCTGGGATGAATAAATTCACCCTTGTTGGCCCAAGAGCTGTCCCTTTTCATACTAAGTCTTGAGGACAAATCCAAACCTGAAGCACTTCTCTGGATCCACAATCACCAGTGACAAGTCTTTCCCAGCTGTCCTCGCTGTGATGTCTGTCACAAAGCTCCGAAGTGTTTCCTTCCCTTCCTCAGTGCTGCCCAGACTTCCCTGTGTGAGGGGGCAGAAACTGCATGAATGCTTGCTCCCTAGAGCCAGCCCTCTGCCTGGCCTCAGCACCCACCCCTCTGGCTGTACCCACCTGCTTGAAGTGGTAGACCATGGACATAAACACCTCTGCCAGGAGCAGCACCAGAACCATGGGCTCTTCCACCCAGCCCTCCTCGCCATCCTGTTAAAGGACACAGAACCCCGCAGAGGGAAGTAGGTCAGCAGGTGTGAGAGAAACCCAGGCCTTCTGGGTGAATGACTTCATCCCCATTGCCTAGTCCATTATGCAGTATCCTTTTTCTTCTGGAATGAAATCATGGTGGCAAGAAATAGTAAGCCATGATTCTGTCCCTCCCAGTCCTCAAAGGTTCAACCTTGGTGTACTGCACTTTAGAAGCAGTGAATATGAAAGGGGCATTAATGAGTTGAAATAGGCTGAGAAGTAACTACCAATATTCTATGCATTTTGAATTGGGGAATGGAGGGTAGGAAACTCTTCTGAAGAATCTGGAACAAATATGTAATTTGGGATTTGAGGGTAAATGCGAAGTATGAGCTGAGTGGCTCTTGGAAAGGAATAGGTTTTGTGTGACAAAGATAAGAATCACCAAGGAAACTTTGGTCTGTGAGAGTACCTCTCTTTCACCACACTAAGGCATAATCAAACAAAACCAAGGTCACATAATAGTCCACAATCCTATAGTACAGTATTAACCAATCTGAAACGGCAGTACTACCCCAGATGGAAAAACTGAGTAAAAGCTGTTATTATATGAGGTACGGTGCTGTCCCTTGTAGTTTCCTTGCACCGTGCCCATACCTTGAAAAACAGCCCTTTTATTAAACCCTCCTCAAATTTATACTAAGCTGAGTGTGCCATCTTCTTTCCAGTTGGGGCCTTGACTGAGATACAGCCTTCAGAATAAAAGCATACTTGTCCTGTAACTCTGAGGAGGAGGAGAGAGAGCAGCCAGAAAACCCTTACCTCAGAGGGCCCAGCCCTTCTCCTCCACGTGAGGCTGCAAGGAACAGCCTGCGCCTCAATCACACAGCAGCAATCCATGGACTGCAGGGCTCCAAGGAGCTGACCCCCACCTTCCATCTGTAAGAGCACTGCAACAAATGGGAAAGGGACTGTCAGCCGGGCCCAGAAAGCAGTTTACCCAGCAGGAGAGAAAGAAAGATGCCTGTAGGACCTGGATCCAGCAGCACAACGATGTGCTTTAGGCACTCCTCTGGCCTCTGAGCTTTCAGCCTGTTAGCCAGGGCTACATTCTTCTTCCTTTCCTGTTGCCTCTGGGTGCTTTCCTTCTGGCTTGCTCGTCCCCACTGCTGACATCCCTGCGTGCTTCTTTTCTGGGCCTTCTGACTATACTTGGGTCTCTTCTGAGGCAGGGGCACCTCAGCATTTGTTTTGGTTATTGTCAAGCTGTTGCTCTGGACAGAACAGGTAGTTTGGTAGGCTGGCAGCTGATAGCATGGATTGTCTACCACAGGGTCCTTGTTATTTGATGCATGCCTCTCTGAGGTGGCATGGAAGGGAATATCACGGATCTTTGTAAACGGCTGTTTTTGCCAGTCATGTGATGCTCCTTCATTATTTTGATGGATTATTGAGCTGGATTTTTCAGGGCTCAGCTGTTTGTGAGTCAAAAACTTACAAAAAAGCCTCTCAGCCAGGGGCATAAATTCCTCCTCATTCTCACTTCCACTGCTTAGCACACTGACTGGCTCTGTTTGTGTGACAGTTTCAGCTGCTTCTGGAACGCATGGTGGATCTTTCAATTTTGGTGATGGACAGGAGGCCTCAGAATCTGAGATGTCAACCACTACAATCTTCTCATCCTCCTGAGGCTGCCTCCTCTCTATTGAAGACAGTTTCTTCTTCAGAAAGGCTAATGTTGGCAGCTCCTCAGAGTCACTCTCACTGGATTCCACTGAGAGTGATGACTTCTTTACAGCCATCAGTATGTGCAATCAGATTAATTCCCTGCAATGAAAAGAGAGATGAGACACAGACTGTAGCACTGAATTCAATCCAGTTGTTGTGTTTTATGGCCAAGCTTTATGAAAATAAATGATATACAGAGAAATGAAGAAACAGAGAAATAGGGCATGGTCCAATATGATCAATCCGGAACTCAGAACAGCTATGTTTGTAGTCTAACAGGAACCCTCCTCACAACCCTTTTAGGTCAAAGTGAGGTATAAACAAAGTGGAGATTACTATTAAAAAATATTAATGAGGTAGGAACAAGACCCAATACCACCTTTTTACTGATCTCTGCATGTAAAATGCAGATATCAAGAGTCATTGTTTTTTAACTGAGATATCACTCACATACCATAAAATTCCGTCCTTTTAAAATATACACAATTCAGCAGTTTTCGGTATATTTGCAAAGTTGTATCACCATCACTACTATCTAATCCCAGAACACTTTCATTATCTCAAAAAGAAATCCCAAAGCCATTAGGCAGTCAGTCCATTTCCCCTCCCCTGGAGTCCCTGGCAACCATAAACCTACTCCTGTCTCTATAAATCTACTACATATTCTAGATAGTTCACAGAAATGGAGTCCTAAGTATGTGAAGTCTGGTGACTGGCTTCTTTAGCATGTTTTCAAGGTTCATTTATGTTGTGGCATGTATCAGGACTTCATTACTTTTTATAGCTGAGTAACACTTCATTCCATTGATGTACCACATTTTGTCTATCCATTCATTTGGTGGACATTCTGTTTGATTCCATTTTTGATCATTACGAATGCTGCCAAGAACATTCACCTCGTAGTTTTTGTGGGGATGCTTTCAGTTCTCTTACAGAAATATCTAGGGTTGCAATTGATGGGTGGTGCGCAAGACAATCTGAACATACTCACTAATACTGCAGGATGAGCCATGTAACCTCTCCCGGCTATGCTTTTTCAGTAAAACAGGGATAATCACATAACCTACTTTATAAAGATATGAGAAGTTAAAAAAAAAATTTTTTTTTAAGTAATTTATCTATAGAGCTTAGTACTGTATCTGGCACGCAGGAAGTGCTCTGTAAAGTAAGCTGAACGACTAGGGAGGGACCTCCCTATCCCCGCTCAGGCCTCGGTTAAAGTGTTAGTCACTCAGTCAGTCAGTCGTTTCTGACTCTTTGCGACCCCACGAACTCTAGCCTGCTAGGCTCCTCTGTCCATGGAATTCTTCAGGCAAGAATACTAGACTGAGTGCCATTCCCTTCACCAGGGGATCTTCCGAACCCAGGGATCAAACTCGGTTCTCCTGAATTACAGGCAGTTTCTTTACCGTCTGAGGCGTCAGCCTCGGTAACTGGCAAAACGCGGGTATCGGACAAGCAGGCCCCTGCTGAGCTCGCTCCACGTCTCTCCCGCAGGCACAGGGCGGACAGCTCGTCCACACGCGGCGGCAAAGGCCGCGGCCACCAAGCCCCGGCAGACCCTGGCTCATGAAGTAGGCCCCGGCACCGCGGGCCCACCAGTGGCCCAGCCCAACAGCGCTCACCAGCAACTCGTCGCGCCACTCTTTCGTCTGCCACGCAGGACCCGGAACTAGATCTCCCGGTAGCGGAAGCACAACTCTGACACCGGAGGCGGGGCTACGTAAAACATGGCGCTGGCGGTGCTGGCGTGGAGGACCCGGACTGCGGGTAATCGGACGCCGTGGTCGTAGCGGGGCGAGGGGTAGAAGTGCAGTGGAGACCTTGCAAGGAGCCTGAGGGTGGAGTGTACTCCGTGGAGGAGACTGGGGGAAATGTGCGGGGCGGTGGTTGGTCACGTGACAGCTGGGGCGTGGAGCACGTGACCTTACCCGGACTGGCGTGCTCATAGTTTCCCTTGCTGTTGTTTGCCGACTCCTCTGTCTAGGTTTCTTTGGATCCTTTTATCTACAAAAATAGGTTGCTTTCGTTGGCACATTGGCGCTCAAAAAGTTAATCCGTTCGTTCAATAGGCTGAGGTCTGCCTTTGTGCCAGACACCGGTAGGTGTTGAGGACCTCAGCAGAGAAGATGAAGACAGTCTCTAGTCCCAGGAGAGTTACTTGTAATAGATAAGCCAGTAAATAAGCACATGAATAAAGTTGTGAATCATCACAGGTGCTGTGACCGAGAGGGAAAAACGTCTCTGTGTCTTGTCTTTTAGGTTGGGTAGTCAGGGAAGCCCTCTGAGGAGGTAACATATAAGTTAAGACCTTAAGGATGGTAGGAGGCCTGGTTTTGTTAAGAGAGTGAGGGGCAAGAAAATGATTTGATCCAATTTTCCATTTTGAGAAGGAAGCTCTTGCTCCTATATGAATTTAAAAGGAGTAGGAATAGAAATGAGGAAACCAGGTGGGAAGTCGTAACAGGAGACCCGATGAAAGATGGTTTAGTCAGGATGTTGGTGTCAGTGAACTTGGAGGGAAATGGGTGGATTTGAGATCTGTTTTGGAGATGGAATCCAGAGCTTGCTGGTGGGCTCCCTCCATAGGTGAGGTTAGCAAAGGGAAGGAATCTACAATGACTCTTTGATTTGTGCCTGACCAACTGTGTAGGTGATAGCATCATTTTCTTTGAGGAGAATGGGGTATAGGGTGAAGGGGAAAGATTTGTGAATGAGGTAAGGTAGGTAAAGCCAAAGTCCAGTTTCTCCACTTTAGTGAGTGAACAAATGTATAGATATTTAAAGGTAGGTAGATCCTGATGCTGGGCATTTAATATGTTGTCTGTCTAAGTCCTTATCTCTGGTCCTTTGCCCCAGCTAGTCTCTGTTCTAATTAAAACTTCAAAAACCTAGGTTTTAGGAACTATGAACTGACAGGCTCCAGGGTTGCACAGGGCTTCTCTAAAGACTCTGACATGACCCTGATTAACACAGCTGTATCTGGAGACCTGAATGCAAGGATTACCAATACTGGGCTTGTCATATAGCACAGGGTTTCCATCCTGGTTAGCATGAATTTTAGTTCACTTTCCTTTTTAAAATAAATACCATTGAGCACTTCGGAATGAGTACGGAGAGGTCAGATTAACAAGGGCATGGTTAACGATCAGTCTTCCCTATGCTTAATGGGCTTGCCAAACAAAGGGACCGGCCTTCTGAACTGCCCGGGAGCCTGTGGGAGCCACCCTCAGAGAGGCTGCCCTTTTTGTTTACAAGTATCTGGTGTGCTGTGGATGTGTGGATGGGTAAGAAAGTGGTGGGTGAGGTCAAAGCAGGAGCCTTTCTCTGAGTGTTCTGTTGTTGGGCTCTGTGGTCTGGCCCCTCCAAGGTGCATGGAGTCTTGAGGACGTAATGGTGAGTGAGGCTGAAACAGGCAGCTCGGTGATGTCCTCTTGCTGGCTTCTGTTTCTCTGGTTTTGTTTCTCAGTAGAACTGAATGTGTCAAAACCCAGGACTCATGGTATTTTTTTTCCATTAATATTTTACTCCCTCTCCCAAACCCTAGGCCACACACACACAACTTATGTAACGCTTACACTGTGGACAATTCAAGGACTTCAGACATTCCCTGAAAACCCACACAGTCAAGTGGCATTTCTGCTCACATATCTTCACTTCCCCTGAAAATGCCCCCTGCCGCCTCTCAGCTTAGCAAATGGCCCACTGAGGCAAAGAACAAGAGTCTCCTGGGAAGCCTCTCTGTGTGAACAACATTTCTGTTCTCTGTGCAGTTACAGCCCTGCTGAGCCCCCCTCAGGCTGCAGCTCTTGCTGTCAGATATGCATCCAAGAAGACAGGTGGCAGCTCCAAGAACCTTGGTGGAAAGTCTCCAGGCAAACGCTTTGGCATCAAGAAAATGGAGGGTAAGGGTGTGGCCTGCCTTCCACTTCCCACTTTGCAACCTCCCTTGCTGCCCCGATGTTCCTCTGAAGAGCAGGCAAACCACAAGAGTGCCTGGCCCTGTACTCTCCATGTTGCTCACCAGAACATTTAGTTCCAAATTAAAGAAGCAGATAAGACCTGAGGCAAGGCAAGGTGGAGGGGCTGAGGAAGAGCAAATAGGTGGGAACCTTGCCATGTGACTGGAGTGGAGGTTCCCAGGGAGGGGTTGCGGGCCGCTTGTGTCAGACTCTCCGGGAGTTGGTCCTTTCCAGGGCCTGGTCTAGAGGTTGGTATGCAGCATTTGGGCCAGGAAAAGTGGGGGCTGCGGTGTTTTCTTAGCAGTTTGCTGTGTGCCTCGGTGTCAGCACCCAAAGGCAGTGCACTTGTGGGCTTCTCTTCTAGGTCACTATGTTCATGCTGGCAACATCCTTGCCACTCAGCGCCACTTCCGCTGGCACCCAGGTGCCCATGTAAGTTGCTTTTTGCTTCCCTCCCACCCCCACTTTGTCTTCACCTCTCCATGCTCCTGAGCACAGTAATTAAAACAGTTGCAACTGTTGCATGCATACCAAATGCCAAGCATCATGCTGATTCCTGGGCCTGCATTATCTTATTTCATCTTGACTCCCATCCTGAGGGTAGGTAGGTATCATCTGTATTTTATAGGTGGGATCCTGAAAACTTAGAAACAGGGTGGAGGGGTAGTGACAGAGCTGGGATTTGAACCAGGTCTGCTGACTCCCAGGTCACTTTTTTGCCATGGTAATATTATCAGCCTCGTTCTCTTAGGTCTCTTTTCTAATCCCCATTTCTTGGAAGAGGAGATTTGTAGTGATTTAAGATATTTTTTTAATCTTAAGAAACTAATTTCAGTTTATTCATTTTTTTCTTATTTTTAAGAATGCCTCCTTTGTGTAAAGTTGTTATTAGGTGCCTGAAAGGTAACTTGAGTTTAATAAAATAGGATTCAATATATGGGCCAGAAATTAAATCCATACCAGGCAGGAATTTCGGCATCAGCAAGTTAGTATCACTTGCTAAGGTAGGAAAGTTCTTCAACACAGATCTATGCTCTATTCTTTACATTGTTTAAAATGTTAGTTTAGTTTCCTCTGTAATCAGTTTCCTCCTCCCTTCTTACCTCTTTTTTGGCAATTTTAGTAGGCACAGAAAGACTGATAGCAACCTATAATTATTTTAGAAATGCTAATTTGTATGTGACTTGACTGTATGTGTAGTAACTTTTTTTTTAAGAAGTCGAGACATTGAGTATGTGGCCATGTTCATTTTTAGTTATGCTAAAAAATAATAAAAACTAATATGTTTTGAGCTGGGCAGTATTTTAAGCTCTTTCTGATTATTAATTTAATTCTCAAGATGACCCTATGAAGTAGTTAACATTTATCCGTATTTTGCAGTTGAAAAAAGAGACACAGTGAAGTAAATTAACTTGCTCAGATCACACAGTAGTAAGTAGTAGTGCTGGGATTTGAACCAGAGTCTGTTCTTTTAATTTGAGAGATACTGAATAATGCAAGACTGCCTGGATAAAACTTGCCACACATCTGATCTCAAGTTCGATAAAAGAAAAAGGCTAAGATATGTATAGTTAATAACATGTATATATTTAACAGTTTTAATCTCTTCACTCATATTTCTCACTTGAAAATCAGGTTTAGTCATAGTACCTAGTTCACAAGGTGAGAATTGAGTTAATGTGTATAATAGTGCTTGGAATAGTGCTTACACACAGTAAGTATGACACAGTATTAGCTTATATCATTACTTGTGTTTAACTAGCATATGCCTTATCTATATAGCTTTGAGCCTAACCTTCACCATATAGATGAAAATGTTGCATCAGACTAGTGTTACGTTAAGCCTCCCAGAAGCAGGCTCCCAGGAGGAGTGATTAGACCTTTTCCTGGGCCTGGTTTGGGCATCTGTCCAGTGTGGCTTCTGGCCACCTGTACAGATAGAGGTCCAGGCATTAGCCCTCAGGGACTGAATACCAACAGATAGAGGTCCAGGCATTAGCCCTCAGGGACTGAATAACCACTAGGATTAGCTGTTGGAGTATTCTTTTCCCACCTTTGTCATGGAATCATTACCAAGCCCAGAGGGAAAGGGAGCCTTAGGTGGAGCTTTTTGAACCCTCCCTTTTGGCCCCAGGGCCTGAATCTTTGTGTAGAGTCTATCCTAGAGCCCTGAGATGGCCCCCCGGCTGTCCAGCTGACTACTCTGTGTGTTGCAGGTGGGGCTGGGAAAGAAGAAATGTCTGTATGCCCTGGAGGAGGGGGTAGTTCGCTACACTAAGGAGGTCTACGTGCCCAGTCCCAGCAACTCGGAAGCTGTGGATCTGGTCACCAGGCTGCCTGAGGGGGCTGTGCTCTACAAGACTTTTGTCCACGTGGTTCCTGCCAAGCCTGAGGGCACCTTCAAACTGGTAGCTATGCTTTGACCTCCTGGTTGAGGCCTTTGGCGCCCAGGTGACAGGAGAGGATGGTACCAGACGTCATCAAGAGTTGGAGTGATGACGAGGCCTCCCAGTGAAGAAGTCTGCTTCGTGGTGACTGCAGGAGACTCTGAAGTGACTGGCGGGAGCCCTTTGGGAGACCTGATCTGGGGCCAACAATAAAGTTAGCTAGAGTCGAGTTTCTGCTATCTGGAGACAAACCCGGATGGAGCAGCATACTGATCTGTTTATTCATGTTCTCAGGTGTACACAGGGGAATAAGAGGGGACTCCAGAGGAAGGGACTTTCCTCCTTCCACAATTAAGAGGAGAGCTTGTAGGCTTGAGGGTGTCATAGCTCCTTCCCCTCCTGGATCCCGCAGAAGATAGAGTGGGTGGGAGGGGCCAAGGGGCCAACAGAGAAACCCAGTGTGGTTGTGTTCTTTCCTGGAGCCACACTGAGAGGGAACTGCGGCAACAGCCTCAGAAATGGCCATGTGGCAGACCCCTTCCTGCCTGTATGGGCCCAGGGCAGAGAGGCCCCATCTGGCCTGGAATACTAGGGTCCTTCCAGGGATGAGGAAGATACATCACTGAATACAATTCCAGGGATGAGATAGATTGGGTGACAAAGGAGCTGCTTTCTTCTCACCCAGACAAGACACCACTCTCGCATCGTTTTCTGATTCTTGGTTTATCGAAAACCGTAAACTAAAGCAAAGAATCTGGCTTCAGGAGTACTCATTCTCGTTCTCGAGTGGGCTGAGAGCAGGCCTTCATTGTGAACCCAAGACTTTTAAAATCTTGGCTTTAGTGGAAGGCTGCAGAAGGAAGTCTCCCTGGGGATGGACAGTCATCCTGAGTGTTAGAGGCAGGCGATGTTGGTTGCAGTCCCAGAGAGAACTTGCACAGTTAGTGGCTTCCTCCCAAGGACTGTTCTCTGCCCTGAAGGCAGGAGCTTCAGGGGTTGAGGGCAAGGAAGTCTTAATTCTGGAGGTCTGCTTTGGATTTGTCACCTTGATTGTCGGGACATGACCCCAGATTTCCTACCTCCTGCAAAAGTGACCCAGGGTATGTTGCGGTCTTGTACTAAGGCCCAGCTGGAGGAGATTGCTGGGAGCATCTTCATAGGCTTGGTGCTGTCCTTTGCCAGTACCTTGGAGAAGCAGGAAGGGGCAAGATGGAAGAACTGCTCCCTCCTCTAGTGTTTCCCTGAGCAAGCAGTTGGCTGCTTCCTGTGGTGGTTGAGCACAGCTCTGGTTGGGTGGTGGTGCAGATATGATCTTAGGGCCTCCTTATAGCTGGACGGCAGCTGGGAGAGACAGAGCAAAGATACCACCAATTTCCTTACAATCCCACCCCCACCCAGCCCACACACACTCCTACTCCCTCTTTGGCTTTTGCTTTCTGTGTCTCCTCTCCCCCAGTGATGGCCCTTTCTGGAGACAAGTTGAATGTTAAGAGATGTTGTCTCCATGGAAACTTTTCCTGCCCAGGCTAAATCACTTCCCTGGACTAGGATCTGCCGTCCTTTACCAAAGAGGTGAAGTGGAGCCTCTAGCCAAATCCTAGGCTCTCTATCCATGGATCTTTCCTTGTCCCAGGGGCTCCTATTAGGTATTTACATACAATTAAAAAGTAATAAGGAAAAAATGCTGAGTTCTCCAGGGCACTCAAGGGTGGGAGGACTGAACATTTACCTCCCTGCAGGCCCAGAGCCAGAAGCACTGTGCAGTCAGCTGAAGCATCTGCTGCTGCTGGTCCTTTTGAACACTCATAGTTGGACAGGGAAGCTGGCTTCCATAGGGGTAGCTGGTAGCTGCTTTGCAAGCCCACCGCCCTGAGGATAGCCCTGTGACCGAGGGAGCCAGGCAGGCTTGCACAGCTGTTCTCCAGCTTCCATCTGGGCCCTTTCCACCAGGATGAACTTAAGATGAGAGTGCCACACACCCTTCTCTCCAAGAAGTCTCTCTACACTTCCTTCCCTCCTTCCTCTGGCCACTAGGTCCTGGCACACACTTCTCCCCGCAACTCCCAAAGGGCAGCCCCAAGGGTCCTATCTCACCTGCATCCCCTGGGCCTCTCTGCACCTTTCCACTGCCTGGACCTTGGTGGGGCGGTCCCATGGTGCTAACAGGAGAGGTGTACTCCTAGGGACCATGAAGGATGACTCAGAGTGAGGCTCAGGGATTAGGGGCAGCGAGCAAGAGAGCAGAACCGAAACCTTTTTTGTCCCCATGTCCCTCCCCCATCTTGTTTGTTCTCTTCCTCCACCAGTCCAAAGCACAAAGCCCAGACCTTCAGCATTTCAGAAATGCACTCAGGTATAAATTCCACTGTCTTCTGGCCACAAGCTCATCCTTTCACAATTTGGCAGCCAACTCTGATGACACCTGTGGGAAAGTCAGAGAATACCTGTCCTCACCTCTCCATCTTCTCCATCTGATGCTCAGGGTTGGGGTTGGAACTGGGGAGGCTGCAGGTCCAAAGATTTCTTTTGCTTTTTGTACCCAGCATCCCACGTGGCGCCCCATACTGGGGAAGACGACTGACGGTACAATAGTCACTACCCACAGAAGTTAGCTCTGGGCTTCCCCTTGGGAGCTAGGGTGAGTGTGGGCCTCCAACTGCCTGAAGAGCCGGGAAGACCATTGTTTTCACCAGCAGCTCCCAGTACAGAGTCCTGTTGCCGAAATGGCTGGGAGGAAGCTGGCCAGGATGTTGTTAACCTTTTCGACACTACTTCCTTGGCCCAGAGGGAACCCAGACTGGAAGATCAGTGTCCACAGAGTACACCCAGAGGCCCCATCCATATTGAGCAGTGAGAGGGGATGCCCTTTTGTGGTGATTGGGGTAGGAGGCCCTGAAAGTAAGGGGTTAGTGGGTAGGCACGTTTACATATTGGTTGGGGCTCCAGAAGAATTGATGAGAGCAGGGGATGTGGCAGCGCTGGGGCTTCGTGGGTACAGCCGCTCCACAGGATGGTCATGATAAACACCAGCATGGAACTCCTCCCGCAGAGCCACCAGACATCCGGTTCAGCCTGGGGCTGGCATACACAAATCCATCTCACCTCCCCAGACTGTAATTCTACTCCAGAAGTTGAGTAGGAATGACCTGCTGGGACTAGGATCAGCTTCACATGCATAGGAAACTGAGGGGGCAGGCAGCTCCCTTCTTGCTGCTGGATCCATCTCTGGCAGAAATTTGTGAGGAGGACAGAGCAGCTATATCCTGTCTTTCTGCAGCCCAGGGAATGAGTAATGTGTGTAAGGGAGTTTACAGAGGATAGACTCAGGAGAAAGAGCTTGTGGCAGGGGCAGACACCCTTAGAAACTCAATTGGGAGGGAGGATTCGAGCACCTGAAGTCAGACTCCTGGCACCCAGCCTCTGGAACTCAACAGGAAAGGGACCTCAGGGTTCATATACCAACTGTACACAGCATTCTTCCTAAGTGGCTTGCTCTAGGTGACCCTACAGATGAAGAGGCTGGACTTCTGGCTTCTGCTGAGGGGCCAGGGGTGCCATCTGCCCCAACTCTGTGACTTGGGACAGCAAGAGGTACTCACCAGTGGCCACAACTATGGCTAGGAGACTGTTCTCCATGGTGACCTCTGCACTGCGAGCAGCAGTGGCAGAGGGGTGCCAAGAAAGGGCACTTTCTTAAATGATCTTAAGGGCAGCCATAAGAGAGGCTTTCCCTGCCCCTCACAACCCACTATCCCCACAGGGCTAACCCCCAACCCAGGATCCCTGATCCAGAGGAGCAGCTTTGTTCAAAGCCAGGGTGTCTGTGAGCAGCTTTCCAGGTTCTCAGCTTCTGCCCCTGATCTGTACCATGTCAGGACCTAGGGTCGCATAGATGACACTCCACTCCGCAGGCCTGGCAGCCATGAGGGTCCCTCAACAACCTGCAGAGGAAGGGGTTGGCAGGAACAGGCTAGGCTTCTGCTAACCCCAGAAGACAGCCAGGGCACCTCCACTCACCCAGATCTATGCACCTCTCAGTCGGGATCCCCTCCCAGCCCTACTCTGCCCCACCGCCTGCTTCCCAAGGGCCCAGCTAACAGGGCTCCAGATGCCAATTGGCTATCCTCTGGTCTTTGCTCCCATCTCTAATGGAAAAGAAGTGTCCATGGTTGTCCTGGAAATCAGGCACAAAACAGGAAAGACTTCCCAGTTTCCCTCCCTCCAAAGGGATTCTTGTACAGCTCTGGGGGCCCTGCCACCTTCCCTCACCCCACCTCCACCTTACTGTTATCCTAATTTTGATCCCAGGGGTCCAACCAAGTGAATATTTCAAAGCCTCAAAAAGCTCAAGCCTTGGGGCTGAGCTATCCCTACAGAAGGATGAGGGTGGAGAACAGTCAGCCAGGAGTTTAGTCAGAGAATCTGCACTCAAACTTGCCTCAGTGACCTGAACAGGGGAGAGGATTGGGGAGGCCCTCTGAACCTGTCAGGAGTCGTGAAGCCTACTCCTGGTCCCACACTGCTTCTAACTCAAGGGGCCAAGACAAACCAGCCAGATCAGCGGGGATGGGGGGACTTCTGGTTCTGCCAGCCTGCAAATTAGAATTGCCAGGGGGAGCTCTGAACCCACACCAGTGTTGAGCTGCCACCTCAGACCGGTTAACTCAGAACCCTCAGTTTGGATCGCCATTCACTGAACTAAGCTCAAAATGTTCACAGCAGGTGACTGAGTAACCAGGACTTGGTGTAATTGGACAGGAGTGGCAGGGGCTGAAACAGGACACGTCCCACCTAAGTTAAAAAAAATGACTAAACAGTCCAACGACAGCATAGCCACAGCCTGGCCTATGTATCTTTAGCAGAGTCTAAATGCTGCTTGTGCCTGATACTCTACACCTAGTTATTACATTGTTTTTAATAGAGCTAAAGGTTGATGTAAAACAGAAAACCTTTTAAAGAGCCAAATCAGAGCTTCAGATGTTCACTAAAATAGGAGCCAGAAAAAAGCAATCATCTCAGCCCTTGAACCCAAACACTATTTCCTTGAAGTTCTTGCTGTTACCTTCTTCCTCTTTACTTGCCTTAGCAGCGTAGCAGAATGTAGTGACAGAGTGCCGTGGAGTCCTCCTGTCTCCTGAAGATTGCTGCTGCTGCTGCTAAGTCACTTCAGTCATGTCCGACTGTGCGACCCCACAGACGGCAGCCCACCAGGCTCCCTGTCCCTGGGATTCTCCAGGCAAGAACACTGGAGTGGGTTGCCATTTCCTTCTCCAATGCATGAAAGGGAAAAGTGAAAATGAAGTCGCTCAGTTGTGTCTGACTCTTCGCGACCCCATGGACTGCAGCCTACTGGGCTCCTCCGTCCATGGGATTTTCCAGGCAAGAGCACTGGAGTGGGGTGCCATTGCCTTCTCCTCTGAAGCTTGCAGCCACCACCTAACGGCTTTGACTTCGGGTTCATTTCACTTTTCCTGGCCTGCTAAACATTGCCTGCCTCAAAGAACTGTGAGAATTAAGTGACATACTCCACGCAAGGTCAGTGCGGTGACTGAACAGACGAAAACCCCAACACTGCCATTGGTGGACAGTGGTGCCCTCTCCTGGCAGCTTGAAAAACTTGACATATGGCAGCCTGGACACTGAGCCCTTTGTTTCCCAAGCTGAGCTGACTGGGCCAGCATGACTGGATAGGGTGATTTTAAAGGTTCTGAGAAAATTTCACCCTTGTTCCCACATTAAGTAAGCTGTGAAGGACTGATACTGAGCCATGGCTGACAGTGGCAGGAAAGCAGGAAGGGAGAAAGGGCTTGAGAAAAGGAGGGAGGCTGGACAGACCTTTCCAAATGGCCCTCCTAGGTTCTAAGGCAGTGGCTAGGAACCCAGGCCACCGCTGCTCCTGCTTCTAAAGCGGGCAGTGGCAACCACCAGCTCCTGGCTGGAACTGGCTGCCTCCGTTCTTGAGGTTACCCCATATATAACACTGAGCTGGGCAGGAAACAGAGCAAAGGAGTCTGGGGTGGGCCCTGGTGACTCCAAAGATAGAGAAGGCAGCCTCTGCCTCGGCCTGGCAGCAAGGGAGGAAGTGCCGGGTCAGGACTCTGAAGAACTGAACTGGCTCACCTGGTGGCCCACTGGGTGGCAATGAGGAAGTCTCTGAGCCTCTCTGGGCCTGTTTACCCCTCATTAAGGAGGGATCTGGATTATGGGTTCTTGTGTCCCTTCTGGCTCTTGGATGGATTTTAAACTGTTCTCACTCTGGGGCAATTAGACCCTCCACCTTCTGCCAAAGTACGAGCCAAAACGTTTAGAAGGCTGCCCAACAGTGCTGGCTCTCTGACACCCAGGAGGAAAAACACAGAGGCTCCATTGAGAGAGATAGAGATATATTTCTCCTGTTGCATATTTCAGACTCCACACTGAGCTTCAGGCACAAGGCTTCTCCAGGTTCTTCTGAGAGCCCCGGCAGTCTTATTCCCATGTTGCTCATGAGGGCTCACCGCTGCAGGGCAGAAGCCCAGGCCCTGCTTGCAGTTCTGGGTACCTGGGAGACTGCAATGGCCTCAGCAGGCCCTGGTGCCCTGTCTTTCCCATCAAGGGGCAGGGTATGCTGGAAAGCCCTAGAGCCAGCCCCACCCCCTCTTCTATGGTGCCCTGGCTACAAGAGGAGGGGCTGACCCATTAGAGTCCAGCTCTGCAGTGCTTCCCTAATCACCTGTTCTCTGGCCCTCAGAGCCTGCCACAGCATTTGCAGCCCCACAGAGCTCAGCCGTGAGCACCACAGGCCAGAGCTGGGGGATGAGGCCCTAGAGAGCGAGGCAGGCCCAGCCTCCTCCAGAGCAGCAGCAGATGGGCTTGTCTGGCCCCTGCTCCCCAGAGCCTTGGCCCACTTCCTGGGGCTGCACTGGGCCCTATTGCACATCTTTTGTTTCCAGTTCATCCCCCACCACCCATTTTTCTTTAAAAAAAAAAATTAGAGGAGAAGGTGAGGAAGCTAGGGCCCTTCTCCCCATGTTCCTGCTAACATCTGGTTCCAAGCAGAGCCATTTCAGTGGTAAATACTATGCCCACCTTCCCTGCCGTCTGTGGGTTCTTGATGGCTGACATAGGTGTACAGCCTGGGCCTCTGGTTCTTGCCTGTGAGGGAGACAGCCCTCCGTCATCTGTAAGGTGCAATTTCCCGGGTCTTCCGGAGGCGCTGGCTGGGACCCTGCTACCTGAGTCGCCCATCTGCTTTGACAGGCCCCAGCTCCGATTTGGGGTCCGGGGACAGAGAACTCCAGCTGGTCAGTCTGCAGAGCTCCAGGGAGGGACAGGCGGAGGGGCCCGTGGCACACAGTCCAGCCACAGACCAGAAGCTGCTTAGTTCCCCATCTGTCCAGGCCTCCAGCGCCGGGCCCGTGAGCTCTGCATGTAGTCGGGCAGCCTCCTCTGCAGGCTCTGGCTGAGGCAGGTTCAGTATGCCACTCAGGCCCTGGAAACTCTGTTCCATATACTCGTTGTGGGGTGGCCCAGCGTGCAGCCAGTTGGCATCATCTGGGGGTGCAGAGCAGGAGTAAGCATGCCCCACCCAAATGATCTCATGAAGGCTAGACCCTGGTGCCAGGTCTGGGCACCCCAGTCAGTCCTGTCCCAACTCTACCACTGAGTTGCATCTTGCTGAGTGACTTTAGGCTAAACCACAGAACTTTCCATGCTTGTAAAACTTAGTTTTATAAAATCAAGACAATAGTTCCTGAATTCCTAATTTGAGGATTAAATAAAACAGTGGGTTCAAGGTACTTTAGAAAGTAAGGTTACTTTCTGATAACGGTCTGGCTTATATCACCCATGCCCCTTCTCAACCACCTCCAGTGGTCTCCAGTGGTCTTCAGAGCCCTCAGAAGCCTAGTACTCAGGCCTTCACGCTTCGAGCCCTGCTTACTCTGCCAGCCTTCCTTCCCACCTCCTTTGGCATCCTGCTCCCCTCCACCCCGTTCTCCTCATGCACTAGACACCTGCTAACTCTGTTCCCTCAGTTTAGAATATCGTCACTGTCTATAATAATCAGCTCCTTGAAGACTCCGCTCCAATAGCACTTGCTGTCCCCACCCTTCGCTCCTCCGTCAGACTGAGTCCTAGGAGAGCAGGGGTGCCTGTTCTGATCTGCCACCGCCACTGCCCCACCCTGGACCCTGTCCTCTTCTGGGTTACCTCTGTTCTGACCCACCTTCTCAGTGATAGGACATGGCTGGAGGAAGAAAACATCTACCTACTTACTGAACACCACTGTATACCAACCACTTTTACCCAGATATTCACCCCTAACAGCCTCCAGAAGGTAGTCACTTGTATTAGGCCCCCTGCAGGAACCTACAGCCTATGCCTAGTTTAGAGTCTGTCTCCTAGCCTCAGCTATGTGACCTTCTCCACCTGGCTACCAATGGACTGGGAAGTTGATCAACATCAGATTTGCTGTCCTAAGAATGTGGAACTTGGGGACTAAGAGGCCCTGGTCAGTCTCTGTTGCACTGAAAGGCTATGTATTGAGAAGCCTGAGGCTGATACAAACAGAACAGGATGAGGGACAAGGTGGCCCCAGAGAGACAGAAAGCATGTCTGCGTCCCAGTGGGACCTGAGTCATTTCCTGAGTTCTCTGGGGGTGAGCCCCACATTTTTCCAATAATTTCCCCTTTCCCCTGGAGCAATTTGAGTGGACCTATGTTCCACGCACCCAGGAGGTCTCTAACAATTGTATTTCTTACTTGACATGTAATAAGACTGAAGCTCAGGAAGGCCAAGTTATTTGCTAAGAATAAAAGCCCAATTAAAGTGTCAGAGCTGTGTTCTAAAGCCAGGTCTGCCTGCCTGGGAAGCGTGATACCAGAGTGCAGTGCTCTGGGATGCTTATGGAGGGATGGTCAAAGCCACAACCTGCCCCCTTCCCCTACTCCGATGGTTAGCTTCTTGGGATCATCTGTCTGCAAATCCTATCCTGCCTGGCTCCTGGTCATCATTTGGGAACTAGATACTTACCTTTCCTGAGAGGTAGTTTGCGGTTGAAGGTCAAGGGCAGCACAAGGAAGCGGGTCTCACCCAGGGGTTCCCAGAACTGAAGCAGTCGAACAGTCCAGGCCCCTGGCCGCAGGGGCCGGCTCAGTGGGGGTTTGTACTGCGTGACCTCCGTTTCCGCGTCTACCACGATGTCATAAGATGTGGCCACCACGTAGGTGGGGTCGATCCACACCACAGTGACTGTGAGGTTGGGGCCCCGGGCCCAGCGCTGCATGGCCACAGGCTCGTCCAGTGGCCCCAGCAACCCCCCAAAGTTCCGGAAAAGACGCTCTTTGGGGTCCCACTCTGTGCCAACCTGTAGGGAAGGAGGCAGCTGGGCAGGAGCCAAGGGAAAGTCCTCCTCTCTACCTGCTGCCCCCTCTAACTCCTGTGGGACATCAGGCCAGTCACTATCTCTTTCTGGTCCTCAGTCTCCCCCTCTCCAAAATGATGGGCTCAGACTGGGATTTTTAATATCTCTATAAGCTCTGAGATTCATTCTAGGCTCCTGTTCTAACCTGCTCTGAAGTGTTGGGAGGAGTAAGGCAGAAATGAGATTCGAAGTTCTGCCCAGAGACCATCCCCACATTGGAGCAAAGGCCTCCAAGAAAGAGACCAAGGAGACACTCAAAAGCCTAATATTCTGGCCCGACTGGAATGTCCAACTCCTAGAAAATCACTGGGTGTAGAATACAGGCTTGCATTGTAGTGGAACCACGGTCCCCTCCCCGCTGACTGCATGCCCTCTGTGCATCCCAAGGCTGGCATCACTGGGAAAGAAGACCCAAGAATCCAGTCCTGAGAGGCCTAACCCAATCCTCAGCCCTCCCTTAGTGTCTGTCCCTCTCTCCCCACTACCCTGAGTCTTGCTGGGGAACAGGAGAAAGCAAGGGGAGGACCTGTCCCACCTCCAAACTCTGGAGCCGGCTGGCCTGGTCACTGTGCCCCAACAGCTTCAGCGACCCCTGGGGCATCAGCCACATCTCAAGCGTCTCTGCCGGCCCCTGGGCTGAGGACTGCACCGCCTGCGTCACCAGGTAGCCCTGGAAATGGTCGTCATAGAAATACAGGTGCACGCTGGACGGCAAGCCCCTGGGCTCAAACCTAAGAAGGTTCCAGCAGGGAGAAAGGGAGATGCCATCAGCACACCCGACTTGGCCTGGAGTCCCAGGAAGGGGGCTCTGAGGGAGTCCCATCCCCAGGTGCTTTCTTTGCCCAGATCTCACCCCCACAAATCCTATGTGCCTGGCTTTTGCCATCTTTGTTTTATTTGCATTTTTCCCTGCCTCAGGCCGGGGGCTCCCTGGGGGAGGGACTGTCTCTTTCTGATTGTCCTCCTCATAGGGCATTACATCCTGAGAGTTTGCAAAATGTCAAACGGAGGTCTCACCTGCAGAGCGGGTTGGCCAGGGGGGACGCAGCAGTGGTGATGTGGCGCAGGCTGAGGCGGGCAAAAGCGGTGTAAGCAGTGAGCATGACATCGCTGAGCCCACTGGGGCCTTCAGCCACATCATAGGTGTTCTCCCAGTAGGCCTTGAGGGCTGGGGTGCCAGGGGGGTAGCTGCCATATAGGTGGAAGTCCAGGATTTCCAGTACCTCCTGGTTCACAGTGGACTCAAACTTCCGGGCGAAGAAGGTGGGTCTGGAGACTTGCTGGAATGGGAGAGGCAAGGAGGGTGAAGGGGTCTGGAGGTCCCAGAGGGCACAGCGGGGGAGGCGCCTTTTCCCAGCACTGCCTAGAGATTAGCCACCAAGGGTTTTTCCTGCCACCAACTTAAGCCCCTGCCCCCGGAGGCTGCTCCCAGTGAGGGTCCCCCAGATCCTCTGGTTGGACCACCCAGGATTGTTTCTGACCCTAGGAAGCACCTAGGGTGCTTTCTGACCCTAGCCTCAGCTATGTGACCTTCTCCACCTGGAGAAGTAAAAAGCTCACCCCAGTAAAAAGCTGGGGTGAGGCTCTATCAAGGGCCAGAGATTGGGGGTCATGGGGAAGCACCTGCAGCCGTAGGAAGTCCTGCGGCTTGAAGTCGTTGGGGGAGCAGCCGCACCAGTCCACAATGTGCTTGTACTGGCACTTGCAGCCCAGCTTGCGGTTCCAGTTGGTGACCCGCAGGTTGTTGTCCACGAGGCTCTCGCAGGCTGGGCTGTTCTCCAGCACCGTGTGAAAGAAGGACTGCGGGTGGCAGGGCGGGGTGGAGGGTGAGCCGTCGAACCCACCAGTTGCCCTCCCCTGCCTGGGGGCGGGCCCAGTCACCTACCTCAGCTGGGAGCAGCGTGTATGTGTAGAACTGACGTAGCTGGGCCACAAGCGGGTCGTCTGTATACACCACATACTCCACAAAGCTGCGAGTTAGCACGAACCAGTCCGAGCCGCCGTCCACCACAATGCCTGCTGGGATCTGCCGCTCGCCGAGACGCCACATGTGCGAATCACACTCATGGAAGAGCCGGTCCAGGCCCTGTTTCTTGATGAACCTGTGGGAGGCACATGGGCCTGTGGCTGAGGGTCTTGCAAGGTGGAATCCAGGCTCTCATCTTTCTAGGAACCAGCACTGCACTCCTCAATCTGTGATTGGTTTGGAGGTTTTGCAACCCAGGGCTGAGGCCACCAAGCCCCCTGTGTGTAGGGCTTGTGGCGAGACCCCAGGACCAGAGCATCCTCCGCCATCCCCTTACCTGGAGTTGTCCCGGCCATGAGACTTGAGGAAATTCTTGTCCCGGTTCTTGGACAGGAAAGCTACCAGCTCCTCATTGGTCCTGGAGAGAAAATGGCATGTGCGTAGTGTGTGTGAGTGGCTCAGTCACCAGCCGAGAGAGGACAGACCCCTCCAGCACTCTTTACCTTCACTCCTTGGCCCCTTCTTTTCTTACTGAGAGTCACTCTGGCCAACTGACCTACTCCAGATGGATGCTCTGGGGTGGTGAGTATTGGAGGCCCCTGAGGAAGACCACCCCATCCTTCTTCCACCCCTTCCTATCTGACCCAAGATCCTGGTTCAGACTTCTGGCTTCTTCTCCTCCTCATCTGTTGTCCCTCACAACCCTCACAGCATCTTTCAACAACAACTACTCTAAAACATTACTGGGGCCAAGGAATCATGTTTGAGGTGTGTAGATCCCAGAATGAGGCTTTGGGGAGGGAAGAAGTCCATCGGGACCCTGGAACCCCGAGTCCTAGAGGAGGCCCACCTCCCATCTGCAGGGCTCAGAGCACCACCCCACACCTGGTCGGGTAGTCAGTGGCACTGAGGTTGATGAAGAAGTCCCAGGCCCAGCCAGGCACCTCCAGCAGGTCCTGCATGCTCCGCAGATACATCCTCAGCAGGCTGGCCCCGCCCCAGATGGTGACCATGCGCCAGGGCGTTACCCGCACGTTATCATACTGCCGGGCCAGCTCCGCTACCTCTCGGTGCAGGTAGTTGGAGCGCTGTGGGAGGTGGGGTGGTGGTGGTGGAAACTCAGCAGTAGAAGATGAGCCCCCAGCATTACAACCTCCCCACCCGGCCCCACCCCAGGGCGGAGTACAAGTGACATGAAATGGACAGAGCATGGACTAGGGCTCCAGCTCTGAAGCAGCCATGTCACCTGGTGCTGGCTGCTCCCCCAGTCCCTGTTCTCCTATCTCTGGGCCACCTGAGCAAGTCAGAGATACTGTCTATCCATGACAATCTGGGTCTCTGTCCTACTTACTCAGATGCCCTGTCTCCCTGGCCATAGCAGGTACCTTGTCCACATGGACATAGAAGAAGTGCTGCTTGTGGTACACAGCCTTGAGGAGACGCTTCAGCTGACGGATGGCGCGGCCATGAACCACCAGCATGTAGGCAATTCGTACTGGGGGACCATCCACGGGCTGCTGGGCCCGGACCTCGTCCCATGGGATGCCAGGGCTCATCTTTCCTGAGAGTAGAAAACGGGCATCAGTAAGGTCCCGCCCCAGGTCACAGGGTGGAGGCAAGATGGGAAGAGGGAGCTGCCTGTCGTCCAAAGGAAGAACCCTGGACGTACAGCCCGATGCTCCCGGGCCCCAGGTCCACCTCTGCCACTTAGTGCATTCATCACCAACTTGGACAGCGAGGTGTGCCCTTCCAGGCTTTCATCCCTGAGAAATGGGGGTGGGGATCCCTGCTGTACACCCTCCTGGGCCACCACCTCTCTGTCTATGCTTGTCTCTTACCAGCCCGCTGGCAGTGCCGGGGCACAGCCTTGGGCATGAGGCTCCCGGCCTGGTGCAGGCACACCACGTTGGCAATCTCCTGCTGGCACTGCTTGGAGCTGGCTCGGGCCAGTGCAGACAGAGCATCCTTGCCAACGATCTCGCACTTGGGCGTGAAGCTGTTGTCTGTGGGCTGGGGGGCGCCCTCCACACTCCCTGTGTCTCCATGTGGGAAGCCAGCTGCCCCAACCAGCGCCTCTTCGGCCGCTGCCCCACTCAGGTTCTGGCGGCCTGGGGCCTCTGGGGGCGGGGTGGGAGGGATCCGCCGGCCGGTTCTGTGCCGGCTAGTTACTGCCCGTACCACCTTGGCCACGGGCACACCGGGGCTCTCAGCGCGGCCCCGCCAGCGCCCATGCCTTCTGCCTGCGCTGCCCCGCCGCCCAGCTGAACTGTCTGTGTCCTTGGAGCCTTCACTGGGGTCGAGTGGCCGCGGCTTCTTCTGCCTTCCTTTCTGTAAAAGACAGGCAAACACAAGTCACTAGTCACTCTTGTCCTGCTCCTGCTCTTTCAGCTTCCTGCTGGCTCAGGCCTAGAAGCCCCTGCCTCCCTTTATCTAGAAAAGTACTGTTTGCTTGAGCATTCTGCACTTCTGCTAGGAGGTCTCCTTGACCAGCCGGCGGAGGAAATGTCGCCCCTCCCCCAAGGCACCGTCGCATCCACATCCCCTCCATCACACAGATCACAGGGCACTGAGCCTCCTTTGGATTCAGACACCACTTTCTTTTTCCACAAATAGTAAGATGAATAAGAGAGGCATGCAGAGACCCTGCAGATAAGAGTGTCCATCGAGCACTCCCACCCGGGCTTGACTGGGACATGATGCTCTTTAGAAGGAAAAAGCATTCTGCCATCTATAGTATTTCCACATGGGAGTGCTGAAGCTGCAACAGAGCAAAGGGGTCTTGCCTGGCAGAGAGGACAGAGGTGAAATCTGAGACCCCATTGCTGGTTGGGTTCTCTGGGGAGCAGAGACTAACAGTCAGAGTGCAGGAGACTCCCTGGGGGTCACACTCTGGATGACGAGGCAGCAGGAGCAGGCAGCTGCAAGGAAATCCTTCAGATGGCCAAGCTGGCCTGACATCTGGGCAGAGGGGGAAGGAAGAGCTTCACACAACAGCTTGGCTTGGAGAAGGCCTCAACCAGCTTGGGGGAAGCTCCAGGGCAAAGACAGCCTAGCGATGGGAGCCCTGGTACCACTGCTAGGCGTGGCCGAGGAGGTGTCTGGCCATGGCTGGGAGGCCGAGGCAGGGCGTGAAGGCCCCTCAGCTGCAGGCTGGCAACTCAGTGCTCCTTGTGCCTGGGTGGCTCGCCAAGGGGAAACAGAGATAAGGAAATGCCTCCAGCCCTGCTTCCCAGCTCCTGCAGCCTCTTCTTAAACCCAGGAACCTCCCTAATGATCTGGCCACACTTGAAAGTGTGTATAGCCACACTCGTTCCAGCTTTCCCCATCCTTCTTTTGTGACCCCCTCCTTCCCTGCCTAACCAAATTCCATCCATCCTTCAAGATCCAGCGGAGTGTCCATGTGTGAGGCCGTCCCATTTGCCTCAGGGTGGGACGTTCTTCCAGCTGACCAACTCCTTGGGAAGAGGCTGTCGTGTCAGCTCCATCTCCCCAGTGCCCAGTGGAGTGGCTGGCATATGGGGTGCCTGGTTGGTGTCTGCTGGATGAGACATGGACTGGATGGAGGAGTGAGGGGCTCTGTGTGACTACTCTGGAGTCACCAGGGCTTCCCACTCAGCTCTGTCACTCCCCGACAGTTACCTACCTTCTCTGAGCAGGTTCCCTCACCTATCAAATACAGAGGGAAGAGGGTCCAAGAGATAGAGCCTGAGATACTGCAACTAGAAGGAGCTGTCCCCCTCTCACCACTCTGTGTGAGTCCTCTTCCGGCTTGGCCTTCCAGCAGCAGGGCTCACTGGACCACAGCCCCTGAAGCAGGCTCCTCAGGATGCCCTCCTGGCGTTTCCCTCTGTGGCTACTCCTTATCAGTCTTCTTGGCTGACCCTGCCTTATCTCCCAAGGCCACCTTGGGGCCTTTCCTTATCCGGACTTTCCAGGTGACCTCACTCAGTCCCAAATCTCTCTCTGGGGTCTAGAGGGGCTCCTTTGAACTTTCAGTTGTCTAACTGCCAGCCTCCTTGATGCCTCTCTTGGAGGTCTGGTAGACCTCTCAAGCTACAAATCCAAAAGTGAACTCCTGATCTTCCCTTGGTCAGCTCCTTCTTCAGTTAATGACCAGTTAACTGGTTCAGTTTAGGGCCAGTCCACCCTTCAAGTTGCTCAGGCCAAAAACATTGGGGGATCACTTGGACCCTTGTTTCCCTCATACTCCATCATCAGTACACATGTTGGGGCTCCCTTCAAAGTACATCCAGAATTGGATCACTTCTCACTGCTTCCATCATTACCATCCCTGCCTGGAAGCCCTGCTCTTACTCTGATTTCCTATAGTCCATTCTCAGCAGCCAGTGTTCCCTTTAAAATGAGTCCCATTTCCCTACTCCTCTGCTTGAAGCCACCCATGGCTCCTGCTCTGAGGATAAAGCCCAAAGCCCTTACATGAACCTGTAAAGGCAATGTGAGCTGCGTCTGGCTGACCCCCTCCCTTTTCTGAGCTCATCTCCTACTAACCTCTCAGGCTTACACTCCCCCAGTCTTAATGTAATGGCTTTCTCAGTGCCCTTCCCTCCCACCTGGCATTCACTGTCCCCTGTACCTAGAATGTTCTCCCCTTGATGTCCCAACACCCCCGCCTCCAGTTCCTTGCCCAGGTGGCACCTTCTCAGGTAGGCCACCTGGGCCACTGTGGTGGCCAAGGCCAAACTCCAGCTCTCCCTCATCTTCCACTTTGTTTCTCTGACAGCATTTATGTATAATGTATGTATAATTGTATAATGTATATATACATTATATATATAAAATGTACAATGTAATATAGATAATATATAAATGTATTTTAAAAAAATATTTATTCAGCTGCACCGGGTCTTAGTTGTGGCATGTGGGATCTTTAGTTGTGGCACAAAATTCTTAGTGGCAGCACATGGGATCTAGTTCTCTGACCAGAGATCAAACCCCAGGCCCCCTGCATTGGAAGTCTTAGCTATACCTCTCACCAGAGAAGTCCCTGTATAAATGTATTTCTATTGTGCTATTCTATGTCTCTCTCCTTACAAGAATGCAATGTCCATGGAGCTTTTTGTTGTTTTGTTCACTGATGTATTCCTAGAGCCCAGAAGAATGTCTGGCAATGGGAGACTCTCTCTCTCTCTCTCTCTCTCTCTCTATATATATATATATATATATATATACATATATATATAAACTTTTGGCCATGCCACACAGCTTGCAGGATCCTAGTTCCCAGACCAGGGATTGAATCCATGCCCTTAGCAGTGAAAGTGCGAAGTCCTAACCACTGGCCCACCAAGGAATTCCCTCAGTAAATATTTGCTGAATGAATGAATGAATGAAAAGCTCTTGGCATAGGCTCGGCATTCAGTAATTGCTGTCATCCTTACTAATATTAATGAAAGGGGACTAGGAAACAGTCAAATGTGAAGTCAGGAGAGAAGCCAAGGCCTTCAGATACTTTGGACCATTGGGTCGAGTTTTCCCTGTCCCTCCCCTCCCTAGGACCTCCCTCTCCTCCTCTGTCAGAGCAGATGCCTTAGGGCCAGAGCCCCAGCCCTATACCCTGGCACCCCAGCCTTCTGTGCCCAGCATCCAGCCAGTCCTCTGATCTCTTGGGAGGTGTCCAGTGGGGATGTCTGTCTCCATCTGAGAAGAAACACCTGCAAGAGGGAGGGCAGAGTGGGGAGGACGCAACAGGCTCTATTCTGTACCCACGTTGGGGAGGGCACCCTGGACTGGGAAGCCACTAGGAAAGGTGGCTGTAGTCCCACTGAACTGAGTGCATGTAAACTGGTGATGTCGGATCTGGACACACACTGGGCAGGGAAAGACATTCTCAAGCTGAGGTGGGTGGAGATGGCAAAGGAGCTGTGGGTTCTCAAGATGGAAGCCAGTATCAGTGAGTGAGGAAGCTGGTCAGGAGGGCAGGGCTTAGGGCACAGGGCCAGGCTCGCTGTGGTGGGGGAAGGATGTGGGAGGAGAGGGCACGTTGGTGTCCTGCACTGCAGCAGGAGCTGGCTGACCCTGAGAAGGACAATCCCAGAGCAGGGCTGGGGGACCAGAAGGCAGCAGTGAGGAACTGCGGTGGGTCCCTGGTGGGCAGCCAGCCGCTTCCCATTGCCTCATCCCAAGAATGTTGGGACGTGCAGCAGCAGGGCCTCATACTTGTACCCCTACAGGAGTTGCCCAAAGTTGCCCCTAAGTCAGAGTTCCCTTTAATTACTGAGGACGGGGACTGGCCCTCTGACATCTGCCTGGATGCATTCTGGCCTCTGAGGCCCCTTCTCCTCACTGAGGAGGAATTCAAAGTCCTTTCCTGGCTCTGTAGCTTCTCCGTGGAATCCTTCTCTGAGTCCCAGAGACAGAGAACACAGCAATGCTGATCCACCACCTTTGGACTTCTCAGACCGTACTTAAAGTAAGCGGTGAGACAATGTTTGTAAAAGCTTTGAAAACCATGAAATGGCTCTTTGGATGTTAATGGTCATCTCTGGTCTCCAACCTAGCCCTCACACATGGCCAGAGTGTGCATCTTAAGTGCATATCTCATTTCATCCTTGCTTAGACCCCCTTTGGTTTCAGTGCTCTCCCACTGCACTTAGAATAAAACTCCAGCCCCTCACTGTGGGCTGCAGGATGTGCCCTGAACTAACTTCTTCCAGGCATCCCACCACACCCTCCTTCCCATTTCTTGAAGGCAGCCAGCTAAGCCCATTCTCCTCAGGGCCTTCTGCCTGAACTCTGCCTACTGCTTACCCAGGCTGACTTTCAGCTCACAGGCCACTTCCTGCAGAAGCTTCTCCAACCACCTATCTAAATTAGCCCCCTTGTTACTGAGTTTCCTTTTCACTGTGAGTCTCTCCCTGCAGACTGTCTGCCCACAAGGGCCGTGACCTCATCATCTATTTTATTTTTGTATCCCCAGGATGAAGTAGCCTAGTATGAAGTAGGACTTAATATTTGTTGAAAGAATGAATGAGTGAATCCCTATTACCATTGTGTAGTAGTGAAATAATAATAAGAGATATTTACTGATGGTTTAGCATGTGCCAGCAACTCCTGCAAATACTTCACAGACATTACCAGTGAGATAAGTGATATTATTCCCCCCATCTTGGCAGATACCATTGAGGACGCACGCAAAAGAGGTTAGGTGATTTGCCAGTGGTCACACTATTCATCGGAGCAGTGCTGGAACAGGACACAGGACGGTGAGGTGGGGTGGTCCAACTCAGTGCCCACCTTCCTAAGTACTTATTATGCTGCCTGGCTGCCCTGAAGTGGCTGCTGAAGGGCTCCAAGCACTAATGGCTGCTTGGACTGCACAACCTTTAGGTTATCAAGGATCTTTGTTCCATTCTGGTCCATGGATTCCCCTATCAAGTTCTGCTAGGAAGCTGGAAGAGGAGGTGAGGAGGCAGGATCCCAAGCACTGTACCAGTTCTCCACCCCTGGCTGGAGGCAGGGCAGCAGAGACCTTGAGGCCTGAACAATCTCTCAGCCCCTCCAGAGATGCACATAGCCGTGTAGCAGAGGGTCTGAGAAGCCCTGGATGCTTTGCCATGCCCCTCCCCAAAGTGGTCACCAGCCCCTACTCACATATATTCCAGGGTCAGAAGGCTCAGCCCATTCCATGTTAGAATGTCTCATCTGCCCCCAGAATCATCTCTTCACCTTACTGGACCACAGAGAACAAGCTCACTCCCTTCAGATGTCACAGAGTCAGCCTTCCCTAACCCCTAACCTCAGCTCCTTTTGGAGTTATGATCTCATGTGACTCTGTCCCAGTTCCCCTCACCATCCTAGTTTGTTGGTTCTCCCCAAAAAAGGCAAAAGCAGTGATTCTCCCAATTTCCACACTAGGCCTTCCAGACTGCCCAGATGCAGGAAGGAAAAATGGCTATCAGGGCTCCCTTGGCCTTCACCCTGCCAGGAGGAGAGGCCCAAGAAGACGTGGCAAGCAGAGCAGAGTCTGACTTAGAGTCCACCAGAACCCAGGGGTGGGGGCGGGAAAGCCCTGTCCTCTGGTCCACAGCTTAGGGTCAGGGTTTGACTTATCCTCTTCAACCTTCCAGGATGGTCTCAGACCCCACTGGACCCTCCTGATCACACTGGGGAAGACATGTCTAATCCTCCAGGGAAAACCACATCAGCCAAGAGACTCTCAGAACGAGGACCTGGGGACTAAGAAGGATGGGATTTGCCCCTGCTCCACGGCCTGGGGCTCTGCTAAACTAGCTGCTGCTGTCCCCATTCTCTTACGGTGTCAGAGAGGGTGAGTCCCATTTCCCTAACGTCCTGAGGCCAATTCACCAGCTCAATTTCCCTGCCATCCTCTCCAGAAGACCCACGCAGGTGCTTCAGACCCCTGGCTGAAGAAGCCACGCCTCAGGGGCACTCCAGTTCTCTCCCTCGGGGTCTCCCTCCCTCTCCTCAGTTGCCAGATTGAGTTCCACCCCCAAGCTCCACTTCTTAACTGGCCAGTGCCCCTCTGAGGGGCGGGTCGGCGCGATTGCCCGGGGTCCCTAGGCCTCATTCCTCCGCCCACGGCGCGCACACCCCCACCCCCTCCCAACTTCAGAAAGTTTGGCCTGGGGCTCCCCACCTCCTAGCCGGCTCGGGCCCAGCCGCGCCTCCTGGCCCGGCTCCCCGCCACCCGCGCCTGACCTTCACTGCTCGCGGAGCAGGAGACCACCCCACCGAGACCCGCTCCTCCCGTCCGGGGCCCCTGCCAGCCCGCGGCCCGTCCTCCGGGTCACGCACCGCCCCCGCGCGCAGGCCCCCGGCCCGCCTGGGAAACGGGTGACAGGGGTCCGAGGCCCCGAGCCAGGCAGCCGCCCGCGCGCAACACGCAAGCGGCCCGTGCCCCACTTCCCCAGCGGGGGCCATCCGTTTCCCCGCCAGGACCCCGCGCGTCCCCGCGCCCGGCCTGCCCGCCTGCCCGCCCGGCCGTCGGAGCACCTCGCCCGGCTCGTCGTCCTCCAGGACGCTGAAGCTCCACACCACTAGGCCCTGCAGCAGCAGGATGGCCAGCGCCGTGGCGATCGCCAGCTTGTAGCGCCGCACCAGCTTCTGCACCCGCGCGCTCGCCACCATCTTCCTGCCCCGGACGCAGGGCGCGCGCCCAGCCCTGCAACCCGGCCGCGGGCGCGTGCACCGGCGCGGGCAGGACCGGCTTCTCCCGAGGGAGGCGGGCCTGGCGCGCGCCGGGGCGGGGCCGGGGGCGGGGCCCGCAGGCCCGAAACGCCGCGCCCCGCGGGCCAGGGGCGGAGCCTGGGCCCGCCGAGCCGGCTGTCCCACGGGCCGCCGGCCTCTCGCGCGGTGGCTCCTTGCCTGTCTTGGTCAGTGCCCCAGCTCTTGCGTGTTCTCACCTCCTTCCGGACGGCAAGCCCATGGGACCAGAGTGCAGAGAGGTCTGTGGCCTCACCTCTCTCTGGCTCGCCGCCTGGTGTGGGGTGTGGGGTGAAGGTGGGGTGGAGGAACTCAGCTTCGCTGAGACCAACTCCCTCTCGGCCCTCGTGCACGCAGAAAATGCTAGAACGCCCAGAAACGCCGAGTTGGGAATGATTATTTAAGTGCCACAGCCCTTGCTTAAAAACCTTGGAAACCGCACCTACGGGGCAAAGTCTTAACTCCTTTGACTGGCATCTGAGGCCCTGCACAAAACCCGTTTCCTCTCTCCTTTCCTTCTTATCCTAAGCATTCTCAGACTTCTACTTGAGTCGTGGTTATCGAATTCTAGGGTGTGTCAGAATCATCAGCAGGGCTTGATAAAATAGACTGCTGGTCCCACTCCCAGAGTTTCGGAATTTTCAACAAGTTCCCAGACGATGCTGAGCTGCTAGTCCCGGAGCACACCTGAAGAACCACTACACCTTTGCCCGTGCGCCTTTGCACTAGGCCGCCCCGTGCTCGGCCCTAGCAGCTGCTCCCCTACTTCAGTTCCCCTTCCCAACCGTGGCATCCTCCCAAGTGCTTCCCTGGCACTGGACAGTCTGTCCACATACCTGGTTGTAATTTCTCTGGAATCATGAGCCTCTTTACCTTTGAATCCTTAGCTCGGCAATGGACACCCTGCAATGCTCAATAAATACTGTGAAAGAAAGAGCAAATGATGCCCAACTTCCTGTTTCATCAGCTGATCCTAACATTTTTGGAAAGTCTGGCATGTTCAAGCACGGCATAGAAAAGGCCTGAACCCCTGCAGTGCTCCCCTAAACGTGTCAGGTCCACTGAGAGAGGAAAGGGGATAGGAAGCAGGGCATGCCCAGCATAACCAGGTCTGTGCCAGGTGGTGAAGCCAAGCTCCCTGAGAAAGAAGCGATCAAAAGAGCAATGAGAAGGGTGACAATTTATAACGAAGATTTTTAAGAATCACTACACAGAGATCTGGAAAAGAGATGATTTTTTTTTTAAAAAAAAGCTTGAAGGCAGTGGTAGAAGGGTTTGGAAGTTGCCAGGAGATAAGTTTGGTGAGGAAATTCTGAATACAGGAGATGTAGTTATTTGATGGCACTTAAACCACCTTTAATTATCTCCTGCCCCTTTGGTATTTTTAATCATTGCAGGCCTCAGCATTAGTTCAGTGAGAGAATTGTAAACAGTGTTTCAGATGACAGGCTACTTAAGAGAAACTACCCTTCAAGAATTTGGAAAACATTAGTTGGCATACCAACAATTGATGAGTTAATTAAATGTAGATCTGTGTGCTCATTGAGTCGGGTCTCCCAGGGACTGTCTACCTGTCCGTAGTCCCCCTGCACCTAACAATTAACTTTATTTTCCCCTGATTTTTAAATTTATTTCTTTATTTTTGGCTGTGCTGGATCTTCGTCGCTGTGCTCGGGCTTTCTCTAGTTGCGATGAGCGGGGGTTATTCTTTGTTGCTGAGCATGAGCTCTGGGGTGCTTGGGCTCAGTAGCTGTGGCTCACAGGCATAGTTGCCCATGGCATGCAGGATCTTCCCAGACCAGGAACCGAACCCTCATCCTCTGCAGTGGCAAGTGCATTCTTACCCATTAGACTGCCAGGGAAGTCTGTGCAAATGATATGTACTCATTATATAACATTTAAAACATAGAAAAAATAAGGAAAAAAATAAAAGTCACCTGTGATCCCACTCCCTGAGACAATTGTCGTTAATATTTTGGTGACGATCCTTTCCCCATCTTTTTACAGGTGTAGAATTTTCCATGAATGGCATCACATTCCATACATGGCTTTTAAATATATAAACTTACTTTTAAATATTTCTCTCCCCTTCCCCACTATGTTAACAGTCTGGTTTCCTTCCTACCTTCCTTCTTTCCTTTCTTCCTTCCACTTTGGTAGCAGTTCACACACATGTACACACACACATGGGTTTTTTTATTTGGGGGTGAGATGTGTCATGATGTTTTAAAAGTTGAATCATATTACACACACTTTGTATCTTGCTTTTCTCCCTTGATCATAAACACATAATAGAAATTTCCCCAGGACGGATGGGACAAGTCTAGCCCATTTTTTTAGTGGCTGCATAATACGCCACTCATTTTTTGAATGAACATTCACTTGGTTTCCAGTTTTTGTGGCTACCACAAATCTGTAATAAATTTGAAAAGCGAAGGTGAAAATCCCTCAGTCATGTCAGACTCTTTGTGACCCCATGGCCTGTAGCCTGACAGGCTCCTCTGTCTTTGGATTTCTCCAGGCAAGAATATTGGAGTGGGTTGCCATTTCCTTCTCCAGGGGATCTTCCTGACCCAGGGGACGATTCTTTACCCTCTGAGCCACCAGGGAAAGCCCAAGAAAATTACCTGTTGATACAGCCTTTCTTTGGAGTGGGTAGCCATTCCCTTACATGGTTCTACACTAATCCCTGTGCACTAATGGGTTCATGTCTGTTTCTAGAAGCTCTTCCCGACCCAGGGATCAAACCCAGGTCTCCTGCATTGCAGGCAGATGCTTTGCTGTCTGAGCCACCAGGGAAGCCCTACTGTTTCCTAGGAATGGGATTACTGGGGAAAAGGGAATTCTGATGCTAATAGCTATTGCCTGATTGCTTTTCCAAAGAGTTGTGACAGTTCACGTTTCCAACAGCACTGTGTGAACCTATGGTTTTCTGGCGTCCCTTCCAAAAGCAGTTGTTATCACCTGCTGCTGCTGCTCAGTCGTGTCCGACCCTGTGCGACCCCATAGACGGCAGCCCACCAGGCTCCCCCTCCCTGGGATTCTCCAGGCAAGAACACCGGAGTGGGTTGCCATTTCCTTCTCCAATTATTATCACTTGAATTTTTGCTAATCTGATGGGTGAGTGCCTTGGTTGTTTATTTGTGATTTTCTGCTGAGGAGGGTCTCAGTTGGTTTCTTGACTGGATTTTCTTTCCCCAGAACTGCTTCTTCATAATCTTCCTGAGTCTATCTATTGCTATTGCACTGTTTCTCTTTTTCTTATCAATTTTAAGAGTTTTTCATCCTTTTGAAATTAAAAGTTTTCTTCAACTTATCACTGTATTTTGATTTTTTAAGATCTCCTAAGAATAGAAAACTTTTCTTGAAATCAGTTATGTTCCTCTTGTTTTATAGCTTCTCATTTTCTCTTCAGGTTGGGTGGATCTCTCTGATTCTTGATAAGATACAGTCTCATATATTTTCTCCTACAATATTTATTTTACATCTTACATTTAAGTCGTTAATCCACCTGAAACTTTTTGTGTGTATGGTATGAAGCAGAGGTGTGGAGGCCTGACTTCGCACTTATTCCTGTCACTCTATCAGTACCCATATAGCTTTTACTGTTTTTTAATTGGTTGTTGGTAATTACCTGGCAGTCCAGTAGTTACTACTCCACACTTGCACTGCAGGGGCCCAGGGAAGTAAGATTCCACAAGATGCGCATTGTGACCAAAAAAATTAAAAATAAAAAAAGAGGATAAGTTGGTTATTGTGGTATAACATGCCTTGACTGATTTAGATTTGACCATATAAAATCTGAGGTTCATTGCTTCCCCACCATCCCCTCTTCTATCAGGTTCCCCTATAAAATCCATTGTGCATTTTGTTTCTTTTATTGTAGAAAGTCTTGAAAATACAAAATGGCTCCTCAGAAAATCAGAGTGGGAAAGCAATGTTAGCTTTAAGTGGGCTGCTTCTATGATATGTCTTTTCTCATATGATGGCACTATCCTTAGACCTTAGCTTTAGGAGAAATATTATGACATGTGGATGCTGAATGTTTTTAACTTGAGCAGCTAGAGTTCAAACTTTGCTCAGGACCAGACCACAGGGAGGTCCCTGCAGTAACGTGTCTCGGCTATGCTTCCCAAGCATCTCCATGGGCCCTGTCTTCTTGCCTTTATCTAATTTCTTCGTCTCTGTCCAGTTCTTTGGATTGACACTTGGCTGGGCTATCTGCTGGACATGATCCTGGTTTTACCCCTAGATGCTACCTTTGGGACGTCTTTGGCCAGCTCACACCCAACCTGGCTCTGGATTCTTGGGCCTCTGCTTGTCAGGTATTAAGTTTGAACATCTATTGAAATAATTGTATGTGTTTTTCTAATGTGAGATGATGGTTGTTTTAAAAATAACTTCCACATATTAAAAGATTTTGCATCCCTTAGAGTAAATGTAACTCAGTTCTAGTAGGGTTTTTCTTTTTAATTGTAGTATAGGTTGAGTTTAACTTGCTAGTATTTTATTTAGAATTTTTACATCTATTTTATAAGAGAGATTGACCTATACCAGAGGCTGCAAACTGGTGACCCATGGGACTTGTTTATGTGACCGGAGCAGTGTTTTGAAGCATTTGATTTTGAATTCTTGAATAAGGGGTGCACACCCTCCAGTTCCTGTAATTCCCACTTTTCCCTGTCATTTCACACATGAGTCAACTTCACCCATTTATATTCGTTTCTGGTGCTTATAGACACTTGAATTTGCAACCCCTGGTCTATGATTTTCTTTTCCAGACTTAAAAATTAGAGTTTACAGCATAAACTGAGGAGCATTATTTCTTTATTCTGTGTTTTGAAATTATGCAACAATAGGGGTTGTTGTATAATAACAACAACACTGCTGTCTCTTAACATTAGAAAAGTCTTGCCAACAAAAGCATAAAACCCAGGAGTCTTTTAGGGAGCTAATTCTTCAGTAACTTCTATTTTATTTTTTCTTCTTGGTTATTGATCTATTCAGAATTTTGTACTTCTTTTTTTGGGGTCAATATTGGAATGTATGAGTCTTTTTCTGAAGAAGAATTTAAATGCTCCACTACATCGCTCTTATTTTCCTCTCTCCATTGAGTCAACAGTATGGATTATTCCAAAATGAAAGGGTCATAGGTCTTTCCGTTTTCTAATTAGCCAGCTGAGAGCCCATAGCCAGTATTATCTTTCTCTTTAGTCCTCTAAGTTGTCTACAAAGCCTGTGGTGACCACATGCAGTTCACAAAGGAGGTGTCAATTAGGCTCCCAGCTCCAAGCTGGGGAGTAGGAAAGCTCTTTGGGTAGGACCTTCTACTCCTGCAAATCATCTTGCTGCCACATGGGGTCGCTGTAGGAAGCTGGTCTGTAATTAGACGTCTTAATGCGGTTTTCTACATCCCTGCCCAGGTCCTTGCGGTGGGTTTGTGCTGTCACTTCAGTCATGACCTACTCTTTTCGACCCCATGGACTGTAGTCCATCAGGCCCCTCTGTCTATGGGATTCTCCAGGCAAGAATACTGGGGTGGGTTGCCAGGCCTTCCTGGAGGAGATCTTCCCCCCCCAGGGGTTGAACCCGAGTCTCTTCACATCTCCTGCATTGGGAAGTGGGTTCTTTACCTCTAGCAACACCTGGGAGGCCTTACCCAGGCCCCTAAGCCCAGACAAAATGCCCATTACTTGGACTCCCAGGATTTAAGTATCAGTGCTCAACTCTTTTACCCCCAAACTCCATCTGCTAGTATGTTTCCATTGTGAGAAGTAGAAACTCTATCTCCAAGTGACTTAAACATTAACAAGAAGGAAGTGGAAAGTTCATGCTTTGACATAGCCTTTATGCTCCAAACATATAAAAATGAGAGGAAAAGTTTTAAAAGACATTAAAAAAAAAGCTAAAAATAGGATAAACATCTCAGGAGACAAGAAGGAGAAGGAACTGGTGGTGAGTAAGACCAAAGGCAAAACCTGTGGGGGTAGTGGGAGCTAAAATATTGCACATGGACTAGAGGATAGAGCCAGACTCTGGCTGAAGCCAGGGATTTGAGTGAGGCCCCCTTACTTGTGAAAGGATGCTGAAAAAAAAGAAGGATAACCGGCTAGCTCTCAGGAACTGTGGCCAAAACTGTAAGCCCAAGGAGGCAGCATAGGAAAGATACTCTCATAACCAAGAACTGAGTCAACCCTGTGCCTGAATCTACAAGACCCCCAAATTAATGAAGAGCACAAATTCACAGTGACTTTGTGTTCAAAAGTCATGTTCCGGACTAATCTTGTGGATATAACCATAAAACTAAATCCACCAGACAAGAAAGGAGAGAAACAGCACAAAGCAGAATCAAAACCTCCCAGCCATAATGAGCCTGTAAACCAAAATTTCAAAGCACATAAACTCATGAAGAAATCAGATGCCAAAAAAGACAGCCAACTCAACAACCTAAGTATAAACTTATAGATGAAAGTTGTATTTTGGACTAAACTTGCAAAGATTTGAAAATAAGGATGCTCAAATGCAGATGAAAATGAAATGAACATATAGATACAACATGTAAGCAATTATAAATCTCAGAAATAAAAACATAGTCATGAAATTTAAAAAATCTCAAAGATGGGATGAGTTTTAGACTGGATATAGTTGAAGATAAATTTAGTGAACTGGAAGATAGTTCTAAAGAATCTACACCAAATGCAGCAAGGGGAAATAAAGAGATTGAAAATAAAAGAGAGCAGTTCAATGAGCAGGAGGATGAGACTCCAACATATGTCCAATAGGACTTACAGAATAAAGAACAAAGAAGATGGCAGGGGAGTAATATTGAAGATATAATAGCTGAGATTATTCCAGATACAGAAAAAATAAGTACCCAATCTGGTAATGTGTATCTTCCTACGTGTGTTTAAGCAGTTCATATTTATTGCTATTAATTATGTATTTGGACTTTCTTTTACTATTATGCTCTATTTTCTGCTTGCCATCCTTTTTCTGCATTTTTTTTCTCCTTTTCTACCTACTGTTGAATTGATAAAATCTTCTATTTTCTGTTTCTCTCTGCAGTTCCAGGGTTGGCACAGCTTTTGTCAACTTATCTGATGCCTTCTGCTTTTTGTTAAAAAATATCTTCTTGTGTTTTAATCACCTCCTGTTCACTCCACTGGCGAGGGAAAGATTACTACCCTAGAGTTATGGGGATGGCTGAACACTTGATACCCAATTCTGGACAGGCGTTAGTCACTTATACTTACTGTCCAGGAGGGGAGGGCACAGCACACTCTGCAGGGCCGTGTGAGGGCTATACTCGGAAACAGAGTGGACAGCCTGGGGAGGCGGGCATTATAGTATCGAAAGAGTGAGATGAACCCTGGTTTTCATGAAAGGGTGTTATTGGCTTATTTGAATAATCGTGCAGGTGAGAGGGAACTGAAGCCTACTTCTGGGTATTAAGCAGGACCTTATCCTGCTCCCCTTGGTAAGGAGGGTTGTTTGACTAGGGACCTTGCTGGAGGGAGCAGAGTGGGGAGGGGAACTTAGAGTTAGGCCATTCAGGGCCCCCTCAATTTCACCGGGAATCGAGGCAGCACTTAATATTGGGTCTTAGTTTTAGGCCTAATACACTTTGCTCTTAATTTTCTTTTTAATGCTGTATAGATTGTTTACTGTAATCTTTAATAATTTAGTAAGCAAGAATTAGAATTCTTTATTAATTCTGCTTTTATTGACCCTAAAGGTTTTCAGAGGTCTTTGATATGATATTCAATGATCATGGGCTTCTCTGGTGGCTCAGACAGTAAAGAATCTGCCTGTGGATGCAGGAGACCGGGGTTTGATCCCAGGGTCAAGAAGCTCCCCTGGAGAAGGAAATGGCAACTCACTCCAATATTCTTGACTGGAGAATTCCATGGAGCCTAGCAGGCTACAACCCGTCAAAGAGTGGGACATGACTGAGGGACTAACACTTTCACTTCTTTAATGATCATAGTCCATATAGAACTATATATTTTGCTCCTTGTTGTGGAAAATAAATTTTCCCCCACTGGTTCCCACTATTTCTTAATTTTATCTGGGATTATAAAGTTCATCATTTTTGTCTATAATAGTTAATATCTTTGAAAGAAAATTACTTTTTCTGAATCTTCAATTTGAAGCTATTAAAAAATTATTTAGAGTTATGTATATGCTTTAAGTTATGTAACTAAGTTATAACTCTAAGTTAGAAGTTAGGTCTAAGGTCCCTTACCAAAAAGATCATTTTTGAAAAATTTATTTATTTCTTTGGCTGTGCCAGGTCTTGGTTGCAGCATGTGGAATCTAGTATGCTTCAGTGGTTGCCGCACGGGGGCTCAGTAGTTGTGGCATTTGGGCTTACGTGCCCTGCAGCATGTGGGATTTTCCCAGACTAGGGATCGAATCGGTGTCCTCTGCGCTGTATGGCTGATTGTTAACCACTGGACCACCTGGGAAGCCTGATGATTTTTAAAGTGGGTTAGGAATTTCAAAGTAAGGCATATTTATTGCAACAAGCCAGTTGAAAAGTGTTTCAGAAGACCAGTGAGCTCCCTTTCTTTCCTTACTGCTCCCACCCCTCAGAGTTAATCAGCCTTGACAGTTTTCTTTTTTTCCTTCTACATCTTTCTCTCTGCTCACATAAATAGTCGGATGCAAACCCTTTGTAAGTTCCCCCCTTTGTAAGTTCACTTCATTACAGAAATGAAATGATAGGAATCACTGTGATAGTTGTTACTTTAGTGTGTGTGTGTGTGCGTGTGTTTGTCTGCACTCAGTTGTGTCCAAGTCTTTGCGACCCCATGGACCGTGACCTACCAGATTCCTCTGTCCATGGGATTTTCCAGGCAAGGATACTGGACTGGGCTGCCATTTCCTTCTCCAGAGGATCTTCCTGACCAGGGGATCAAACCTGTGTCTCTTGCATCTCCTGTGTTGGCAGGCAGATTCTTTTACCACTGTACCACCTTACTTTAGCATAGATGAACCATAATTTATTAAACCATTAACTTGCTATTGGACATACAGGTTGCTAGTTATTTTGCCACTATGCCTATTGCTACAAGAAGCATCATAGTTCATATATCGTTACATATTGGTGTCTTTGTTTTAAATTTCCAAGATTGAGATGAGTGTGTACACTTTAATTTTTTCAAGATATTGCCAAAAAAGATGCTAGGTACACATTGTCACTTTTTCTGGGAGAATATATGAAAGTTTTCCCCCTAAACCTCTAAGAAGGTGCTTCAAGCTGGATTTTTTCTCATTTATGAATTTTTGCATCTGATGTTTTTTTCCTGTGTCCTAGCATACATTTTCAAGAAGAATACATTTATTCAAGAAGAGTACTTGGAAGGAATTATTTTTTAAACAGTGTCTGCATCTGAGAAAGTCTTTTTGTTACCTTCATCATGAATGACAACATGGCTTTTCCTTTAGGTTTTTCTAGATCAGTATATTTCAAACTATGGTCACAGTCCACTCAGTTCAGTAGACTGTCAGTGCATTTTAAAAATATATAAAATGACACAGACAAGGATAGAAGACATTAAAGTGCATTGAATGTAGTAAAGATAATTATCATGTATCATGAACATCCAAAGATCTAAGAGAAAATTAAATTTTTATAGCCTTTAAATATTTTATATCCTGTTAAAATATTATATATAATATTTATGTATGTTAACAAAATAAAATGTATTTCTAACAAATTGAGGTTAAAAATTGACATTTACTTCTCTGGATGTTGTGAGAAATCTGAAATCATTTTAATTTAGGCTGTTTGTTTTTATTGCCCATTTGTCTGTAAGATCCTTATTTATCACCGCTCTCCTCAGTTTAAGTTTCTTTTAAAAAGATTTTTAAGGATGTATTGCTTTAAAAAACAAGCAAGCAGACAACAGAACTGAGGATATAAGCCACAAGTAAGATCTCCTCCTTCAGTTTCCTGTTTTAAAGGTGTGTTTGTGTGTGTGTGTGTTCCAGAAATTTTCTTAACTTTTTCTACTTTGAGAATTCCACCATAGTGTGTCTGAATGTGGTCCTCTTTTCATTAACTTAGCTCAGGACTCAGAACATACTCTCAATTCCAGCTGAGTTCTTTCTGTGCACTAAAAAGGTTTCCTCTTCTCATGTCTTTGATTACTGCTTTTGCTGTATCCTTTTCTCTCTGGAATTCCTATTATTCCCAGGTATATCCCCTGTGTCTAACTACCTGTCTCTTCCTTTTCATCTCCTTACCATTTTACCCGTGACCATGTTAATTTTATTTTCCCCAGTGTCTTGTCTGCTGTTTACAGTGTTCATCATGGGTTTTGACCCAGCTATTGTGGTTTCTGTCTCTCTGCTGTATTTCCTGCTCTCAGATTTCTGCCTCTTTATTATGATCTTTTCTACTTTCTCGATCTTTTCCAGAGTCTCCTGGAATCTTACTGAGAATCTGAATCAGATACTCAGATGTTTTTGAAAAACCTTGTGCAGCAGTAAATATTTTTGGTTTTCCCCCTCGGGAGGCAGCTTCCTCAGAACCTTGGGTGGGGGTGGGGAATGTTTAACTTTTGAGCTGCAGAATCTTCCCAGATCTTATGAGGTTTCTTTGCCTCATCCTTACAGAGGAAATTCTGTCTGCCCAGGGTGACTGTGAAGGTGGGATCTTGATTTCTCTGGTTTCACTTTTCCATGTGGGAAGATATGAGAAGTGGGAGTGGCAGAGGGGGACAGTGTCTTCCACTCATTCTCAGAGAAATCAGATGAGTGAATGTGGCTCAGCTTCTTCTCAGAACGTTTTCTGGGCTGCTGTTTGTCTGGCAACAATTGGCTTGGCCCTGAAGCAGGTAATGTGTCAGGGCCTGCTGGCAAAGTCTAGTTCAGGTGTGAATGACAAGGAAGCCCATTTGCCTAAGGAATTAACACCGCGTTCTCCAGGCCTCAGTCAGTGAAAACCTTGACCTTTTCATATCCACTTGCCTAGTTCCTTAACCTTTTCCTCAAATGACCTTGTACTCAGAAGAAGGAGATACCACTTTTTTTTTTTTTTTTTTGCCTACAAACAAGGCACTCGTGTTGTGTGGAAGAGTCCTTGAGTGAATCTTTCCCAGAGGATCATTCAGGCTCAGATTAAAGGAATGGAGGAAAATTGACAGGGAACACAGTGGGAGTGATCATTTCAGATATCATAAGCTGGAGGAATAGGAGAAAGCAGGAGTTGAGCTCCCACTGCTGGAGACTCAGTGTCTCCTCCATTAATAGATTTTTTAGAAAAGGGGAAAAATGGAGTTTTATCACTTTTAAATTCTCAGGAAGACATAACTGCTGCAAATAAGTTAATGAAAGGCTTTAGGGAATTTCCTGTAGGGTGCTGGCATGCTTCTCTACTTCAAGGAGCCACCAGCTTGCTTCACAGGGCTCCTGGGAGGCTGAGGCTAGCTGTAACCAGCCAGACCCCCAGAGTGCACCGGGGTGGTGTGAAAGCTGCAGGGGTGCACTCACCCCATCATGCCCTAGGGTCACTTGGCCTCCAGCCCTTGCCTGCTGAGTGGAGGGGACTTTCCGGGCAGCCAGCATCCCTTATTCTGGTCTGCTCTGATTTTAAAAGGTTTCCTCTTCCCCTTTGATTTCTGACTGTGAAAACAAAGAGTCATCTCCTGTGCTTTTAGCATTTGATTAATTATCATAGAGAGGCTAAAACAGCTAAAGCCATTCCCAGGTCATCAAGCGTCCCTGGAGTTTGTGCGCCAGAGGAAATGAGGCAGGCGAAGAGTACTTCAGGACAGAAAGTCCAGAGCAGGGCTGTAACGAGGCAGCATGGGGGCTTGGAGGCCTTGAAAAACCTTGATGGCAGGACCTGAAAACATTGCCTTTTGAAAAGTAGAAGCAGTTGAGTTGGACACTTGAAGTCACCTTTGTGCCAAGGCTGATTGCTATTCTTGGCAAAACACAAGAGGGGATATGAGTTACATGAATGACCAGCAAGTTCCCATTTGTTTTTCCTGGGGAGGCCCCTCAAGTCAGTGACCAGTCCATGCCCAGAGGTGAAGTAGGTGGTGTGCTTCCAAATGTTAATGAGGTACATGTTTGTGTAGAACTGAATCTCAAGTTTCTCAGAATGGATCTTGATGGTCTGTGTCTTGTGTATGTATGTATGCGTGTGGTTCATATGCCTGCAGATCAGGACACCTAGGCTCTGAGGAAGCTCACAGACTTGGCCCTGTCTTCACTCTGACTGACTGAAAGGAGACTGGCTTGGATTTGGCATGGCTTGATTTTGACTAGACTGCTAATGCTCTCACAGAGCAATCTTCATGCCTAATGACCGTGACTAGAAAATGTCCTGATGTTGGAGAATTCTGTCTGGGTTGGTGTGGCTAAGGGCTAGACAATACCGTGGTGGGATCTCCCCAGAGGATGTAAATAATTCCACCATCAGGCAGGCTGGGAAGAGCCAGATCCTGTCAGAGAATACCAGAGCCTCAGAGATAGGCTTAAAGCTGGGAGGAGGGAAACCTCTTCTCTCTGGGGTGGACGGTTGTTGGATCTGGACTCCAAGTAGGGAGGATATTCAGCATTCAACTTCCAGTGAATTTTAATTGAATACCAACATTCTAAAAGTTGGGATACAGTGGCAAACAAACAAAGCCCTTGTATTGGGGTTTACAGTCTACCAAGGGCTGTCCTCATAGCTCAGTTGGTAAAGAATCTGCCTGCAATATAGGAGATCTGGGTTCAATTCCTGGGCTAGGAAGATCCCCTGGAGAAGGAAATGGCAACCCACTCCAGTATTCTTGCCTGGAAAATCCCATGGACAGAGGAGCCTGGCAGGCTACAGTTTATGGGGTCACAAGAGTCGGACACAACTCAGTGACTAAACCCAAAACCAAACCACAGTCTACCGAAAAGAGAAACATGACACGCAAGCAAGAATAAATGAACGAGAACTAGTTAGATAGTGATATGTATTATGAGGAACGTAAGAGAGGCTGAGGTTTTGTGGGGACTGGGGCCCATAGTAGATGGGCTGGGGCCTCTAGTAGATGGTGTGTTCCGAGAAGACCTCCCAGAGCAACGCGAGGATCACTAGACTAGAAGACACCAGCCAGCCAACAGAGATCCTGAAGCTGAGTGTCCCAAGATAAGCAGAAGTCCTACAGCAGAAGTGAGCCAGCTACATTCTTGGAACAGAATGAAGGCTTAAGGGGCTTCAGGTTGATGAGCAAGGAGAAGAATAAGGTAGGAGTGGAAGCCGTGTACCTGAGGGCTCCCCAGGCATAAGGAGAGTTAGCTTGAGGGAGGCTGGGAACAGGCTGTGTGGCAAAACAGGCAGTGGGTGGGTAGAGAACAGAGCTGCGGTAGGTGCAGAAGGCCATGTGAGGCAGCAGGAGCTCAGGGTAGCATAGGGAACCACATCAGCATCCCCCACGGATCTCTGGAATGTCTGGGGAGGCTGGACTTTCTGTAGCTGAATGGTACAGGAACTGGAGCCCCTGGGATTTGTGCTTGTTTATGGACCCAGGCTGTTGAGGTCAGTGAATGCTGACAACACAGTTTTGACCACAGCATCCTCATGCAGCTGGGTGTCCTGGCTGAGATATAAAATTGGTGGCTTGGGAACTCTATGGGCTCTGTCTGGAAGGATACACACAGGCGTATGGGCTTTTGTGCTGAAGGAGAATGCAGGAGGGTTTCTTGGATTCACTTTTTCCCCCATTCAAACTAAAAAGTTTCCTGAGCATCTATTATTTGCTGAATATTCGGCCCAGTAGAAGGAATTGGTCTGGGACCTTGGTGGAGACAGATACAGAGCCGTAGCTTAAGAATGTGAGGAGACTCCTGCACACCTGTCTGCCTCTCTGAAGTCCAGGTGACAGGACATGGTGTGGCGCTGTGGACGTCACTGTCCCACTGCTCCTGCACCCCTTGGTCTCAGCTTTCATGGCCTGAGGGCTCTGGTTCCCCCAGCAAAGACTAGCTGACTGAGGGCACGGGAGAAGCCTCAGTCGCTGCAGAACTCCAGAAGCAGTGCATTTCTGGGCACCCTGCAGAGGAGGCCTCAGAGAGAGGCTTGTCCTTGGGCACAGAGAGGCTGAGGCCCCTCATTCAGAAACTCTAGGGAAGGGTGGCCAAGCCTCTGAGGTGCTGCTGGCCAGAGCAAAGGACTTGTGTGGTTTGGGCATTAGTGATGGTGAGACCTCATTTGTACCCATAGGCTTTTGAGGGCAGGGGCCAGGGGACTGAGAGATGTGGATGCTCCTTCAAACCAGAATTCTCTAAACACTTGTTAATTGTAGACAGAGAAACAGATGCTCTGCTAATAAAATCTGTGTATATATTTCTTTATGTTAAAAATGAAGGATTTATTGCATGTATTGTTTACACGCTCTTTTCTGAACCATTCAGACAATTTATTGGAAGGCATGTTAAACTGTTTAAATGTTAAACAATAAAATAAATCTCTCCTTCTGGGTAAGCAGTCTTCCTCCGATGTGATTTGGTTTCACAATTTCAGCTGACTGCAGCAGCCAGCTTCAGGGAGGCACATCAGAGTTGCCGGCTGGCTTGGAGTTGGTGCCATGCCTGTGGCCGCAGCTTGTAATGTTTGTCAGTTCCGTTCAGTCGCTCAGTCGTGTCCGACTCTTTGTGACCCCATGAATCACAGCACGCTAGGCCTCCCTGTCCATCACCAACTCCCGGAGTCCACCCAAACCCATATCCATTGAGTCAGTGATGCCATCCAGCCATCTCATCCTCTGTCGTCCCCTTCTCCTCCTGCATCCTTCCCAGCATTAGGGTCTTTTCCAATGAGTCAACTCTTCACATGAGGTGGCCAAAGTATTGACGTTTCAGCTTCAACATCAGTCCTTCCAATGAACACCCAGGATTGATCTCCTTGCAGTCCAAGGGACTCTCAAGAGTCTTCTCCAACACCACAGTTCAAAAGCATCAGTTCTTCGGCACTCAGCTTTCTTCACCATCCAACCGTCACATCCATACATGACTACTGGGAAAACCATAGCCTTGACTAGACAGACCTTTGTTGGCAAAGTAATGTCTCTGCTTTTAAATATGCTATCTAGATTGGTCATAACTTTCCTTCCAAGAAGTAAACGTCTTTTAAATTTCATGGCTGCAGTGATTTTGGAGCCCAAAAAAATAAAGTCTGACACTATTTCCACTGTTTCCCCATCTATTTCCCATGAAGTGACGGCACCAGATGCCATGTTAGTTTTCTGAATGTTGAGCTTTAAGCCAACTTTTTCACTCTCCTCTTTCACTTTCATCAAGAGGCTCTTAAGTTCCTCTTCACTTTCTGCCGTAAGGGTGGTGTCGTCTGCATATCTGAGGTTATTGATATTTCTCCCAGCAATCTTGATTCCAGCTTGCGCTTCTTCCAGCCCAGCGTTTCTCATGATGTACTCTGCATATAAGTTAAATAAGCAGGGTGACAATATACAGCCTTGAAGTACTCCTTTTCCTATTTGGAACCAGTCTGTTGCTCCATGTCCAGTTCTAACTGTTGCTTCCTGACCTGCATACAGGTTTCTCAAGAGGCAGGTTAGGTGGTCTGGTATTCCCACCTCTTTCAGAATTTTCCACAGTTTATTGTAATGTTTGTAGAAATACTCAATAGAAACTGTTTGGGCCTGATGAACAGTGTTTTAAAATTTGATACCCAAGGCCATTGCCCAGAGAGGGGATAATTTACACCTTGCCTCTTATGTGAGAAGTCATTTGTAGAAAACGGGCAACTGGCACCACCTTTCTCATTAATGCCAATAGTTTACCCCCAGGGAACTGCCATGCTGGCCTTCCTCTGTTTTGCTCCACCAAAAGATGTTTGGGTTATCCAAAGAAAGTGAAGTCACTCAGTTGTGTCTGACTCTTTGCGACCCCATGAACTGTAGCCTAGCAGGTTCCTCCATGCATAGGATTTTCCAGGGAAGAATACTGGAGTGGGTTGCCATTTCCTTCTCCAGGAGATCTTCCTGACCCAGGGATTGAACTCAGGTCTCCCGCTTTGTTGGCAGATGCTTTACCGTCTGAGCCACCAAGGATGTCCTATACTCCAAAATAATTAGTGCTGGTTTAAGCTAAAGGTAAGTATAACCCTTCAGATTTGAAAGACTGGGAAAGTAAAACTGTATCATTAGACAATCTACCCTATGGTCAGAACCTCCAGAAAAATTTGCTCCTTTTTCCATTGAGTACAACCCTATGAGCATCCGAAAGCTCACTCTCTCTGGTTTCTCCTGTTTTCTTCCTCTCTCTCCACCCTCTGCCCCCAACCAGTCTCAGGGTCATTTTATCTATCTGCTTCCGAATTTTTCTCTCAATGGTAGTGGAGGTGTTTTGTGTATAAGGGAAAGGGCGTTAGTGTCCTCCAAGGGAAACACTGGCCTGTCAAACAGTTCTTTCTCTTATTAAAATGGATCATTTCTCCAAGCATAACCTCACTGGTTATTCTGCTAACAAAGCATCTGTCACTTCTCCTACCAAAATACTTTGTTTTAGATCCTAGCTTGGCTTGGAGCCTAAAGACGGGAAGGGGCAGCACCCTTCCTTAGAGGGTAGGAAGAGAAAATCCCAACCTGTTACAGAAGGAGAAACTGCACTGTCCTAAAGGGAGGCAGGTCACCTGGAAAGGTAATGAGCAGCCTGTTTGAAAGTGTTCAGTGGAGACGGGTTAATTACCTCTGGGTGAGAACCTGGACAAAACAACCCCTCAACTCTGTCTTAGAAGTATAAACCTAGGGAAATTTTTCTGGGCTATTTGTTTCCAAAAATAACTTTGTCACTTTAGTGGACATCTGCTATTTCTGCCATTGAGCTCCCTCTGGCTTGGGGAAGGATTGGCTGCATCCCAGCCCTTAGTGGTGGAGGCTGGGAGGAGGGTGAGGTCTCACTGATCACATTAACACATGATACAAAATTTTCGCACTTTGTGCCCCTCCCGTGCACCCATCCACATGCCTTTTCCCCAGACTTCCTTTTTCCTAATCTTCCACTGTTTCTCCTTCAAGGTCCCTGACCACTTGCCACTACCCTTGAATCCATGTACCTTCTTACTTCAGGTCATTCTCTTTGTACACAAAGGGGACTGACTACTAGATTTACCTCTGAAGCTGAGAGTTCTCCTCTCTGCTCTTCCAAGACCACCCCTGTGTGCATCTATAGGGCAGCAGTAGTCCATTCACCCACACAACAAGTCAACTCACCCATGAACAAAACTTGGTTTTTTTGTCCCTCCATCAGCTGGTTTTAAGCCCCCCAGCCTCTACTCCAAGGTGGCATCTACATGCTAAGTCACTTCAGTATGACCCTATGGACGGTAGCCTGCCAGGCTCCTCTGTCCATGGGATTCTCCAGGCAAAAATACTGGTGTGGATTGCCATGCCCTCTCCAGGGAAGGTGGCATCTATAGATGTGATCTAAGGAGGCACAACTCAGCAGTGGCTGATGAAAAAGGGGTCAGATTGGGGCACTAAATGGGAGAAAGGATGAAGACTGCCCTTTAGGTCTTCCCTGCTGGCACTAATCTCTGCCATTCCTTCCAGGATAAGATATAGTTTTTAGTTGATGGAGTGGGAGGCAGTTTCAGACGTTTGCCTTTCCTTTGCCTCATTATCATAGCCCTTACCCTATGGGCCAAGGAACTAGTGCAAGGATTCTGCGAACCCTCAGCTGTGCCTGTTCCAATTACAGATTAAGAGACCAAGAAAGTAACTATAGGTGGGTCTGTGGACATAGAGGACCCACTGTAAAGCTGGCCATGGACTAGGACTACACTCATTACCTGACCCTGTATGTCCCCACTCTAACAAGGGCCATGGTGATTCTTCAGATCTCTAGGTGTCAATGTCAACTTGGACTTTGTGTCCAACAGTTCTCAAAAGAGGTCTGGGTCATTCTCTTTCCCTAGTATGTGGTCACTCAAGTAATCACCCAAGATCTTCCTGGGGAGGACCTGGGGGAACCTTACCCTGCACATTTGCCAGCAGATAGATGTCCTTCTTTGTTCAGCAGGTTCCAGATATTACCTTAAGTTGGGAGCTAGACAAGGGATTTTTACTGGGGTAACTGATTTCTTTTTTTAATAAGGTAAGCAGCACTATTTCTCGCTGTATGTGTTGCCTCTAGGAATACCATGTCCTATTAACTGTTTCCATGGCTCTCCTACTGATTTTCTGATCTTACTGCTCTTTATGAGAATCATAGATAGCCACTTCCTCCACGTAAGTGCTACCCCCTGGCCTCTATTCTTCTAGATTCCTCTTACCCCCATTATTATCAAGGACTGCTCATCTATAAAAGCATCTCCCAACCCCCAGCCCGGGCCTATGGAGAATACAACCAGAATGAACTCCTTAATGATGCTGGTGTTCCTTCTACCAGCTTGGCTAAGAGTGTCCTATGTGCTCTCCCAGAGAACACAATCAGCTGGGGAATCTGCAAGCTCTCCATAGGAGAACCCGGTCTAGCAGGCCCTCCCGTTTGAGCCATTTGACCCCTTCTTCTACCACCACTGTGGTGGATTGGGCTTTTTAACTTCTCAGGCCATTGTTATTTGCTGACTTCAAAGGGCTAGCCTAGCACTTCTCCTGGGGTTCTTGCCAGGGAGTGAAATCCTGTATCATACGAGAGTGCCCCATGTTAATAAATTCTCTCTAATCAAACTTTATATCCTGCCTCCTTGGTCTTTATCCTCAGGATCCATTTCCATATTTACTGACTCTTATCAGCGCATATTGGCAAGTTCTTATAACTCTTTCTGCATTGGATGTTATTGTGACTTGACTCTAGTTCTTTGTCTGGTGGCCTGGAAGGGGATGGCTCCTGTCTTACAAAGCAGAAGCTCTTGCATCACTTTCAAGCAAGAGGGTGGTTTAGCCTTCAGCAGGGAGGAAGGGGCTTTTCTGCAGGTCTAGAGGGTTCAGTGGATCTGGAGATTTAAAGGTGCTCAAGTGCATTGACCCAGATATTCCCATTCCAAGTCTCTGAGTCCTGCTGCTTCTCTATCAGGGCATGACCTTGGCAGAGCAGACTTGTCATCACTGAGGCGACCCTCTCCTGAGCTCCATTCCGCTTAGAATTATGTTCCAGACCTGACCCTCCAGCTGCAGAAGATGAGAGTCTCTCTGTGTATGCTGCCAAGGAGACTTCCATGCTTTGCCTTAAATTGGATTAAGCACCCTCATGCTTTCTTTGTCTTTCTTCAAGCATTGATAACCTCAACCATGTGATTCCACAGTCCTTACGTTACAACTTCTCTTGAACCTCTCAAATGCTGCGAATTTGCCTCCCCCAGTGCCTTCTCTGTCATCCCAGTACATCCCCAGTGAAGTCTGACAAATTGCACCACTTCACTTCTAGCTTCAAACTCATGTATTTAGAGTCTGCTCCTTAAAATCACTGCTAGGCCCGATCGTCATAGGTCTGGGTCCCTAGAAATAGATTCTATGGTAGAGATTTGGATGCCAGAAATTTATCAGGGTGTGGTTTGGGGAAGATAATGGTAAGAGGGTAAATGAAGCAGGACTGAGCAGGAGGAGGGGACCTGCAATGCAGTAGTCCCAGAGGCTGCAGCTGTCCCACAGAAGCTCTGGGGCTGAGGTGGCCCTGCAGAGTCATCTTAGATTTAGGGAAGAAGACTTGGCCTCTGCACCCCTGTACTAACCAGTCACTGGGAGGCCATGTAACCTTGAGAGAGACAGAGGATAGTATTTGGAGGGGAATAAATAGAGGCTGAGCATTTACTAAGATGAGACGAAGCCTGAAGCATTTAGCTGCAAGCCTTCACAGTCAGTCCTCCTGGCAGCTGGGGGAATGAAGTGCTCTGGTCCTGATGGGGCAAGAGAGAGATCGTACCTCCAGTGTCCATCACCCCGAGGGAGAGGTTGACCCAGCAGAAAGCAGAGTGGAGATAAAAAATCTATCCATGATCTATGCATCTAAGCACAAATAGTAAAGGTTTATTGCCTTTTTAAAAACCAGAAGCTAGGATTAAATTGGCGAATTGGAAAATTTATTAATAAAAAAGGTTTCTGTATAAATGAATGATGATTCTTCTTTTTTGGACTGCAGTGCTACCTGAATATGGAGTGAGAATTACTTATGGAAATATTTACAAGCTTATACTGCGGTGTAATTGGTGCTTGTTTGAGCACTTCATTAATATTTAATTTTATATCATTTCTTGAACTAATTTATTGGCATGTTTTCAGCATTCTACTGAGAAGTTTAACATAAATCACATTAATAATAAATGACACTAGAGCTTTTTGTATTTCCTTTCTGAGCAATCATTTAAAGATAATTTTCTATGACAGGCATTCAATGTCCTATTGAAGATAAGACTTGCTAAATGTCTGCTTCAGAGACCAACAGGAAATACAATGTGATTTTAATTATATTCATGTCTTGAATTTTGACACAGTGCTTTCTATTATTAACTTTTGTGAAGGATACCTCTTCAAAAAGTGTTTTTAGTCACCTATGGGAAACAGGTATGCTCAGGCAAGTACTTGAAGCTAAAAACAAACTATAGAAGCAAGGTTATCAGATGAAGCAAAAAGTTTCCTTGTGGGAACCAGGCCAGGACATGTTCATCAGAGTGACAAGGACCTAAATTCTCTGACTCTCTGTTGGCAGGTTATCATGCTCCATCTACACTGAAAAACCACTAACTTAGCTTATTAAACAAGTCACATTTACCATAAGCAATTCAAAAGTTTTGTGTGGAAGAGACAAAATATAAACCACTGAAAGCATCTCTTTAAATGCACATCAAATTAAGAGTTAACCTGCAAAATTTCAAAATAAATGCCAGTGTCCCTCAGTAACTGTTGAGGGGTTGGTTCTAGGGCCTGCCCCCAATACTAGAATTCAGGGATGCTCATGTCCCTTAGTGGGCCCTGTCACCATGGTTCCACATCATGTGGTACCGTGGACATATTTATTTGGAAAACAAATCTGTGCATAAGTGGATCCACGCAGTTCAAACCTGTGTTGTTTAAGCTTCAACTTGAACAACCTTAAAATAGTCTAAAACTTAAAAACAGTTTCAACAAAGCACATTTGTTGTTGTTGTACAGTTACTCAATTGTTTCCAACTCTTTGCAACCCCATGGACCACAGCATGCCAGGCTTCTCTGTCCTTCACTATCTCCCAGAGTTTGCTCAAACTCAACCCATTGAGTTAGTGATACCGTTCAACCATCTCATCCTCTGTTGCCTGCTTCTCCTCCTGCCTTCAGTCTTTCCCAGCATCAGGGTTTTTTCCAATGAGTCGGCTTGTCATATCAGGTGGCCAGAGTATTGGAGTTTCAGCTTCAGCGTCAGTTCTTCCAATGAATATTCAGTGTTGATTTCCTTTAGGATGGACTGGGTTGATCTCCTTGCAGTCCAAGGGACTCTCAAGAGTCTTCTCTAGCACCATAGTATGAAAGCATCAATTCTTCGGTGCTCAGCTTTCTTTATTGTCCAACTCTCACATCTGTATATGACTACTGGAGAAACCATAGCTTTGACTAGACAGACTTTTGTCCCCAAAATGATGACTCTGCTTTTTTAATATGCTGTCTAGGTTTGTCATAACTTTTCTTCCAAGGAGCAAGCATCTTTTAATTTTGTGGCTGCAGTCACTGTCCACAGTGATTTTGGAGCCCAAGAAAATAAAGTCTGTCACTGTTTCCACTTTTTCCCCATCTATTTGCCATGAAGTGATGGGACTGGATGCCATGATCTTAGTTTTTTGAATGTTGAGTTTTAAGCCAGCTCTTTCACTCTCCTCTTTCACCTTCATTAAGAGTTTCTTTTGTTCTTCACTTTCTGCCTTTAGGGTGATGTCATCTGCATATCTGAGGTTATTGATATTTCTCTTAGCAGTCTTGATTCTACTTTGAGCTTCATCCAGCCCAGCATTTCACATCATGTACTTTGCATAGAAGTTAAGTAAGCAAGGTGACAATATACAGCCTTGGCATACTCAATTTTGAAACAATTCATTGTTCCATATCTGGTTCTAACTGTTGCTTCCTGACCTGTACACAGGTTTCTCAGGAGGCAGGTAAGGTGGTCTGATAGTCCCATCTCTTTAAGAATTTTCCAGTTTGTTGTGATCCACACAGTCAAAGACTTTAGTGTAGTCAGTGAAGCAGAAGTAGATGTTTTTCTAGAATACCTTTGCTTTTCTATGATCCAGGGGATGTTGGCAGTTTGATCTCTAGTTCCTCTGCCTTTTCTAAATCCTGATTGTACATCTGGAAGTTCTTGGATCATGTACTGTTGAAGCCTATCTTGAAGGATTTTGAGCATTACTTTGCTAACATGTGAAATGAGTGTAGTTGTGCGGTAGTTTGAGCGTTCTTTGGTATTGCCATTCTTTATTAAAAATAAATGTAAAAATGCTTTTTTCTGCAATGCTTCTGTAACAGTTGGGATTCTTTTGATGGCATGGGATAGAAATCCAGCATAGAGGGCAATGCAGGATTAAAATAACCAAAAATGTTTGTTTTTGTACAAAATAAGAAGGGGAACCCCCCCCAATATCCTATTCCCACTTCCAAGGGGTCCCTCAAGGGCTGGGGTAACTATTGATTTTGTGTGCCCAGCAGTACCCCTTTCTTTTGGAGCAAATGTACCAATTCACTGTAGTCCTGGTGAGAATGCTGTGGGTCACAGTACCCATCCACTGCTACAGTGGGGTGGGCATGTGACTCTAGGCCCAACTTAGCAGTATATTCTCCTGGACCCAGTGATTGTTCCAAGAGGTAGATAAGTCTTGGTAGTTGGGGTCTCCTGAACATTGCGATGGAAAGCAGAGGACTGTGGTCAGAAGCCCAGAGAGAAGCCAAACCATGTCACAGAAGGAAGAGGATCAATCAGGGGAGAAGCAGCAAGAGTCAGAACCAAGGCCTAAGAAAGGGTAGGGGGCTGAGCACTGCTGCAGGCTGCCTCAGAAGGCTCAAAAGAGAATCTCGCCAAGATCCTGGGAAGAAGACATGGCAGAGGAAGAATCTGAAGAGTTTGTTGTCAAGCAAGTGATGTAAAAACCTCCACACTGCCCACTGTTTCAAGAAAATGCAAGATTGGTATGGGGCAGCAAAAAGGATTGCATAGGACAGATGACGTGGATGCAGTAACCTCTAACACTGGCAAAATAAGAACAGAAACCTGCTCCCCCTTTAACATTTTAAATTAAATCTCATCCCTTTGAACACTCTATTCAAAGGGGACATTTTCACTATTGTGATTTAACGCAGTCCTGGAAGCCTTATCCTCTGTTCTTAGGAGGGTGACACAGTCAGCAGGATTACAGAGACTTGTCAAGCCCCATGCCCCTCTCGGGAGGGTCTGCCTTTCCCCCCATGCTTGTACCCACCAAGGAGACCAGTCAGAAGCTCACTTTTTGCCAAGTTATTCTGGACTTTGTTGGGCAAAATTATCACCAGCACTGATTCCATCATCTGTCTCATATTCTACTTTCCTCAAGGGCTCAGAAGAGAGAATCTGAAGTCAATAAAGCCCGAACATTTGCTAATATGAGACATCAGATGGAACAGTCTGGTTCAGTCCAGAGGGGGTTAATTTACTCTTATGTATTTGGCAACTGTCCTAGGTCTCGGTTGCTGCCTGCGGGTTTTTCCTAGCTGTGGTGAGCAGGGCCTACTCTTCACAGAGTGCATGGACTTCTCACCACAGTGGTTTCTCTTTTGCGGAGCACAGGCTCTCAGTGTGTGAGCCCCAGTAGTTGAAGCCCTTGGGTTCAGTAGTTTTGGCACACAAGCTCAGTTGTTGTGGCTCTCCAGCTTAGTTGCTCCACGGCTTGTGGAATCTTTCCTAACCAGGGATTGAATCTGTGTCCCCTGCATTGGCAGGCAGATTCTTATCCACCACACCATCCAGGAAGTCCCCAGGGGGTTTTGAAATGAAAGGGCCTGACCCACTGAAGGTCTGTCCCCAAGTGGGGACCAGGAGGTATATGTGCTTGTGAGCCTTCCCCTCTGAGACTTGGCCTTGAGGCAGGAAGTGGCAGAGCCGTGGGGCAAGGGTTTACATTCATCTTGTACTAACTGGAGCTCCAGAGGTGTGTGGCCTGGGCAACCCCAGTTATGTCATGTCCAAGCATCTGGCACAGGACCAATATAGAGATATACTTAGTAAATTAAGAACCACTATTTCTATCATATATCTCCTAGGCAGACCACAAAGCCCCAGTGCCAGGCATCCATGCATAAGAAAATGACCACCACAAGGCCTGGTGGTCCAGTGGTTAAGAATCCACCTTGCAATGCAGGGGACACTAGTTTTATCCTTGGTCTGGGAAGATTCCACATGCATGGAGTAACTAAACCCGTGTGTCACAACTACGGATACCACTCACCCTCGAGCCTGTGCTCTGCAACAAAAGAAGCCACCGCAATGAGAAGCCCGTGCACTGAGACTAGAGAGGAGCCGCCACTCCCCGCAACCAAAGAAAGCGCTCTCATAGAAACGAAGACCTAGTGTGGCCAGAAGTAATAAATTTTTCTTTTTTGTAAAAAAAAGAAAATAGCCTTGTGCTTCAACAGGACTGTTTGCCTGGGTGAGCCAACAATGACTGAGCCAAAAGTTAATTCAGTGGATGGTAACTGAACAGTCCAATGGAATCCTCTGTCTTTGAAAAGGTCAAAGATGAGAAGCAGAGGGATAACAGGAAGGTGCTTGGGAAGACTATGAGGGACCCAGGAAGGGGAAGAGAAGCCGAGCTAGACCTCACTATCTGCTTTCATTTCCTGGCAGTAGCCACACAATGCCCCTTCCTCCAATCTTACTTGAATTTGCAGAATCACATCTCCCTGCAGCCAGAAAACTTGAATGCAAATATTGCCTGGTCCCTCTGGTGGCTCAGAGGTTAAAGTGTCTGCCTGCAATGCAGGAGACCGGGGTTCAATCCCTGGGTTGGAAAAATCCCCTGGAGAAGGAAATGGCAACCCACTCTAGTATTCTTGCCTGGAGAATCCCATGGAGAGAAGAGCCTGGTGGGCTACAGTCCATGGAGTTGCAAAGAGTCGGACACAACTGAGCGACTTACTTCACTTTCACTTTCCAGCCACTCCCAGAAGATGGCAGCGTAGCTTGGCAGGGCTCGTCTTAGGAGCCTTGGTAGCTCCAAGGGTGCACCAGGCTCATTTCTAAATGTGCACCCACCATCTGTTGGATGATTTACGCCTGGCTGGATGCAAAGTCAGGGCTCCATTTGGGTCTTTGGACTTGAATTCATCCCAAAATCAAAGATGTCAAATTTAGTGGCCTTAAAATTCTGGAATCCTTTTGGGAAATGAGGACCTTGTACAATCTCTTGACATGTCTCTCATTTTCATAAAAATGTGAATAAGGTTCTGAGAAACTCCCTGAGACAATGACTTCCCCATATGGGCTTGGTCTCTCTGGACTACAAGCTGGGCACCCTTGGGCAGCCCCTATTCATATACTTCCCTTCCTAGACCAGCTTTCTTCCTTCCTTGCCTCCTTCCTCCCTCCTTTGCTTTTATTTTCCCCCATTTTTAAGCTTTAGGTGCAGAAATTTGAGTTAATAATATACTGCCGTTCATGGCATATACTATGATCATTATACCATGCCAGCCCCCTTTTCTGTTTTTAATCATCTGTTTATTCTCTTTTCTCTACTTTTCCTTTTGTAATTTACCACTGCCTACCCTGCTCCACCCCCATTCCTGCCATAGCAAATAGTCTTGCAAGTGAATCTTTTTGAAGTATAGTTGATTCACAATATTATGCTAATTTCAAGTGCACAGCAAAATGATTCAAAAGCACATGTATATGTATATACACATTTGGTTACTATAAGATGTTGAATATAGCTCTTTGTTGTTGTTGTTCAATCCCAAGTCATGTCCAACTCTTTACAACTCCATAGACTGCAGCATGCCAGACCTCCCTGTCCCCCACCATCTCCTGGAGTCTGCCCAAGCTCATGTCTATTGAATCGGTGATGCCATCCAACCATCTCATCCTCCGATGCCCTCTTCTCCTTCTGCCTTCAATCTTTCCCAGCATCAGGGTCTTTTCCAATGAGTTGGCTGTTGCATCAGGTGGCCAAAATATTGGCACTTCAGTTTCAGCATCAGTGGTTACAATGAGTATTCAGGGTTGATTTCCTTTAGGATGGACTGGTTTTATCTCCTTATTGTCCAAAGGATTCTCAAGAGTCTTAGCCAGCACCACAATTTGAAAGCACAGTTATTTGAGCTCTACAGTAAATCCTTGTTGCTTATCTATTTTATGTGTAGTAATTTGTATCTGTTTATCTCATACTCCTAATTTATCCCTCCTCTCTCCCTTCCCCTTTGGTAAACATAAGTTTGTTTTGTGTCTGTGAGTCTGTTTATATTTTGTATACTGATTAATTTGTATTAAATTCCACATATAAATGATATCATATAATATTTATCTTTCTCTGTTATCACTTAGTATGATATTCTCTAGGGTCCATCTATGTTGCTGCAAATGGTAACATTTCATTCTTCTCTATGGCTGAGTAATATTCCATCATATATATTAATATATATATATATATATATATACACCATATCTTCTTAAACAAATCAACTGTTGATGGGCACTTGGGCTGTTTCCATGTCTTGGCTGTTGTAAACAGTGCCACTATGAACACTGAGGTTTATGTATTTTTGAATTAGAGTTTTTGTATTTTCCAGGTACAGACCTAGGAGTGGGATTGCTGGATCATATGGTAGCTCTAACTTTAGTTTTTTAAGGAACCTCCATACTATTCTCCACAGTGGCTATACCAGTTTACATTCCCACCAATAGTATGAGAGGTTTCTCCACATCCTCTCCAGCATTTGTTACTTGTAGACTTTGATAATGGTCAGAATGGTGTGAGGTGATAACTCATTTTGGTTTTAATTTCCTAATAATTAACAAAGTTGAGCATTTGTTCATGTGCCTGTTAACTAGGTGTATGTCTTCTTTGGAGAAGTGTCTATTTACGTCTTCTGACCATTTTTTGATTGGGTTGTTTGTTTTTTTGATATTGAGCTATATGAGCTGTTTATATATTTTGGAAATTAATCCCTTGTCAGTTGCATTAATTGCAAATATTTTCTTTCATTCCATAGGTTTTTTTTTTTTTTTGGTAATGTAGGGAGTATGGTTTATTAAGCTGTGTCTTCGTACAGGTGCTGGGGCTTGCTATTGGTCTTTTTTTAATTGATTAATTAATGTATCTATTTTTGGCTGTGCTGGGTCTTGTTGCTGCATACAGACTTTCTCTAGTTGCAGTGAGTGGGTGCTATTATCTAGTTGCAGTGCTCAGGCTTCTCATTGAAGTGACTTTTCTTGTTGCAATATGCAGTCTCTAGAGTGTGGGCTTGGTTGTCCTGTGGCATATAGAATCTTCCCAGACCAGGGATGGAACCCATATCCCCTGTCTTGGCAGGTGGATTTTTAACCAGTGGACCACCAGCAAAGTTCCATGGTGCTCTTAATGTATAAAGCCCAGAGGCTCTGCCAATTTCTCTTGAGCAATGACACCTGTGAGTTGACAGCTAAGTGGATGTTGTACACAAGCTCATCATCGGTCATCTTCACATCGCCAACAACCACTGCTAGACACAGCACCCTTTTCATCTGGAACTTGACTATGGACATCATCAACTTTGGCCACCACATTCTCACTGTGGGTCAGCAAGGGAGGAATTTGCCAGCCTTATTCAATTCTGAACCCAGGATTCATGGGATCTTCTTGATCAGAGCCTCTGAAGCCAAAGATGCATGATACTTTTAGCAAGCTTCTTGACCACCAGAGAAGTCTTTGTTTTTTGATAGTTTTTTTTTTAAATGAAATAGTTTTTATTCTTCAGCAACTACCCAGATGACCCCCAGAGGTTCCAATAGGGCAGTAACAATCCACCCTGCAGCTTTACTTCATGGAGGATGGTGAAATAAAATCTATCATCTGAAGATCAGGCCTCAGCCCTGTGTGAGCCCGCCTTGGGGAGGAGAGGAGGGGACCGCTGCGGAGGCGATGCTGTGGAGAACGTGTTGCAGATGTGGAGCAATGGAGACAGCCAATCAGGGCTGACAAATCACCTGCACAGTGCATAGCTCTGAGCCAAGTCATTTAGAAGGGATTCAGGCCACTGCATTGTTCTTGCAGAGGAGCAGCCAGCACACACCCTCCAGCTCACCAGGGCTGGCTAACCATGCAGCAGTTTCATACCAGTTTCTGCCAGATATTTCCTGTTATCTTACGTTGTCTCCAAATCCACCTAAAGTTCACACTGGTGTCCCCAATGACTAAGAAAGGCTTTGTGCTCACTTTTAACTGTAGTTTATCCTGTTATGCAAAATAATAATTCAAACAAGAAAACAACACTGCAATTAGGAGGGGCTGAGGGCTTTGTCCCAATTCATCTTTACATGAAAATCCTGTTGCCACTCACACATAAAAAAGCCAGCTGAATAATGGGCTCCAGTTTCGTCCATCTGAGTAGAATTGCTTCAAATGAATTTTTTTTTAATGCTGAGTAATATTCCATTGTGTATATGTACCACAGCTTTCTTATCCATTCGTCAGTTGATGGGCATCTAGGTTGCTTCCATGTCCTGGCTATTGTAAACAATGCAGCGATGAACATTGGGGTACACGTGGCTCTTTCAATTCTGGTTTCCTCGGTGTATATGCCCAGCAGTGGGATTGCTGGGTCATATGGCAGGTCTATTTGCAGCTTTTTAAGGAACCTCCACACTGTTTTCCATAGTGGCTGTCCTAGTTTGCATTCCCACCAACAGTGTAAGAGGGTTCCCTTTTCTCCACATCCTCTCCAGCATTTATTGCTTGTAGACTTTTGGATGGCAGCCATTCTGACTGGTGTAAAGTGGTACCTCATTGTGGTTTTGATTTGCATTTCTCTGATAATGAGTGATGTTGAGCATCTTTTCATGTGTTTGTTAGCCATTTTTATATCTTCTTTGGAGAAATGTCTGTTAAGTTCTTTGGCCCACTTTTTAATTGGGTTGTTTATTTTTCTAGAATGGAGCTGCAGGAGTTGTTTGTATATTTTTGAGATTAATTGTTTGTCTGTTGCTTCATTGGCTATTATTTTCTCCCATTCTGAAGGCTGTCTTTTCACCTTGCTTATAGTTTCCTTTGTTGTGCAAAAGCTTTTAATTTTGAAACTGGAGCCCATTATCCAGAGTGAAGTAAGCCAGAAGCAAAAACAACAATACAGTATATTAACGCATATATATGGAATTTAGAAAGACGGTAATGAGAACCCAACATGCGAGACAGCAAAAGGAACGCAGATGTATAGAATAGACTTGTGGACTTTGTGGATGAGGGTAAGGGTGAGATGATATGGGAGAAGGGCATTGAAGCATGTTAATTGTCATGTGTCTAATCAATCGCCAGCCCAGGATTGATGCTAGGGGCTGGTACAGCGAGATTTCCTGGGGGGGAGGGAGGAGGGAGGGGGGTTCCGGAGGGGAAGCATATGTAAACCCATGGTGATATCATGACAATGTATGGCAAAAACAATAAAAAAAAAATAAAAACAGAAATAGAAAACAAGACAGACAGAAAACAAGCTTATGGTTAACAGAGAGAGAAGGAGGAGAGGGATGAATTAGGAGTTTGGAATTAAAATATATACATTATTATATATAAAGTAGATAATCAATGGCGACCTGCTGTGTAACACAGGCAGCTAAACTCAGTGTCTTTTAATAACCTATAATGGAAAAGAATTTAAACAAAAATACATATATATGTTAAGCCCTCATCTGTGTCCAACTCCTTGTGACCCCATGGACTGTAGCCAGCCAGGCTCCTCTGTCCATGGGATTCTCCAGGCAAGAATAGTGGGTTGCCATTTCCTTCTACACGTATATATAACTAAATCTCTTTGCTGTACATCTGAAACTAACATTGTAAATCAACTGTATTTCAGTAATGTTTTTAAAAAAACTTCCCATTAGATAAGGATAAGAATTGGGATTCACTTCAACAATTCAAGGTAATAGAAGAGAGTTCAACACATTTGTTTAATAAATTTGTTTAATAAAGATCTACCCTCTGGAAAAAAAAAAAAAAAAGCCAGCTGAGGCTGCAGAGCCTCCAGGATCCCTGCATCACTGATGAGGAAACTGCAGCTCCAATTCAACAGGCGTCAGGCCCAAGCCCACAAGGCAAGCATCTCATTAGAGGGCAGAGTTCAGGGCTGGAGTGGGTATTCCACATGCTTTTTTTACAACTGCTCCAGCTCTTTGCTTAGTTTGTGCTGGGGCTGAAACTCACACATCATTGCATTTATGATCTTGCATGACTTAAAACAACATAAAAAAATGCTTTTTTTTTTTTTTTTTAAAGTTTCCCCCAAAGAGGTTTTGCAATCTACTTTTTAAATTAATTTATTCCTTTAGGAAGATTCACATTGGAAAGACAGGAGAATTACCAGTTGCCTAATGCACATCATTAATGAAAGCAGGTATCTGAAGAGTGTTAATACTTAAGACCATGAACTCCTGCCTCGGATTTTTCATCCTGCCCCTGTGTGCCCCGTCCAACGGAGGACAGCTGGTCCACAATGGGCCTCCCCAGAAAGAATCCACTCTGACTGTGTGCTCTGCTATCCAGAAGCAGTGAGCCAGGCCTCTGAAACATTCCTCTTCTGCATGAAAGACCTCCTTGTCTACTGTAGAAAAATGTGCAACCCTGCCACGAGCCATGGCAGGAGAAGTATCTTCAAGCTGACTTCAAAGCAAGAGGCCAGCTCTACTCTCAAGACATCAGTCCTTCTGCGTCCCCCTCACCAAGTCACACATACTACAGTCACGGAAAGGGCTCTGACACAGATCAAGTCCAGAGGCGGAGCCTGGGGTCTAATCCCATAGTCACCCCTGTGAAACTGAAAATCACAAGATGAGATGGCAAGGAATCCCTACATACAGGGCACTTTCAGAGGCATGGGAGGGATGGGTCGTACAATCTGTCTGGGAGGAAGGGAGCTGCTGTGACACCACAGACCTGATGGGGTAAAAGAGACGGTCACAGGACCTGCAGACATCAGTGTGAGATAACGTAGAACATCTGGAACATGATAAATGCACACCTTAAATGCAGATTATTATGCAAGTGAAGCTTAAAATGGCATTCTTAATCCTGTTTGTCCAGTTATAACGGATCTACGATCACAGTCACGCATCACATCTCAGCTGGACAGCCAATCACCAGCTTCGTGAAGCCCAAACACGTTGCTGTAAAAGGACTCTTCCCACGTGAGCAAATGTCTCCCCTCACCCTGCTAAGTCCAGGAAGCAATAAAATGAAAACTACCAAAGAGAAAAGACAGGGTCAGTTACTGTACTTAGCTCAGCTATATAACAGAAGTAGCCCCTGGCACCAACTTCAAGAAAAAAAATTAAAAATACAGTTTAAATATTCTAATATCAAAATGTTGATGTTTTGCTTTCCTAAGGCACATTAAGAAGCCCCAGAGGAAAACTGGTAACGCTGCGGGGTGTGCCCTGGAAACGACGTGTCTGTGTCGCTGTGCAGCAGTGAAAGAGGTGTCACTCCAAGGCAGCCAGCTGCTCAATGGCACAGCGGACTTTCTTTGCAGTTTCTTCAAATTCTTTCTGCTTATTGTTGGTTTCCTTTGCGATTTTGTTCTTGGCTCTTTCTTTATCCAGTTTCAAAAATTCACTGAGGGTTAATTCTTCAAACTGCTTCTTGACAGAAAGGAAAGCACAACCAGATGAATGCTTTTTATGTTCTTCTATAGGGTCATCATCTGGTTCCCAGCCTTCCAACTCCTTGAAGCAGAAGAAACACTGAGCCAAGTCGGGCTCGTTCTCAGTGGGACAACGGATGAAGCCTGCCGCGGCCATCCGCTCCGGGGTGCAGGCGCAGCCCTCTAAGAAGGGCCAGTTCTTAAACGTGGAGATGCGATGGTCCTTGAGGTAGAGCTGCCAGGCCGGGGGCAACGACTGGGTGCCCATCCCGCAGCCACCGCCGCCGCCGGAGGGGTGCCGCTATTCAAACCCAGCGGTTGACGGCCTCCCGGAGGCATCTTGATGGAGTTTTTTAATGGGATTGTTTTTTACTTTCTCTTTCTAATATCTCACTGTTAGTATAAATAAGTACAACAGATATCTGTATATTAAATCTTATTTCCTGCTACTTTGCTGAGTTTATTGGCTCCAATAGTTCTGTGCAAGGTGGTGACTGACCAGGTTGTGGTGAAACAACAAGTTCAGCTTTGTCTTATCAGCAGGTTGTGTGGGTGAGGCTGGGGAGCCAGACCCTCCACTAAGGTGGGAGATTCCCCTAGATGGGAAGGGTATTGAGCCCCAACCACACAAAAACCCTTGTAAGTCCCAGTGAGAAGGTTAAGGAGGCCATCTTGAGGTACAACCTGGGTTTGGGGGTCACCTTGGGCTCCACCCCTGAAGGGGTTGGGAAGGAAATCTCAGTTAGCAGAGAGGGAGGGGGGAAAGGCTTCTCAGGGTGGAAGCAGAGGCTGTGGTGGACTTTGGCCTACGCATGAATAAGGGCAGGGGAGGAAGCAAGGGTGGGCAGAGGGGCCAGGTAGGTGCGGTACCTCTCGGCGTGCCCGCGGCCAGTCCTTCAACCCCCGCATCAGTAGACATCTGCTGTGGGGGCTGCTCCTGGTGAGGCCGCACTGGGCAGGGAGACGAACCCCGAGGAGATGACGGGGTGCCCAGCAGGTGGGGCAGCGAGTCTTTTCTTGACGCAGCAGAGTCAGTGGCCCTGCCTCTCTCCAGGATTTCATTCCAGCAGAAACATCTCTTTACAAGAAAGACTGGTGTTTCCACTATTTTATGGAAGCTGACCTTTTAATAACTAAAGTGACGTTTTTGTGACTTGAAGGGACTGGAGAAAGGATGACCAGAGTTGTCAGAGTTGGTTTTCAGCCAAGGTGGGAAGAGCTAGTGTGGGAAGATTGAAAGGCAGTGGGAAGTCACAGTTAAGCCGCTTTAGAATGACTGTTGGGTTAGGAGCCCTGCTTGTTCAGCTTAACAGGGACAGTTAAATGTTTCTCTGGGGCAAGTATGAGGCTGTTCGGTCAAAATCCACCAGGGCTCTTGCAGATAGCACACTGAGCCAGCCCTTCCCTGCAAGACAACCCAACTGCCATTTAACAGAGGTTAGGTGAGGGAACTGCACTTTCAACTGGAAAATGTACAGAAGGAAGGAGGGACTTGAGAACCTGACTTTGCTACCTGGAGGCAAACCCAGCTGGAGAGCATGCAGCTCTCCTAGATTAAGACAAACCACTCAGATCATGAAAGCTGAAAGGCATCATCACCTCAGCAAGATCAAGGCACTGCTGGGAGAGGTATCCCTAAATGCCAGACACCACAGCGAACTTACCTGGTGGAGGACAGCTCTAAATCAAGGCCACAGTGTGGTACTTAACTTTCTTCTCTGCTAAAGGTAGTTTGGGTTGAATTTCTGTGGCTTTCAACCAAAAGTGACACCAGATGTGGATGAACTGAGTGGAATCCGTCCAGGATCCCCTGAGCTGAAACTGTGGGTGACTGTCTTCCAGTATAATATCAGAGGGTATTCATGCTCAGGGTCCACCAAGTGGCCATATGAAATTGAGGGCTTGAGCATATCCTGGCCACCTCTTCTGAGGTTGTCTGTGAGGAATCAGTTTGTCCTGCTTCCTATTAATAGAATGGGGAGGGGGTGAACATGGCGTGGTAGGGTACACAGTATAATTTCTACTTTCTAGGAGAAAGTGGAGGAGAAAATATCTTAGATCTAAAATCTTCCATTTAAAAATCTATGTACAATAGGTGGAGCACAGGTTTTTAGGGCAGTGAAATTAATCTGTGTAGAACATAATGTTGGATCCATGTCTTTATACATTCATCAAAACCCATAGAATGTATGACAAAAAGGGTGGACCCTAATGCAAATAATGTGAACCCTTCATTGAAAAATGATGCATCAATTTTTGGATCAGTTGTGACAAATATACCTGATAACGCGAGATACTAACAACAGGGAAACTGCAGGTGTGGGGAGTGAGCAGGGCATGTGAGGACTTCCTGTACTTTCCCTTGAATGTTACTATAAATCTAAAACTGCTCTAAAAATAATTAATCAATTAAAATAAAACAAATCTATTAGTACAGGTCATATTTCTAGTCTCTTCCAATTACAAATTATATTGCATGACACATTTGTATTTTCTGCAAAGAAAATCTTTTGGCACACACACAAAAATTATGTAAGCCCCAATTTTATCACGTTTAAAATTAGTTATATATACACAAGCTTTAACTGACACAAATCCCCGGACTTATGCACTAAGTTTCTTCCAAAGTTTACAGAAGCGCTCGTTTTCCCAGTTTCAACAATTCAATAACTTATCTTAGAAAAATACCAGAGCCATGAACAAATAAGCCATTTGAGAGCTCTGAGAAACGAATTTACCTACATGTTCCTGTCTTCGGGTAATCAGTCTCCTTCCCCAAGACAACATTCTTCGCCAAATAAGTCTTGATTCCAACTTGGAAGCAAGGGACATTTGTAAATACACACAAACACTTCCGGGAATCGTTCAGCGCACCAGCTTATGAGTCCAGGATGCTTGTCACAGTTGCTAGATCTCTCTGAGTGGCTTCCCCTCACTCTTGCCCCCGTTTGTCTTCAGTCTACATTCCAAGGCCCCTTCCACCAGGCAGGCATCAGGGCTCCCGTTGCAGAGAGGGGCAGCCTCGCACCCTTCTTTGTCAGCGCACCTATGCCCCTCACAGCCGGCATTGGCACCTTGTCCTTCTGGGGGATGGTCTCCTGCCAGCTGTCACCAGCCCAAACCACATCAACCTTCCTCACACCTAACATTTTGTTCTAAGAACCCCATTTCAGTGTTTCCCCAGCCTTGTCCATACATGGCTTGCCAGCCTCCCTGCAAGCCATTTGGGCCCACACAGTTCTGCTGCTACTAGAATAGCTCTCTTCCAGCAATGCAACGGGGCAGAGAATGTACTTTTATGAGAAAGATCTGCACAGCTACTTCCCTGTATTCCCTACGAAGCTCTTTCTTTCTGGAATCAAAGTCTTTGATCTCAGGCTCCTCCCCAAGGTACCAGGCATTGAGGTCGCAGTGCTGCCTCACATGTGCCCACCTTGGACCATGGACACCTTTCCTCCATCATGGTCTGGGAGACCACAAGGCATCCTGGTTCCCTTCATGGGCTCTAGAGTCAGACAATCTGGGTCCTGATCCTGGGATTCCCCAGGTGGAGCTGAATGACCTTGGACAAACTCCAGAACCTCTCTGAGACTCCAGTTCTTATCCTTAAAGTGAGGATGAAACACACCTAAGGCTGTAAGGAACATGCAGTCACAAGGCCTGGCTCCTGCCGACAACTGGGAGTCAGAGTACAGTCTTTATATTCTGACTTGTCCTTGAAGAGAGTGAGAGACTCCCCTCCCAATGTCACCTTGCTGGGCTGAGGGCTGGGCAAGGCTGAGCTGTACCTGGCCCTGAACTGCTCCAGTTTACAGGCATTTTTCTAAAGGCTGCTCCTACTCACAGCCAAGGGCAGGACAGCCCGCTGGGGAACCAAGGACCCGAGGACAAGGGCTTCACCTGGGATGCTGCTGTGTCGCGTGCATGGTTTGCCCTTCATTCTTGTGGCGGAAGCAGAGAAGCACAGCAGGACCAGAGCTGCATGGTCTTGTCCTCTATGGAAGCTGAGGTTGGGCTGAGACCCAACCCCATACACATGGGTTGGTAATGCCCTCTTCCTGCTACATCAGTGGATTTTGGATGAGGGAGCAGTGATTGCAGAGGATTTAATGAATGCCACCTCAACATACCCCACCTTGAGCTCTTCACAGATACTGTTCCCTCTATCTGAACCCTCTTCCAGGCACATTTTCACATGCACTGTACACACAGATACATACACACACACACACACACACACACACACACACACACACACACACACTGAGCCTGCACCTAATAAACTACCACTCCCTCCCTTAATTCTTACCTAAAATGTCCCTTCCTCAGGGTTTAACATAGCATCTGGCTAATGGCAGGTCTGACCCGCTTTCCCTTGATGTAGGTTGGGTGTTAATACTGTTTTGACCCATTAGAGGAGTGATGAGCATCGTGAGGAAAATGGTAGGGCATGAATGCCAGGCCCAGGACATTCCTGACGCCCCCCTCAGCCACCATGTACCTGACCCTACCCGTGTGCTTAGCTTCCATGGCCAGTTTCCATTAGTGTCATCAGCTCCTGTTCCTCCTAGTCTGAATTCCTCAGATTTGGGCCCTTGCTCAGGCACCTGCTCTCACAAAACTCTGGAATTTTGGTGCATTAAATGACAAAAAAAATCCCTGAAGAGAGACTGACTGATTTGACTGCATTAAACTGTAAAACTTCTGAAGGTTAAAGAAACAATAGGCAAAGTTAAAGGCAATCACAACCTGGGAGAAATATCTGCCACTAGTATAAGGCATAAAAGATAACAGAGATATAAAAGTTCAGCCAATATTTGAGGCTGACCATTTTCTGGACACTGGGGGATGGAGTAGCAGCTTGGTCAGTGGCCTGTGTGTGCACTGCACTCTTGTGAGTGTGGTGGTAAATGGGCCTGGATGGAAGGCGGGTCAGAGGGTACCACATCTGGGGAGAATACCAGGTGGGACAAAGCTTGGCACACAGGAGGAGCTGGGAGAGGGATGGTGTGGCTAGACCACAGACAGCAAGGGGACAAGGCCGGGAGACGAGAGTGGGGATGTCCGTAGGGCCAGACCACCTGGGCCTTGCAGACCTTTCCGTATTTAATTTTTTTATACTTTATTCTAAGAGCCACGGAAACTATGGATGAATTTTAACTAGGGGCCGCAAGGTTGGATTTGCCTTTTCCAAGCTCACTCCAGCTGGTAGATGAAGGAATGGTTGAGAAGGGGGTAAAGATAGATGTGGGGAGAACTGACAGGACACGTGGCTGCCGTAAGAGGTCAGGAGAGAGACCGTGAGGGCTTAGAGTGGGAGCAGATACAGTCTGTAGGTGACTGTGTCTATCTGCAGCTGGACATCGATGTCCGGAAAGCCCAAGAGCCAGCATCACCCCTCCAAGCCACTCCCAGACCCTGGCCCTCAGAGACACCCTGACATAATTAATATTTGTTGTTTGCAGCTGTTAAGTTTGGGGGTAATTTTTAATGCAGCAATGGATAACTAATACACCAATAACTATTGCTTTACTCCATTTTTTCATTTTGCAAATATTCCTTGAGCAGGCACTCTTTCAAAAGAGAAATCATACTAAAGAATCTGAAGCAAAAAGCAAAGATAGTATTTAGAATACAATCTGATTTTTGTAAAAATGTGTATGTATGTACATGGCAGATGTTTAGAAGGATACTTATACACCACAATGTTTATTTCTTTCCACTTTAAATTTTCCTATATGATCTGAATTTCACTACAGGAGTATGTAAAAACATACTCCTAGGGAAAAACAATGTGATTTCTATTGGGGGATATAAAAGCATCTTAATATACCCTCCCAGGAGAGTTGTAAGGCAGTGTGTTCAAAGTCACGTTCTGACATGCATGCCAGTTGGCTGTAGGATCTGTTAAAATGCTAAGCTTGATTCAGTAGGTTTCTGTTGGTGCCTGAGATCCTACATTTTTCTAACAAGCTCCAGGTGATACAGAGGCAGCTGGTCCAAGGACTATATACCCTGAGCAGCCAGACTCTAAAGTAACCCTGGATGTAGAGTTCAGGCTCGGGGTTCAAATCCTGACTCTGCCCAATTTATAGTTCAGCCTTGGGAAAAACACACATCTGGCCTGGTCTTTACTCTCTTTTGAGGAAGCAGGTGGACTTGACCTGTCGTTGTCAGGACTCCCTCCCTTCACACTGAGCCCTCTCTGGGTGATGAAATTGGCCTAGAGACTAGCTTTTCAAGCAACACCATACCCCTCTTCATGTGAGATGCACAGCTGGTGTCTAGGGTACCCCACCAGGGAGGGTCCCTACTATTGCCCTCTCCGAGTCTCTGTCCCTTCGTGTCCTTACAGTCCCTCTCTCTTCCAGGTGATGGCAGCAGAGGACAAGGAGTCCCAGAGGGCAGCGACTGGCAACCAAGGGAGTCAAGTGGGCATTTGCCCTCGTCCTCTCGGTTACAAGGAGAACTGTGCCAGTTCTAATTCACTTGTTTTTATTTGTTTAGGGTTAGGCTCCTGCTTTTTTTTTTTCCAGGAAGAGATAACGCATTATACTAAGTGGAAGAATTCAGGGTTAAAAATAGAAGCCCTGCAGAGATCTTACCTGGCACCTGATCTGCACGTCATTGAGGACCTGCAGAGGAGGGTGTGGACAGGTGCTGAGCTGGCCTGAATGCCAGGCTGGGGCTGGGGGAAGGGGGTTTATTTTTGCATTCTGGCCTCATAATTGTGGGGGTTATCACCCCATTTTACATATGTGGAAGCAGATTCAGTGAAGTCAGCATGGGGACCACTGTCCCTCAGCTTATTAAGTGGCAGAACTGAGACCCTTCTCATACAACCCTACGTATTCCCTGTGCGTGCATGCTAAGTCACTTCAGTTGTGGCCAACTCTTTGCAACCCCATGGACCATAGTCCACCAGGCTCCTCTGTCCATGGGATTCTCCAGGCAAGAATACTGGAGTGGGTTGCTATGCCCTCCTCCAGTGGATCTTCCAATCCAGGGATCGAACCCACATCTCTTATGTCTCCCGCACTGGCAGGGGGATTCTGTACTATTAGCGTCACCTGGGAAGCCCATGAGTCTCTTGGGTGACACAATTTTCATTGTCTGGCCCATTTTCATTTTCTTTCCCCATTTACAGAGAGAAGGGTTTGCTTGTTTCCTTGAGGTTAAACCCATTAGAATGTAGTAAAGTGACCCGGGATGACAACAGGCCGTGTTGCCTGGGACAGCTGGCCCAGACCCTATGTCACAGACAATGCGTGGGCTAAACCACATCAAAGGTGAAGGGAGTAGCAAAACTTTGAATTCACTGAGGCTGAGGAACTAGTTCAGTCTTGCTTTCTTCTCTCTCTCTCTCTCTCTCTTTTTTTTGTGGCCTTGCTGTGCAGCATGAGAGATCTTAGCTCCCCAACCAGGGAGCAAACTCGTGCTGCTTGTACTGGGCGTGCAGCATTCGAACCCCTGGACTGCCAGGGAATCCCAGAGTCCTTTTGTTTTCTGACGATTCCCTCCACACAGCCACCCTGGCCTCATCAGTGTTCCTCCAACACTCCAGACCTGCCCCTACCTCGGGGCTTCGGCACCTCTCATTCTCTCTCTTTAGGCATTTCCTTGATATCAGCAAAGCCCACTTAATGGCCTCCTTCAAGTCTTTGCCAAATGAGTCTTCAAGCAGCCACCGTGGCCTCCCAAGTTACGGCTGTATCCACTCTGCCCCCCACACCCTTCCCCCTCCCCTTGGCTTACTTTTCCCCCAGCACTCGTCACTCTCTAGCACGCTGTATAATTGATTATGCATTATGCTAGTTTTGTTATATGTCTATGGAATTCTCTAGGCCAGAATACTGGAGTGGGTAGCCTTTCCCTTCTCCAGGGGATCTTTCCAACCCAGGGATCGAACCTAGGTCTCCCACATTGCAGGTGGATTCTTTACCAGCTGAGCCGCCAGGGAAGCCCTATATGTTAAGTAATAGTTTTCAGTTGAATGTTGAATGTTGAATGAGTTGCCCTGACAGCTACATGTCAAACACATGCTGACCTATGAGGGAACTACTACCCAAAGGACAGGAAACTACTATGGGAAATACATACATGGACATACAGGTGACATATGGGGGGGTGTGACCCACATGTCAGGCACAAGGCCAAAACGTGACAGGACCTCGAAGGGAATGTGTAATGAACAAATAGACACAAGTCAACCAAGTGACAAGATGTGAAAGACATGCGCTGGGAATGTGATGGCACAGGCTGAGCGAACTGAAGGACAGGAGACAGGGTGGGTGACACAGGTACATGGAAGCAGAGGCTTGTCACAACCCATAGAAATACCACTGCCTGGAACGCTCGGGCCTTCTTCGTTACAGTGCAGAGGTCTCTTTGCGTAAACAGATGCTCCTTGAAAGCAAACAACTTTTGCTTTCCCTACAAAAAGCAGGTTTTTTTCCAGAAACATCCTTGTGCCTGGACTCTCCCCAGAGTTCAGAGATACTTTTTGTTTTTATGTCTTGAGCCCCTTTGGCAATCTGATGAATTCCATGAACTCCCTTCTCAGAATAATGCACAGATGCACATTAAATGTGTGACATAAAAGACATTGGAACAAAGGACACAAATTGTATTAAAATGCAGTAACTAACACTGTGATAAAATAATACATGAACTTTTCAATAAAAATACTAAATAATGATAGTCTAATAATGATTCCAATTTTAAAGTCTTCTGAGTATAAATGATATTTCAAGATACTTGAAATGACTGTAAGGTGATATACAATATCTGATTCTCTGTGACAGATCCACAGGTACTGATAGTTACCATGGCTTGCTGCCTACGTTCATAATCAGGGAAATGCCAGATTCCAGTTAGAGGTTTGTAAAAATCAAGATGTAATCCTTTTCCCATTTCAGTTCACAGGCTTCCTGAATTCTGTCCAGGGAACTACTGGGGGTCCACAGACCTCACATTTCAAACCTGCCTTCCAGCCACACTACAGAACCCCACAGTCTATCCTGGCTACAGAAATTCAGCTTTAAGACTCTTTTCCATAAAGGAGATAAAATGTAAAAAAAAAAAAAAATTAGTGAAGAAGAACAACGAAGCATCAAGGCTTGATTTTGGTTGACCTGGAAGGAGTGAGAAAGAGAAGATCTCTGTCACCAGCCAGCTGTTTTGCCACCTGCTCATGGGTAGTATGGACACTGGTCACTGCAGGAGGCCAGGGCCGGGGGGGGTGTCCTACCCTTCATGGCCAGGGCTGGAAGGGCCCCCCCATAGGAGACAGAGCTAGAGTGACTCCGTGAGCCTTGTGAGTCTACCCCAGGGATCCTGGTGGAGCGCGCGCTGAATAAGAGCTGAAAAGGAGGAGGAGGCCTGATGAGGAATGTAATCAGTAGCCAGAATGTGGGCTGTGTCCAGGGCGTCTGAGGAGCTTGGTGGGAACATTTAGATCGTTGTCACTGAGGAGTTCCGAAGGACTGCTAGGAACCCTTGAAATTCAACCCATCAGATTCTCAGTTTATTCTTGGGATTCTAAAGGCTCCCCAGAGCGTTCTTTTGTGACTGAGACTCTGACTATGCTTGGAGTCCTGAGGCTTCCCAGACAAAGAGAGTTAAGAAATGGATCCATTTCCATTTTAGATGTGAGTGGTAGATACACAGAAAATAGATATGATGATAGTACACTCTGGATTTTCTAGGGTAGTTCTTATCTCAAAGATTCTGTTCTGTGATCAGAATACATGTCCCAGTTTGGGGTATGGGAAGTAAAGTGACCAAACACAGGGATTAGGCTGACATTTTGGAGGCAGAGGACATTTTTTTGCTATTTAGAAACTTTTGCTAAAAGTTCAGGGTTTCTGAACTGCATCTGGTGGTCCAGAATCAGGCAGAGTTGACTTCATAGAAATGACTAGTACTCTTTGAATTAGAAAAGCACCTTGATGAACATGTTTGTTCATGGAAGACAAGACCTCCAAGGAATGGAATATCTTAGATAAATGGAGTTAAAATGATTTTCAGAGGGACTGCAGGTTGGAGTTTGGGAACACAAGGAGAGGAAGAGAATCCCAGCCTCAGGCAGGGCCCAGGGAAATAGCAGGTGTGGTGTTCCTGAGGTGGGAGGGCTAGAGGATTGAGGTCAGGATGATTAGCACACATCAGGTACAGGAGTGAGATGTGATCCCCTGGGCAGGTTCTGCAGAGGGTGGGGCTGGGACCTGCCTAGAAATTGCCTTTTGTCCTGGGAAGCCACTGATGTACCATTTGACTGTGGGAGACTCAGAGGGTACCAGAGGACAATGTCAAGAGCCAGCTCATTAGAAAAGACCCTGATGCTGGGAAAGGTTGAAGGCAAGAGAAGAAGAGGAATGACAGAGGATGAAACGGTTGGATAGTATCACTGCCTCAATGGACATGAGTTTGAGCAAATTCCAGGAGATGGTGAAGGACAGAGAAGCCTGGCATGCTGCAATCCATGGGGTCACAAAGAGTCAGACACGACTGAGAGACTGAACGACAAGTAACTCTAAGGGGCTCTCAACAAACAGCTTGTTCTCTGCAGCCACTTCTTCCTGGATAATTGCTACTTTTCGCCTGTACGACTGACTCACGGATTATAAAACCTGCCTCCAGAGTAGCAGATCACTGGGTTCTAATTAACACTGTGGTTCAAGAGCCAAGTTCTTGCTTGGGTACAGACACCATCTTGCTACACATTTCCATCCAGGCTATTGAGTCACCTGTTTAGCAGTGACCACTCCATTACCCACATAAATCACATGGCCCAGGAGAACCCCAAGCTCCCACAGACCTGCCAAAGTCCTTTACCCTTCTCTGTTATCCCAAACCTCCAGGGAAATCCACATACACACAATTTTGTCAGAGGTGCTTGGGATGTGGGAACCCCACACACTAGTATGGGGTGAGAGAACAGAAGAAATTGTCAACTGTAGGACCTAAAGGAGCTGGCAAGGTCTTGTGCAACTCAACAGAAAGGGCATCTGGACCTCCTCTTTCAAACCATCCCATTTTATATTAAAGGTAAGGGTGATTTCAAAAGGCTGGAAGACTTGGCGAACCCATGGGTAGGCAACACTTGGGTGGGTGTCTGATATCCCTTTAGCCTTGGCTAGGAGGGATTATTAGCTCTATTAGGCTGAATCTGAATCCTGCATGAGTGTTCTGCAAAGAGGTGAGGACTCCCTTTTGCCCTGTTTTCCTTGTGTGAGAGTTCAGCACAAATAGTGTAGTGTTACTTTAGCTTTCACCTGCAACAAATCTGACTTTGTTCTTCTCATTCTCAATTTCCTGCACCAACCCCCAGGTCCCAGGTCTCCAGTTATGTGTTGATGGTCTATTTTTATCTTTTCCTCTTTGTTTTGTGGATAGGAAGAGGTTTGGATATATCTCCCTCCAACTGAGGCCACTGGGAATCTCCCCTGGGTTTTGGAAATGCCACATGGCACCACAATTGCAGCTGCTGTGTAGACACACATGGGAGCTACAATCAGAAGACTTGAAGTTTAATTCCAGCCTAGCCACTCACTAACCTCATAGACCTAGGGAAATCATAGTTTGTTTGTTTGTTTGTTTTCAGAATCTGTTTCTTCATCTGTAAAGTGAGGGAGTTGGTCTAGTAAGCTACTCTGGGCTCTCTGGGTTGCATGTGACAATAAACCAACTCATACTAGCTTGAATAAAATGTGAGATGTGTAGCTATTGGTAGAGGACAGGCAATGGGAAGGCAGCTGGACCTCGGGAACAAATGGAGTCAGGCATCTGATGGCCATCAGTATTTTGTCTCTTGTCTCCATTTTCCTCCAAGTATTGACCTCTTTTTCACTCAACCAGGTTTTGTAACAGTGAAGAATAAACCTGATTCCATACTGGATCTATTCCGTTGGCCTTAACCTTTGTGCTCTGTTGCCTGTGCTTGCTCATGCTGGCTGTGCACCTTTGTAAAAGAATGCTGCCTATAGCCTGAAATACACATGGATAGCCCATTCTCAAGGCTTTGACCTTTAAAGGCATAACACTTTCCCATTCATATAGAGATTAAAAAATTGCAGACAGAAAATAACAATTGTCTTGTTGGTGGTTTATAGAAACAATTGTGATCAGACCTATGTAAACAGCTGTAAGAACAAAGGATTCAGGCATGTGGAAGTCTGCAACCTGCTCCCCTTTAAGTATAAAAGAAGGCTGAATTCTAACTTGGGTAAGAAGGTTCTTTGGGATACTAGTCTACCACCTTCTTGGTCTGCTGGCTTTCCTAATAAAGTCCGGATTCCTTGCCCCAACAACTCATCTCTCCATTTATTGACCTGTTCTGTGATGACTAGGATGAGCTTGAACTTAGTAAATAGTTTCTTCACATAGTGACTAACATGGGTCCCAGCGGCTCTAGGTTCTCCATCTAACAGCTTTCTTAACTGAGCAATCTAGAGATTATAGACAGACTCCCTGAGTCCAAATCCAAAATTCTCATGAAGGGCTCTTATGGGCCTAAACTGGATCAGTGCCCACCCCTGAACCAGTCAACTGTGGCAGAGGCAGACCACTGTGTGAAAAATGGCTGTTCCCCAGTCCCACAGTCATTACGGGAGGAGCAGTTTTCTTAGAGATAGTTCCAAGAAAATCTAGGGGACTAAGTATATGGGGAAAATGTGTAGTATAACAAGTTTGGGGTTTAATTGTTAATCAAAGTTCTGCTGTTGCCCTGTCAAAATACAAAATAGTCTTCTTGAGCTTCTAATCAAAGTTCTTAACATCCTTTGTTCTGAAAAAATGTTGGCAGGAAACTGAAGCAAGGTTTGAATAAATTATTGGTCAAATCTCAGCTAACACAATTGAACATTCTCAAGTGGATATTATTAAAATATAATCCTGCTGATAAGATTCTAGGAAGAGGATGGAGTAGGAAACAATAGGAAGGTATCTCCTCACTTAGACAATAATTGCACTGGCAGAATCTGCCTGATGTGACTATTTTTGAACTCTGGAATCTATTAATAGCTTGCTACTTCCAAGGGAAGGCTCAAGACAGTAAATTGCAGTTCATTTCAGTCAGTTTCACCTATTAGCACAGTAGCAGGTGCCCATCCCCCATCCTTAGCCAGGTGGCAGGCATCTGTGTCCATGTTCCTGGAGCAGTGTGCAAATAGCTTGCAGGAACCAAAGTGGGCCAAAAGGGCCCTGTCTACCAAAAACCAGGAATTTGTGCTTTAACTGCTCACTTCTGCTTCTGACCTTAGAGGTATAAAGACGAGTCCAGCCATTGTTGTTGCTCTCCTTCCTCCCCTCCTGGTAACCCAAAATCTATCAAAACTAAATCTTGAAGAAACAGAACATCTGAATAGATCTAGGACTAGTAAGGGGATTGAATCAGTAATCAAAAATCTTCCAACAAAGAAAGCCATGGTCCTGGTGGCTTCACTGGTGAATTCTACCAAATATTTTAAGAAAACTAATACTAATCCTTCTCAAATTTTTTCAAAAAACTGAAGAAAAGGGAAAACTTTCTGTGCTTAAATGACTATTCTATGAAGCCCAAATTGCTTGATACCAAAGCCAGACCAAAAAACCTACAAGAAAACTGTAGACCAATATCTTTTTATGTACACTGATGCAAAAATTCTCAACAAAATACTAGCAGACCTAACTGAGTGGTATATTAAATAAGTTATACATTTTGATCAAGTGGGATTTATTCCTGAAAGCAAGGATACTTCACATATGCAAAGTGATCAATGTAGTACACTACACTTGTTGAATGAAAGGAAAAAACAATCATCTTTATTGATACAGAAAAAGAATTTGACCAAAGTCAACACCGTTTCACCATAAAAACACTCATCAAACAAGAGAAGGTAACCACCTCAACATAATGAAAAGCTATACATTAAAAACCCACAGGGAACATCATATTCAATGGTCTAAAATCTTCTCCTCTAAGATCAAGAACAAGGCAAAGTTGCCTACTTTTGTCCCTTCTATTCAACATAATATTGGAAGTTCTAACCAGAGCAATTAGGCAAGAAAAAGAAATAAAAATCACCTGAACTGGAAAGGAAGAATTAAAATCATCCCTGTCCACAAATCACATGATGTTATATGATTTTTGTTTGTTTGTTAAGTCTCTAAACCATGTCCAACTTTTTGCAATCCCATGGAATGCAGCACGCCAGGCTTCCTTGTCCTTCACTATCTCCCAGAGTTTGCTCAAACTCATATCCATGGAGCTGGTGATGCCATCCAACCATCTCATCCTCTGTCATTCCCCTTCTTCTCCTGCCTTCAATCTTTCCCAGCATCAGAGTCATTTCTAATGAGTTGGCTCTTCACTCACCAACTCATTTCTAATGAGTTGATGGCCAAAGTATTGGAGCTTCAGCGTCACCACCAGTCCTTCCAATGAATATTCAGGGTTGATTTCCTTTAGGATTAACTGGTTTGATCTCCTTTCTGTCCAAGAACTCTCAAGAGTCTTCTCCAGCACCACAGTTCAAAAGCACCAATTCTTTGGTGCTCAGATTTCTTTATGGTCCAATTATCACATCCGTACATGACTACTGGAAAAACCATAGCTTTGACTATATGGACCATATTTGGCAAGGTGATGTCTCTGCTTTCTTTTTAATATGCTGTCTAGATTTGTCATAGTTTTTCTTCCAAGGAACAAGCATCTTTTAATCTGGTGGCTACAGTCACTGTCCACAGTGATTTTGGAGCCCAAGAAATTAAAATCTGCTACTGTTTCCACTTTTTCCCCATCTATTTGCCATGAAGTGATGGGACTGGATGCCATGATCTTAGTTTTTTGAATGTTGTTTTAAGCCAGCTTTTCACTCTCTTCTTTCACCTTCATCAAGAGGCTCTTTAGTTCCTGTTGGCTTTCTGCCATTAAGGTGGTATCATCTGCATATCTGAGGTTATTAATATTTCTCCTGGCAATCTCAATTCCAGCTTGAGCTTCATCAGACCTGGCATTTCGCATGACACACTCTGCATAGAAGTTAACTAAGCAGAATGACAATATATGGCCTTGACGTACTCCTTTCCCAATTTTGAATCAGTTTGTTTTTTGATGTCTGGTTCTAACTGCTGCTTCTTAACCTGCATACAGGTTTCTCAGGAGGCAGGTAAGATGGTCTGGTATTTCCATCTCTTTAAGAGTTTTCCACAGTTTGTTGTGATCCACACAGTCAAAGGTTTTAGCATAGTCAATGAAGCAGAAGTAGATATTTTTCTGGAATTCCCTTGCTTTTTCTATGATCCAACAGATGTTGGGAATTTGATCTCTGGTTCTTCTGCCTTTGCTAAATCTAGCTTGTTCATCTGGAAGTTCTTGGTTCATGTACTGTTGAAGCCTAGCTTGAAGGATCTTGAGCATTACCTTGCTAGCATGTTTAATGAGTACAACTCTACAGCAGATGGAACATTCTTTGGCATTGCCTTTCTTTGGGATTGGAATGAAAACTGACATTTTCAGTCTTGTGGCAATTGCTGAGTTTTCCAAATTTGCTGATTTGATTTATATGTGGAGAGCCCCAAATATTCCACCAAAAAATGTTAAAATTAATAAATGAATTTGTTGTTGAAAACAGTGTAAGTCGTTCAGTCACCAGGCTCTGCTGTCCATGGAATTCTCCAGACAAGCATACTGGAGTGGGTAACCATTCCCTTCTCCAGGGGATCTTCTTGACCCTGATCAAACCCAGGTCTCCTGCACTGCAGGTGAATTCCTTACTGTCTGAGCCACCAGGGAAAGGCCCATCAGAGTTTGGAGCAAAGAAATGTATTGTAAGAGCCAAGCAAGGAGAATGGGGCAGCTTATGCTCAAAAGACCCAAATTCCCTGACGGTTCGGGGGGGAAGAGTTTTTATAGGCAAAATTCAGGGAGAGGTCTGCAGGGTGTGCGACCTTCCTCTGATTGGTTGGTGGTGAGATAACAGTGTTCCAGAAATCTTCCTTCTGTTTCCAGCCAGTCTGGGGTCCATGCGCTTATGCTCTAAACTTGTCATCCTCACCTGGGTGGGGGCCTCAGGTCCTATAGAAGAGCTCAGAGAGATGTATCAGATTGTTATGTATATTTCTTGACAGGAAACTGGGACCCTGCCACAGTGTTGCATTCCCTCATTCCTCTAATTAGTAACTGTTTGGATATGCCATTTGGAACTCCAAAGGAACTCAGAGGTCTGGAAGATTGAAATCTTCTTCCCCAAAACAAGAAATGGTGTGTGTTGGAGTCTCCAGGGGCAGACAGAGAGGCTTTTGTACCTGGGAGGGCACCACCAGAGGGTCGGGCTTGGTTTCAAATTCAAAGCAGCAAAGCAGCAGGATACAAAGTCAGCACACAAAAATGAGCTGCATACTAACAATGAAAAAACTGAAAAGGAAATCACAAAAATAATCCCATTTACAATAGTATCAAAAAGATTAAAATACTTAGGAATTAACCAAAGAAGTGAAAGAGGTGTATACTGAAAACTAAAAAACATTGCTGAGAGAAATTAAAGAAGATAAATGGAAACACATCTCCTGAAGATTTAATAAAATTAAGATGTCAGTTCTACCCAGAGCAAGCTATAGATTCAATGTAATCCCTTTCAAAATCCCAAAGATTTTTTTTCAGAATAGAAAAACCCATCCTAAAATTTACATGGAATCTCAAGAGACTCCGAATAACCAAAACAATCTTGAAAAACAAAAGTGAAGCTGGAGGACTCGCACTTCCTGGTTTCAAAACTTACTACAAAGCTACGGAAATCAAAGCCATGTGACACTGGCAGAGAAACAGATATATGGAATAGAATAGAGTCCAGAAATATACCCTCCCATATATGATTTTTGACAAGGAAATTTAGGGTCTTCAATGGAGGAAAGGGCAATCTTTCAATAAATGATGCTGAGAAAACTGGATATTTACATACCAAAGAGTGAAGTTTGACCCTTACATAACATCATGTACAAAAATAAACTCAAAATGGATCAAAGACCTAAATGTAAGACCTAAAAATATTAAAAAAAAACATAGGAAAAAACCTTTACAATGTTAGATGTGGTAATGATTTCTTGGATATAACACTAAAGATACAGATAACAAAAGAAAAAATAGGCATGCTGGACTTCACCAAACAAAAATTTTGTGCATCAAAAGGCAACAGCAATAGAGTAATAAGGTGACCCACTGAATGGGAGAAAATATTTTAAAATCATGTATCTGATAAGGGATTAATATTCAGAATATATATTATGGAACTCCTAAAGGTGAATAACAAAAAAGCAAAAAACATTCTTTTAAAACGAGCAAAGGACTTAAATACATGTTTCTCCAAAGAAGATGTACACATAAATAGTAAACGTGTGAAAAGATGCTCAGCATCACTCATCATTAAGAAAATGGAAATCAAAACTCCAGTGAAGTATTAGCTTACTCCCATTACAACAACTACTATCAAAAAATCAGAAGGTAAGTGTTGGTGAGGATACATGCTTGGTCACTCAGTCGTGTTCAACTCTTTGCGATCCTTTGGACTGTAGCCCTCCAGGCTTCTCTGTCCATGGGATTTTCAGGCAAGAGTACTGGAGTGGGGCTTGTCATTTCCTTCTCTAGGTGAGGATATGGAGACACTGAAACTCTAGTACACTGTTGGTAGAAATGTTAAATGGTGCAGCTGCTGTGGAAAACAGTACAGCAGTTCCTTAAAAAAACTAAAAATAGCATTGCATTATACTTGTGGGCATATACCCAAAAGAATTGAAGGTAATGTCTTGAAGAGACCATATGTACACCCATATTCATAGCAGCATTATTCCTGATAGCTAAAATGTGGAAGCAATTCATGTGTCTATAAACAGATGAATGGATAAACAAAATGTGGTATGTACAGATGATGGACTATTACCCACCTTAAAAAGGAAAGAAAATCTGACATATGCTACAACATGGACGAAACTTGAGGCTGTTAAGAGATATAAGCCAGATCCAAAAGACAAATATTATATAGATTCCACTTATATGAAGTACTTTCAAGAGTCAAAATCATAGCAACAGAAAGTGGAATAGTGGTTGCGAGGGGCTAGGGGGAAGGGAGAGAGAATGGAGAGTTACTATTTAATGACAGTTTTATAAGATGAAAGGAGTTCTGGAGATGGGTGGTGGCGATGGGTCCACAAAATCGTGAATGAATTTGATGCCACTGAACTGTTCACTTAAAAATGGTTAGGATGGTAAACCTTATGTTATGTTTTATTTTACCACAACAAAAAAAATTGAAAATAAATTGGAAAAACAAGCCAAGACAGCAATAAAAACAGCCAACTGCATAAGCAAGCTGGGTAGAATATCAGAGGTGGAAAACTAGGATTTACTTAGAAAATTCCCTGGTGGTCCAGTGCTTAGGACTCTAGGACTTGATGTTTTCACTGCCCTGGCCCATGTTTTAATTCAGAAGTCAGTAAACTAAGGTTTATGAGCCAAATCCAGCCAGTTGAGTTTTTGTAAATGAATTTTGAAAGAAAAAGTTGCTCAGTTGTATCCAACTCTTTGCAATCCCATGGACTATATAGGTCATGGAATGCTCCAGGCCAGAATACTGGAGTGGGTAGCCTTTTCCTTCTCCAAGGCATCTTCTCAACCCAGGGATCAAACCCACCAGTTTTCCTGCATTGCAGGCGGATTCTTTACCAGCTGAGCCACAAGAGAAGACCAAGAATCCTGGAGTAGGTATCCTATCCCTTCTCCAGCGGATCTTCCCGACCCAGGAATCGAACCAGGGTCTCTTGCATTGCAGGTGGATTCTTAACCAACTGAGCTATCAGGGAAGCCCAAATATAGTTTATGTCTTGTAAATAAAGTTTATCTCAGCATGTATATTATGTATGCGTATGTGCGTGCTAAGTCACTTCAGTCAGGTCCGACTCCTTGTGACGCTATGGCCTGTAGCCTGTCAGGATCCTCTGTCCATGGGATTCTCCAGGCAAGAATACTGGAGTGGGTTGCTATGCCCTCCTCCAGGTGATCTTCCTGACCCAGGGGTCAAACCCACATCTCTTATGTCTCCTGCATTGGCAATTGAGTTCTTTACCACTAGTGCCACCTGAGAAGCCCATGTGTATGTGAGGGTGTGTGTGTGTGTGTGTGTGTGTGTGTGTGTGTGTGTGTGTAATATACTTCTGCCCCAAGGAGGTATATCTAGATGAGTAAGACATCCAACTAATGTATTCTTCCTCTAGTCTCTGTGTCTCTGTGTGAGCAAGAGCCACACACTTGGCTTAAAGTCATGGTCCAGTATGAAGGAGGGAGAAGATTTATCCAACTTTGCATTTATCACTGCAATAAAGCATCTACAAATTACCCCCCTTCTACACCCAAATCGGGGCTTCCCAGTGGTGCTTCCCAGCCCATTCCTAGTGGGCTTTATCTTTCCTAGATAAAGAATCTGCCTGTCAATGTAGAAGCCACAGGAGACGTGGGTTCAATCCCCTGGTCTGGAAGATCCCCTGGAGGAGGAAATGAAAACCCACTCCAGTATTCTTGTCTGGGAAATCCTATGGACAGAGGAGCCTGGTGTGCTATATAGTCCATGGGGTCACAAAAAGTCAGACATGACTTAGAGACTTAACGACAACCCCACCCAAATTATTGCTGTTTAAATAAACTGCAAACTGTAAAAAGCTATAAACTGTGCTTTGTATTGGGCCCTGGATGCATAAACTGAAGCTGAGTTTGATCAGGTAAACATTGACAATGTAAAAAACTCTTGAACTTGGAGGCAGGATACTTGTTTTGTAAAATCTTTTTGTTTTGAAATCATAGATTCATAGGAAACTGCCAAGACAGTACATAGAGGTTGCGAGTTCCTTTTGCCCAGTTTCCTCCAATGATTGCTTCTTACGTAATGCCCAGTGTTTACTATCCTACAAACAGTATCAAAATCAGGGAACTGACATTGGTACAATGTGTGTGTATAATTCTATGTCATTTCATCACTCGTGTAGATTTGTGCAACCACCACTGCAGTCAAGATACAGAACTTTTCTATCACGACAAAGGTCCCCTCCTGCTACTCCTTTGTAATCATACCCACTCCCTCCCTCACATCACCTCTGATTCCTGGTCCTCAATAATGTGTTCTTCATCTCTTGAAGAGACTGAGTTTTAAATTCAGCTTCTGACCCTGCCAGTTGTGTGAGCTTGGATAGGTCACTTTTCTTTGATCATCACATAAGACAAAGTTAGATTACATCAGCAGTTCTCTCAAAATTCCACAATGTTTATGAAAACAAGGTTTTATGGTGAAACAAACTAGGGACAGTCTGCTTGACTGGAAGGTGGCTTCTTTGCTGTCAGTTAAAATGCTAAGGTGAATCATGAATCGTTTAGAGATGTATATAAATTTTCCAAATTTATTTCAACACAGAATGCCACTCTCTTCTTTTAAAAATACCTTCTAGAATTGGTATTTTTTGGGGGGATTGTACTTTGAGATATGCTGTTTCAGAGGGTCTCTGAGGTGCTTTCCAGGTGAGAATGTCTGGGCTATGACTTCTGTCAAAGTGTTAGTCGCTCAGTCATGTCCGACTCTTTTTCTGTGAGACTGGAATGAAATCTGACATTTTCCAGTGGCCGTTGCTGAATTTTCCAAATTTGCTGATTTGATGTTATATGTAGAAGACCCCAAAAATTCCACCAAAAAATGTTAAAATTAATAAATTTGTTGTTGAAAAAAGTGAAAGTCGCTTGTCAGGCTCCTCTGTCCTTGGAATTCTCCAGGAACACTGGAATGGGTAGCCATGCCCTCCTCCAGGGGATCTTCCTGACCCAGGGACTGAACTGGGATCTCCTGCATTGTAGGCAGATTCCTTACCGTCTGAGCCACCAGGACTCCCCGTAGGGGGTTGAATTGTGCCCCTGCCAAAGATATCTCGACTGAGAAGCTCAGAATGTGACCTCATGTAGAGATCTTTGAGAGGTAATTCAGGTGAGGATTTTGAGATGTGACCATGCTGGATTAGGGGTCTGTAAATTCCAGGGAAAAGTATCCTATAAGAGACAGGGAAGAACACACACCGACACAGAAGGAAAAGCCGTGTGAAGACGAGGGTAAAGATCGCAGATCAGCTGTAAGCTAAGGACCACCAAGGATTGCCCTCAGCCCCCCAGAAGCCACAGTGGGGCATGGATTCTTCCTCAGAGCCTCCAGAAGAAACTGGAAAAGAAGTTTGAAGTGAAGTCACTCAGTCGTGTGGACTATAGCCCACCAGGCTCCTCCATCCATGGAATTTTCTAGGCAAGAGTACTGGAGTGGGTTGCCATTTCCTTCTCCAGGGGATCTTCCGGACCCGGGGATTGAACCCAGGTCTCCCACATTGCGGGCAGACGCTTTACCATCTGAGCCACGAGGGAATACCCCAGAAGAAACTAACCCTGCTAAAACCTTGATTTCAGACTTTTGGCTTCCAGAACTGTAAGAATTAATTTTCATTGTTTGAAGCCATTCAGGTTGTTATTTGTTCTGACAGCCCTAGGAAATGCAGACAAACTTTGTTAAGAATTTTGAGGATACTGAGAACTCCCTTGTGGTCCAGGGACAATCCTCTTTCCAATGCAGGGAACTTAGGTTCGATCCCTAGTCAGGGAAATAAGGTCCCACCTGCCTCTGGGCAGCTAAGCCCACGTGCTCTGGAGCCCCCGCCCCACAACTAGAACGGAGCTCAAGTGCTGCAACGAAGACTGTATACAGCCAAAATAATAATAATAATAAATTAAATAAATACATATTTAAAAAAAGAATCTTGGGGCTGTTGAGGCCAAGAGGGGTCTCCTTTAAGTGTCTAGAGCCACCGAGCTCCTTCCCTACTCAGGGCCTTCACACATGCGGGCCCCTCTCCCTTGAGTACTCTTCCATGCTCTCTCATGCCCGTCTAGCTGTCTTTCTTCTGGCAGTAGCTCAGTGTCGCCTCCTGGGGGGGACCATGCCTGACCCCCCCCCATCTAAAGCAGCTGCCACCCCGACTTCTCTAACACTCTGCGTGTGTACTTTTTCTTCCCAGCACTGAGCCCACTGGGTCACCTGTGGGGTTGTTATATTAGCGTCTGTTTTCCATGAGAGCAGAAATGGTGTCTTGTTTGTAGACCCCCTTTACCCAGGCCCTGGGACCCTGCCCGACACGTGAGAGGTGCTCACCGTGTATTTATTGAAAAAAGAAAGAAAGGGAAGAAGGGAGAGAGGGAAAGAGCACCGCAACCTCTCGTGGAGTGAGACCCTGGGATCACACAGATGCACAGGCAGGCATCTGCAGGGCTGAGGCAGCTCCTCTCCTAGACGTTTCTCCTGCAGGACCTTTGGGGCATTTCTTCCAAGGCGGCTGCCTGTTGCAGATAAGTCTGCCCCCTTCCCAGGCACTGTTTTAGACTCTGGATGGGACGTGAACATAGCAGGTCCCTGCCCTGAGGAGCTTCGGCCCAGAGAGGGGAAACAGACTGTAAACACAGAAGCACATAAATAAGACAATTTCCAGTACAGGGCCAAACCATGAAGAAAATAAAACTGACTAGAGTAAAAGAGAGGGCCTGAGAGGTGGGGGCTACTATCTGCTGGTGGTCAGGGTGGGGTGCTTCTTTAAGGAAGTAACAGGTGAACTGGAACTAGAATGAGGAAAGTTGGTGGCCTTGTGATGTTCTGGAGAGAAGTAAGTACAGAGGGAGGGGTTCCCAGCAGGAAGCCACCACAGGCCCTGAGCCAGGTCGATTTGGGACAGTTGAGGCTCAGAGAGAAGGTCACCAGCGCTGGAATGCTGTGAGCAAGGAGAAGACTAGAAGAGCCACATCCTGCAGTCCACAGTCAGGGGCTGGAGTCTATTCCATGAACAATTCATGTAATCGTCAGAGGCCTTTAGGAAGGGGAATAACCTATTTTTCCTTATTTATGCTTTAGAAGGAGACTTCTCTGGTGGCTCAGATGGTAAAGCGTCTGCCTACAATGCCAGAGACCCGGGTTCAATCCCTGGGTCGGGAAGATCTCCTGGAGAAGGAAATGGAAACCTACTCCAGTATTCTTGCCTGGAAAATCCCATGGATGGAGGAATTTGGTAGGCTATAGTCCATGGGGTTGCAAAGAGTCAGACATGACTGAACGACTTCACTTTCTATGCTTTAGAAAAATCTGGCTACAGTAAACAGGATGAATTGCAGAGGGTGATCAGGAGATCAGTTAGGATGTCAATAGGACTGTCTAGGTTAGACTTGGTGGTGACCTTGCCTAGGGCTGCAGTGGAGAAAGGGAGAGAAGGGGCATGGATCTCTTCTGCAGGCAGGATAAGGGCGTAAAGGAAAGAGAGAAATTAGGATAATTCAACCTTCTAAGATGGCAGAGTAGAAGGACGTCCGCTTACCTTCTCCTGCAAGAACACCAAAATTGCTACTAGCTGTTGAACAACCATCAAAAGGAGAAGGTTGGATCCCACCAAAAATAAAAAGGTACCCTACGTCAAAGGGCAAGTGAGAAGCCCTAACAAGCCGACAAGAGGGGTGAAGTCACATTTAGAATCAAACCTCATACCTACCAGAGATGCTTGGGGGTGCAAACAGAACCTGTGCATACCAGGACCCAGGGAAAGGAGCAGTGACACCTGCAAGAGACTGAGCCAGACCTGCCTTTGAGTGGCTGAGTGTCTCCTGCGGAGGCCTGGGTCAGCAGTGGCCTGCCGCAGGGACAGGGGCCCTGGCTGCGGCAGGCCTGGGAGGCACAGCGTGTGGCATAAGCCCTCTGGGAGGCGGTTGCCAGTAGCCCCATCACAGAGCTGCCAAGCAGACGACCCACAAACTGAAGAACAATCATACCAAGGAAGTTCTGGCACTTTTGCAAAAGTTCTAGAGCCCACAGCAGATTTCCCAACCTGGGGATCCAGAAAAGGGACTGAGAACCCCCAGGGAATTTGACGTTGAAGGCCAGTGGGATTTGACTACAAAACTTCCAAAGTCCTGGGGGGAAAGACCCTTGGAGGGCACAACAAAACTTTGTGCACATCAAGACCCAGGAGAAAGGAGCAGTGACCCCACAAGAGACTGAGCCAGACTTGCCCGTGAGGGTCTAGGAGTCTCCAACAGAGGCATGGGTCAACTGTGGCCTGCCACGGGGTCAGGGGCACTGAGTCAACAGTCCTGGGAGTTGTGGCATGTTGGCATAAGTCCTTTTGAAGGAGGTGCCCATTACTGCCATTACTCCTACCCTAGTTTGGCCCAAACTATAGGGAGGGGACACGGCCCCACCCATCAGCAGAATATTGGAAAAGAGATTTAACGGGTACGGCCCCGCCCTCCAAAGCAAGACCCACTTTTCCCCACAGCCAGTCCCTCCCATCAGGAAGCTTCCACAAGCCTCTTATTCTCATCCATCAGAGGGCAGACAGAATGAAACCACAATCACAGAAAACTATCCAAACTGATCACTTGGATCACAGCCTTGTCTACTCAGTGAACTATGAGCCATGCCCTGTAGGGCCACCCAAGACAGGCAGGTCATGGTGGAGAGTTCTGACAAAATGTGGTCCACTGGAGAAGGGAATGGCAAACCACTTCAGTATTCTTGCCTTGAGAACCATGAACCGTACGAAAAAGCAAAAGGATAGGACACTGAAAGATGAGCCCCCCAGGTCGGTAGGCGCTGAATATGCTATGGCAAAAGAGCAGAGAAATAGCTCCAGAAGGAATGAAGAGGCTGTACCAAAGTGAAAACAACGCCCAGCTGTGGATGTGTCTGGTGGTGAAAGTAAAGTCTGATGCTGTAAAAATAATATTGCATAGAAACCTGGAATGTTAGGTCCATGAATCAAGGTAGATTGGAAGTGGTCAAACAGGAGATGGCAAGAACGAACATTGACATTTTAGATGACCATTATATCTACTACTGTGGGCAAGAATCCCTTAGAAGAAATGGAGAAGCCCTGATAGTCAACAAAAGAGTCCAAAATGCAGTACTTGGTTGCAATCTCAAAAATGACAGAATGATCTGTTTGTTTCCAAGGCAAACCATTCAGTATCACAGTAATTCAGGTCTATGCCCCAACCACTAAGGCCAAAGAACCTAAAGTTGAATGGTTCTAGGAAAACCTACAAGATCTTCTAGAACTAATACCAAAAAAAGATAACCTTTACATCATAGGAGATTGGAATGCAAAAGTAGGAAGTCAAGAGATAACTAGAGTAACAGGCAAGTTTGGCCTTGGAGTACAAAATGAAGCAGGACAATGGCTAACAGAGTTTTGCCAAGAGAACAAACACCCTCTTCCAACAACACAAGAGATGACTCTACACGTGAACATCACCAGATGGCCAATACTGAAATTAGCTTGATTGTATCCTTTGCAGCCAAAGTGGAGAAGCTCTATACAGTCAGCAAAAACAAGACCAAGAGATGACTCTGGCTTAAATCATGAACTCCTAATTGCAAAATTCAGACTTAAATTGAAGATACTAGGGAAAACCACTAAGCCATTGAGGTATGACCTAAATCAAATACCTTACAATTATACAGTGGAAGTAACAAATATACTCAAGGGATTAGATTTGATAGAATGCCCGAAGAACTATGGACAGAGGCTCGTAATATTGTAGAGGAGGTGGTGATCAAAACCATCCTCAAGAAAAAGAAATGCATAAAGGCAAAATGGCTGTCTGAGGAGGAGGCCTTACAAATAGCTGAGAAATGAAGAGAGGCTAAAGGCAAAGGAGAAAAGGACAGATAAACCCATCTGAATGCAGAGTTCCAAAGAATAGCAAGGAGAGATAAGAAAGTCTTCCTCATTTAGAAAGATGGTAACGATAACCCTGTATTTGAGACAGCAAAAGAGACGCAGATGTATAGAACAGTCTTTTGGACTCTATGGGAGAGGACAAGGGTGGGATGATATGGGAGAACGGCATTGAAACATGTAAATTATCATATGTGAAATGAATCACCAGCCCAGGTTTTAACGTGTGATACAGGGTACTCAGGGCTGGTGCACCAGGATGATCCAGAGAGGTGGAATCGGGAGGGAGGTGAGAGGGGGGTTCTGGAAGGGGAACACATGTATACCCATGGTGGGTTCATGTCAATGTATGGCAAAACCAACACAATAATGTAAAGAAAAAATATATATATATAAAGAAAGTCTTCCTCAGTGATCAATGCAAAGAAATAGAGGAAAACAATAGAATGGAAAGACTAGAGATCTCTTCAAGAAAATTAGAGATACCAAGGGAACATTTCATGCAAAGATGGGCACAATAAAGGACAGAAATGATATGGACCTAACAGAAGCAGAAGAGATGAAGAGAGGTGGCAAGAATACACAGAAGAACTATACAAAAAAGGTCTTAATGACTGGATAACCACAGTGATGTGATCATTCACATAGAGCCAGACATCTAGAGTGTGAATCAAGTGGGCTTAGGAAGCATAACTACAAACAAATCTAGTGGAGGTGACGGAATTCCAGCTGAGCTATTTCAAATCCTTAAAGATGATGCTGTGAAAGTATTGCACTCAATATGCCAGCAAATTTGGAAAATTCAGCAGCAGCCACAGGACTGGAAAAGGTCAGTTGCATTCCAATCCCAAAGAAAGTCAATGCCAAAGAATGTTCCAACTGCTCCACACTTGCACTTATTTCACATGCTAGCAACATAATTCTAAAAATTCTCCAAGCTAGGTTTCAATAGTATGTGAAGCAGGCAGAGGAATCAGAGATTAAATTGCCAACATCCACTGGATCATAGAAAAAGCAAGAGAATTCCAGAAAAGCATCTACTTTTGCTTCATTGACGACACACCTTTGACTGTGTGGATCCCAACAAACTGGAAAATTCTTAAAGAGATGGGAATACCAGACCACCTTACTGCCTCCTGAGAAACCTGTATGCAGGTCAAGAAGCAACAGTTAGAACCAGACATGGAGCAACAGACTGGTTCAAATTGGAAAAGGAGTGCGTCAAGGCTGTATATTGTCACCCTGCTTATTTAACTTAAATTCAGAGTCATGCAAAATGCCAGGCTGGATGAAGCACAAGCTGGAATCAAGACTGCGGGGGAAAATATCAATAATCTCAGAAATGCAGATGACACTACCTTTATGGCAGAAAGTGAAGAGGAACTAAGGAGCCTCTTGATGAAGTTAGAAGAGGAGAGTGAAAATGCTGGCTTAAAACTCAACATTCAAAAAACTAAGATCATGGCATCCAGTCCCATCACTTCATGGCAAATAGATGGGGAAAAATGGAAACAGTGATAGACTTTATTTTCTTGGGCTCCAAAACCACTGCAAATGGTGACTGCAGCCATGAAATAAAAAGACACTTGCTCCTTGGAAGAAAAGTTATGACCAACCTAGACAGCAAGTTAAAAAGCAGAGACATTACTTTGCTGACTAAAGTCTGTATAGTTAAAGCTATGGTTTTTCCAGCAATCATGTATGGATGTCAGAGCTGGACCATAAAGAAGGCTGAGTGCTGAAGAGTTGATGCTTTTGAACTGTGGTGTTGGAGAAGACAAACACCCGATGCTGGGAAAGACTGAAGGCAGGAGGAGAAGAGGACAACAGGGGACAAGATGGCTGGATGGCATCACCGACGCAATGGACATGAGTTTGAGCAAGCTTCAGGAGATGGTGAAGAGCAGGGAAGCCTGGCAGCTGCAGTCTATGGGGTCACAAAGAGTCAGACACCACTGAGTGACTGAACAACAACAAGGATAATTCAGTTCTTGGGTTGAACAGCAGGCTAGTGGGTGTACCAACTCACCTTTTTATGATGGGACAACTTGGGAAGGACTCGATTTGGGGTGGGGTGGAGGGAAGTTAGAACCTAGTTTGGACTGTGAAATGCATTCAAGTGGAGATGCTGTTGTTGTTGTTTAGTCACTCAGTTGTCTGACTCTTTGTGACCCCATGGACTGCAGCATGCCAGGCTTCCCTGTCCTTCACCATCTCCTGGAGTTTGCTCAAACTCATGTCCATTGAGTCAGTGATGCCATCCAACCATCTCCTCCTCTGTCATCCCTTTCCTCTCCTGCCTTTAATCTTTCCCAGTATCAAGGTCTTTTCTAATGAGTCAACTCTTTGCATCAGGTTGCCAAAGTACTGGAGCTTTAGCTTCAGACTCAGTCCTTCCAGTGAATTTTCAGAGTTGATTACCTTTAGGATTGACTGGTTTGATCTCCCTGCACTCCAAAGCACTTTCAAGAGTCTTCTCCAACACCACAGTTCAAAAGATCAATTTTTCAGCATTCAGACTTCCCTAGTAGAGTGGAGACATTAGGTAGTTAAATATATAAATCTAGATCTCAGAGGAGAAATCTCAGTCAGAGATAAAGATTTGTAATTCATCAGCCAACAGATGAAGACTGTGAAGCCACAGCAATGGCTGAGACTCATAACAAGAGTGAGTGAAGGTGAAGACAAGAGGCCCAAAGACAGAACCTTGAGCCAACTGCCATTCAGAGTTGGTGGAGAAGGAAAGTGAAGGAGCCTGAAAAGGAGCAGAGGTGAACAGGATGAAAACCAAGGAAGGTGGCATCAGAGAAATCCAGAGAAAAAGCTTCTTCAAGGAGGAGGTGGCCAAATGTGTCAAACGCCCAGAGACTGAGTAACTGAGGCTCAAGAATTGATCTTTGACTCTGGCAAGATGCAGGTGATACGGACAAGAGCCATTTCCTGTAATGATGGGGACAAAGGGCTGGTTGAAACAAGAGAAATTGAGAACAAGAGGCATGAGAGGATCAAGGGAGGGTTTCTCTAAGAAGGGTCATAGGACACAGTGATGCACAGGTGATCATGATAAAGGTCCAATAATGAGGGAGAAAAAGCTGACACAGGAGTTAACTATGGGAGCAACGTCCTGAGAAGCTCTGAGGAGGGTGGAATCCAGCTGGAGGCGTGGAATGCAGTTTCCACTGTAATCAAAGGTGGTGGTGGGAGCAGGGACAGAATTGGGTGGTTCTTGGGTGATTGCATCCATTATCTTCCTCGGAAGTCTGTGGTGACATCACCACCTGAAATTGAGGTCGCAAGGGTGGGAGATTAGAGTAGAATTAGTCATCTCAAGAGGAAGTAAAGCTTTATGGTGTTGAGGTTTGTAGTTTTGATTTTGAAGTGAGTCCAATCACACAGGTATCCTGGTTCTTGAGCACAAGTTGGATCCAGTCAGGATTTGGGATTTTTCCAGGTGAGTACAATGGATACAGGAAAGGACAAAGGAGGGATCCACGACTTCAAGCTGGGTAAGAGCAGTGAGGACGTAGCTGATGGCACTGCAAGGCTAAGGCCGATGGCTCAGAGGTCTCAGGGGGCTCAGAGGTTCACTGGTGCGGGGTAATGTAGTACTTGAGCTGGAAGAATAGGAGGATCAGGAGGTAGGAGGGTTGAAGTTACTAGGGATGACAAGATCAGGCGTCCCCACTTGAAGCTGCGGCCGGGGTGTGGTTGGGAAGAAAGGTGTGGCTGGAATCAAGGAGGGTCTCTGAAAAATCTTGGCTTCCCTTGTGACTCAGCTGGTAAATAATCCACCTGCAATGCAGGAGACCTGGGTTCAATCCCTGGGTTGGGAGGATCCCTGGAAAAGGGAAAGCCTATCCACTCCACTATTCTGGTCTGGAGAATTCCACGGATTATACAGTCCATGGAATCGCAGAGTCAGACACGGCTGAGAAACTTTCACGTTCTGAAATCTCTTAGCTTCTCAGCCCCTTCCAACCTGGGAGTCAGAGAGAAACCTCCTGCCAGGGCGGGAAGGGTATGTCTCCTTATTGTGCAAACAGAGGCTGAGACTTGGAGATGCTGGATGCTGAAGTGAAAATGTCAGAAGCTGGCGTTTCTGACTCTGAGTGCTAGGCTGAGGGAGGCTTCTCGGTGTCAGCCCTCCTCGTAGCTTCCACAACAGCCGATCCCCTGGCTCCCCGTCCCGACCCCCACCTGCTCCTTGCCGCACAGCCTTTCCTGCATTCTCTAGTCCTCTGGGGAATCTCTGCCGACAGAAGGGCAAGTCCACAGCCACAAGTAGCACCTTCTTGGAGCTAACCAGGCTGCACCCATCACTGAAAAATGTTTGTGGCGGACTTTCATGTTTGCTCACTCACTCATTCACTTAATCATTCATTCACATACTAAGTGATTTGATCTTTCAGTTATTTGTCATTAGGTTTGAGCTGCTAAACCAAGCACAAGGGGTGAATACTCAATCACTGTGAAACTGCTCATCCACCCAACCCACCAGCCAGATGTCCAACATATACTGAGTGCCCATCACAGTCCTGCACAGGTGGCAAACAGGCATCATATATCCTCACGCCTGACAAGTCCCCTGTCACTCACCTATTCCCTGGGTCCTATACATGTCATGTGTGTGCTGTGTCTGAATCCTTTGAGCCTCTTCCTCATAGTAGGGTTAATAATATATGAATTGCCATCTGTTAAAGTTCACATGATGTGTCTTCATTAACTTTTAAGGTTGCCTATCTATTGCATGAAAGAGATCTTTTTAAAATTTGTGAAAGTCATGCTTGCTCATTGTGGAAAATGTAAACAATGACAAAGCGTACAAAATAAAAAACCTCCCTTAAAATTGACTACTTCCATTCCTCTATCCCACAGTGCCGACCACTGTTAAAAGTGTGGCCAGTGTGGTTTAATTCTTATCCTTCAGTATCTTTTCTATACATTTGCAAAGGTAGTATATGTTTACAAATTGAGGTCATAGACTATTGTTCAGCAACTTGCCTCTTCTCTGTAACAATAAATGAAAGACAGCCTGCCAGGTCGGTTCTTCAGATCCACCTCATTCCTTTTAAAGGCTGCAGAGCATTCACAGGATGGAGGGACCTGGTATATTGAACAGCAGACATTAAAGGTATTTTCAATTATCCCCAGCTACAATGCTGATGGACATCTCTCTGAGCTCTTTTATATGAGCATTTCTGAAGGATCATTACTAGAAGGGGAATTGCTGGGTCAAGGGCATTTTAAATGTTAATGGTTACCCAATGCCAGGCATAGTGCCAGACACACAGTAGGGTCTTTGTAAGTATCTGTGCGGTGAATGGATACTGCTGGATTGCGCTCCAGGAAGAACATACCATTTCCACTCCTACCAACAGCAAAGAGAGAGGCACAGTACTGACCATTTCTGCTACTCAAGCCCAGCCAGGCTGGACTTCAGGACAACCACTTTCCTCTAGGCCACTCTGCTGCTGCTGAGGATTTAAAGCCCCTACCTCACCTTCAATGAAAGGCAGGCATCCTGGTAGGGGATGACTTCCTCTTCCAGGTCTGCAAAGCCCATGGCTTAACATCCTCCCACTGGGGAGGGTGTTTACCACAGTCAGGGCAACCATGTGGGACTTCTCTAACGGGCTCTTTCCATGTTTATACAAAGCACCTACATATCTTCCTTCTGCTCCCCCGATCCACCCCTGAAACGGAAGGGAGACTTGTCGAGACTAGGCTCACTCTAGCACCAGCTCCGCAACTATGTTGTCGCTAACTGCTGTTCTTCTTCTGGGTCCCTGTCTCCAGCAGGAACAGTCCTTGTTCCTAGCATCTTGGGGGCTGGCTGTGCCACCTCCCTGCCCCTGGCCCTGTCACCTGTCTCGGACCTGGGGCCCCAAGAAAGGCTATTATTGGGAGAGGCCTGCAGGAGGAATCCCTACCAGCACACCAGGGCCAGTTCTACCTCCAACCCTCCCAGGAACACCGGCCAGCACTGCTTCTGTGCCCTCTGTCGGGGAGCAGCGCCAAGGCAGGGTCTTGGCGGAGGAGCTCAGGCCTGCCTGAGCCCCCGAGATGCTGGCACAGGGGTGTCTCTCACACTGCATGCCCCAGGCCAGCCCGCACAGGGATAGTGTGAAGACATGCCCTGTGAAGACTGTCTATCAGGCTGCCGTGGTGACTCTGCCTTTCCTCTGAGGGGTTAAGCCTGCAGATGAGGCTGAGGTGGCGGTGCCCAGAACCCCGTGGGACTGGAGGAGGAGGGCGGATCTCTCTCCTCTCCTCCCTCCAGAGATTCCAGGGTGGAGCAGATCAAGGTCTCCAAGACCCTGCCCCACAGATGGCCAGCCTCCCCTACTCACCTCCGCGTTGCCCCATCCCCACCCCCATAGCGACAGAGTCAGAGCTGAGCTCGAGGTGTCCTAAGGAAAGCAGCAGCAGGATGGGGTGAGGACGCACACAGGGGTCACTCCCCATCGCTAGTCCCCGTCTGGACTCTTTGGCACCCAAAGACCTCAAGGAACCAGAGGTCAAAGCATCTGCCAAGATTCTCTCCAGCAGGGTGACCTACTGATGTGCTGTTCTTCCAGGCTCACCAATGGTGGGATTTTTCAAGCACAGTGATCTCCACCCGCCACCCTCCATGTTCCACACACACACACACACACACATACAACCATGTACCCCAGCAGTGCCTGAGCTCACCTCCCCACAGTCAGAGGCAGACTCTCAGCAACAATCAACTGAAATTTAGTGAGAACATGTGTTGGGGGTTGGGGGAGGACGATGGAGTCTTCTCTATTCAGGCAGAATGGGAGAGAGCTAAAGCAGCCCCATCTCGCAGGGTGCGTTGGTGCCCTCCCAAACATCTCAGAGCTGGCCGTCCAGGCCACACTGGCACCCCAGGGTGCAGCCTCCTGCACTGCCCAGAGAAGCCCATTCCACTGCTGGGCACCTCCAACTGTTCACATTTTCCTCCTGGCAGCCTCTAAATTACAATGCGAGGTGAGGGGTTAGACAAGTCACTCCAGACCAGCCCTTGAGACAAGAGAAGCAACTGGCATGGAACAAGGATAGCAAAGCAATAAGTTAAAGCCAAGAACTGCCAGAGGTGTGGCAGAATGGGCAAGGCTGCTCCAGGGCTCCTGAGAGTCTCTGGCTTGACCCAGGAGGCATTGGGGAGGTGGCTGATGACAGGGTTCCAGGCAGGAGGTAGATCAGAAGGTAGGGTTGTCGATGCCTCTGCGTACCCCAGCATATTCTTCAGGCCTGAAGCTGTAGGGAGGGGGCGGCTCCAAGGGAGGCAGAAACAGGACAGGCTTCAGAATAATCTGCAGGGAAAGGAGGCGACACAGTGATTTCTTAGGGTGGGCCACTGGTCATCGCCACCCATGTGCTGGTGGAGGTATGTTTACCAGGGAGAAGAGTGACCCCACACTGGTGGCAGAGCCCTCCCCAGGGCCCAGAGACATGGTGTAAGGACACTCTTCACTGCCCCAGTTGCTCTAAAAATCAGAAAAGGGAGGTACAGACAGCCGAGGGACAGAGCAGGGGTTGGGATGGATACCCACCTCACTGTAGGCGGGTGGGGGCTCAGAAATGGGTGCTGTGACCCTCTCTACAGGAGCAATGGGGGGCTGTTCCAGGGGGGCTGCTGGGCCCTCCTGCTCTGACTTTCTGCAGTTGAGATACAAGTGCTTAGCCAGGCCGCAGATGCACAAGAGGGGTATGACGATCAGGAAGATGATGACAAAAATCCTGGGGTGAGGAACCACCAACATCAGGCCGAGTCTCCAGTCACCACACTGCCCTCCCTCCCTTGACCTACCCCCCCTTCCCACCCTTCACAGCAGGAAGTCCAGTCCAGTCCTGTGTGGGCCAGACCCACCTGAGGACTGTGCCCAGAGGAACTGGCCCAGGGCTCACCTTAAGGGGCCGGAGAAGAACTCGTACTGCTGCGGCTGGTACTCTTGGCAACAGCTGCTCCCACAGCATTTGAATCCCTGAGGGCAGGTGCTGGGAGTGGGGTGGGATGGAGGCTCTTGGTACCAAGGCAGGGGCAGGGGAAGAGGGCAGAAGGATCCTAGCTTCCCTAAAACCACCCATGTGCTCAGGGCACAAGCCACACCTTTAGCAGAGCAGGGTTACAGGCCCCTCTGGGCTTAGTGGGAGGGACCTGGGTTTCAGGTTCAGCTCACTACTGGCCTTGTGCACTCCTGCCAAGGTACATTCCTTACTGGGCCTCACTTTCCTCATCTATAAAATGGTTGTAGTCAATGTCCTGTTGCCCTTACTGGACAGGTGTGGCATTGAGTGTTATTGTGGTTACAGCATCACTCTAAAGAGATGCAGGGGGAGAGGGACAGTGGGGAGGGTCCAGGAGAGAACTCTAAGAGTGAATGGCGAGACGATGGGGCCCACATAAAAGGAGGCAAGAGGGACTCAGTGTTCCTGGAACATCCAGGGCTGACTTGGTAGAAACAGTTTGCTGCCCAGACATCACCTCCCTCAGCCTCTCCTCATTACGGAGAGTGACCCCCAAGTGTGAAACTGCCCATAGGTTGGTTGGAGGAAGGAGTGAGCGGGTAGAAGAGTGGACTCCCTCTCTCTGGCTAGAAGGGGAGTGGGTAAGGATGATGAAGGCAGGCAGGGCAGGATTTGGGGTGTCTCCTCCCCACAATGGAAGTTACAGCCCAAACCCCAGACTTACAAGAAGAGACCACATGTGGCTGCAGCCTGTGGAAGAGAAGAGGCGAAGGTTTGGGTCACAAACTGGGGGCCGGGGTTTCCACCCAGATGCTACCCATGAGCCTCACAGCCCCAGAGGATCAGCATTTACCCTCAAGCCTGCTTTCCACCTCACTCCACATGTCCCCTGGGTCAACGGTTGCAGCCCTAGCTGCCACCTGGTAGGCCTAGCTCTCCTCCCTCTTCTCGCCACAACTCCTACCACATTTGCTCACCCCTAGGTCTGTAAGCTCACACCACTAACCCACCCTTCCAACCCAGCCCTGCCACAGCCCCCCACCGAAGTCACTGCCAACACCTTGGCGAGTTCCTATTCCACAAATCCCATCACCAGAAATCTTGAAGGAAACTCCCCTCAGTGGCTCCTGGGTCCCAGACACCATGACCAACCCACCACCCACTGGGAGTTCCCTGGCCAAGGGGCAGGCCCTTGTCCCGAGCCTTCAGGGCCCACTGACCTCCCAGTCATCCTGCAGACCCAGACTGGACCCTCCTCTCCAGAAACAGCTCCCCACTCCCTCTTCTGCACTAGTTCTGTGTCACATGGAGGCTATCATTATAGAATTTCACCTGATTAACATAAAAATATGTGCATAAGCCCAGCTTGGAGTGCTCTCTCCCCAGGAATCTGAGAGGATGGCTCCAGCACCTTCTCTGACCATTTAAAATGACATCTACTCTCACAAAGCACTTCTTTTCCCCTAACTGTGCTTACTTTCTCTGCATAGCTCCTGTCAACATCTAACATACTTTTATCTTGCTAGTTGTTTGTCTCCTCAGGAGAAAACTCCACCAGGGAAGGGATTTTTATCTGTCAAAAACCAATACTCAACAATTTTGGCAGAATGAATGAAAAAACATTCATTGACAACCTGGTTTCATTTCATCCTGGTTGCTCCCAGGCAGTGGGGGGAGGAAGGAAAGCAGGCAGAGGAACACAGCTAAAGGGAGGTTATCTGTCACCCTATCCCAGCCTCCACGGGGATAAAAAAGCACAGCTCAAGAATAAGAAGCCATATCTCTTTCTTTTGGGGTTGGGCCACGCAGCATATAGGGATCTTAGTTCCCTGACCAGGGATTGAACCTGTGCCCCCAGCAGTGGAAGTGGGAAGTCTTAACTACTGGACCACCAGGGAAGTCCCAAGACCATGATATTTTTACATCTTGAAATAACAGTTCAATTGCTAATGACAACAACAATAAAGCTTAGAATACCAATGACAGCCAATAACAGTTGGGCTGATCCCCTTTTCTGTGCTCAGTCCCATGTGCACACCTCCTTTTCTCAAGCCTTGGCCAGTAGGGTCAGGAGCAGGAATGAACCCCTGCAGGTTGGCCCAGAGAGGGTGAGGGGACTGCAGAGTTAGGGACAGCCCAAAGTGTCCAGGCACTCAGCAAGCCCAGTTCCCCTCATGCCAGCCCCTGTGCCTCCCCTTCTCCTCGCCCAAAAATGAGAAAAAGACAGCAGATTTAATGAATTAATCTTGAGTTCCTGTTTGGAGGAGCAGGGGATCCTCTCCCAGGTTCTCTCCCCTTCACCTACTTCTTAAACAAGGGGTGGTCTTGACTGAGGTGGTTTCAAACATTGGGGCAATTCTGGGCAACTTCAACTTAACTTACATGTGAACCAAGGGCATTAACAGCCTGCCCCATGGAGTTGTTGGGAGAAATCAACAAAAGGATGCACAGCCTAGTGCTGGCACAAACCCACTGCAGGTGATGAAGAAGGAGCAGCAGGGCTTTTGGGGCAAAGTCGCACGGCACAGTTAGTGAATGCTGCAGAGAGCTGGCCCGGCCCTTCCCTCAGACTCTTATAGAGGCTAAAAATCCATATTCTAGAGCCAGGTCAGTTTCCAGGATAATCTCCCATCCCAGAACCAGATAGACTGCCCTCCTCCCAGGGTGGGGGGAGAGAGGAATGTGGGGGTGCTGACACCCTGCCTTATCCTTGGAAATCACAGATTTCAGAGATCATCCCAGCCTTGGGTCAGGCAGCCAGATCAAATCATATCACCTGCTAGAATCCTACCCCTACTCCTAGAAAGGGAAGAGGGAGCCTCCTTTCCTCCAGGGCACAAACACAGATACACAGTCCCAGAGAGGGGAGGACTTTCCCCAAGGTCACCCAGCACTGGCAAGAAAGGAGCTGGGGAGACAAGCTGGCGAGACGTCCAGATCTCAGTCCAGACCTCAGGTCCCCACTTTCTGACGCTGCGGGAGGGAGCGAGAAGGGCAAGTCAAGGCTAACTAGGGGGTCAAAGAGCCCACTCTCCGAGAGGCGCTAGATGTCAGACACGGTGTGCGGGAATAGGCCCCACGACACAGTACCCCACTAGGTGAAGAAACCCAGACCTTCTCAGGACCTCCCTCCGAGTCCTCCACCTATTACCTCCCCCGCCAAAAAGAGAAAGGAGCTGCTAACTGCCTGTGGTCACGAGGAGATCCTGACAATGGAAGGTGGTGATCGGAAGTCAGAAGCAAGACCCTGACCCACAAGAATAGGGGCCTGAAAGTTCCAGTTTTACCTCCCAAACGCTCACCTGTTGGAAGCCGGGCAGCAGGCCAAGCAGCAAGAGGCTGGCGACCCAGGTGTCAGACATTCTTGCTTGGGAGCCACTGAGCTTCAGTGTGTAGGGGGAGGAGGAGAGAGGCGGGGCGGCGACCTCTCCCACGACTCTCCACCTACAGGGCCCCACCTCGGGATGGGGGCGGAGCTGATGCTCCCGGAAGGGCCCGACCCGGGAAAAGGAGGGGGAGGGGGACGAAGTCTGGACTGGGAAATGGGAGTTAGAAAAGATGATCTGATTTACAAAAAATATATATTGTGGTGTCAGTTCAAGACTGCTGAGCTACCCCTTCCCACCCCCTAACTGCTCCACCCTCTAAGTGGTCCCAAGCATGAGATGGAGAAGGGCTGCAGGCCGAGCGACCTGGACCACTGGAAGTCCCTTCCCACGTGGACTTCTGAGCGGCAGAAGGAGAGCGGAAGCGAAGGCCTTGGGGTGGATTGAGGGGACTGTAACGGAGGGAGCTGCCACTTTGTTTTGTTATGCCGAGTAGAGAGGGAGGGGTGGCCTGCTTGATTTCTGGGGAAGGGGAACCAGGAGTAGAGAACTGGTACAATCTTGCCCCGCCCCCACCCTCCTCGAAATCCAGGGAGGAGGCGTTGGTACATTTCTTCCATTTGGCTACAGGGGAGATTGAAGCCCCAGGATTCTGCGACTAGTCCCTGAGTCCGCAGAGCCGGGGGAGCCGGGGCGCGGGCGAGCAGGCCCACCCAGATTCCTAGAAAGAGCCCCCGAGGCCGCGGTCCCGGCCTGCAGGGCTGGATTCCGACGTGCGGGCGTGCCCAGCCCTGAGGCGCGCTGTGCTTTCCGGATCCGGCCGGCAGGTGGCAGCATCGCTCAACGCGGGATCTCCCCGGGAGCCAGGAGGCGCGGGGCGGGGACCAGGGCTGGGACTCCCCGAACTCTCTCCCCCGGGGACCAGGCCGGAGGGTGGGGTGGGAGACCGTCTCGGTGGGCGATCGGCAGAGGGGAGAGCCAGACGCCCAAACACAGATGAGACGTGAGGAAACCTTGCGGGAGTTGGAGAGATGGAGGCCGGACCCTTGGGGTAGGGGCGAAATGGAGATGATTGTTGGGGTGCTGTTTCTAGATCTGGGGAAAGGGGGAGGGATCACGGAGAGGATCAGTTCTTAGGTGTTTGGAAGTTCCTGCTGTGTCTCAAGTCCGACTTCGCCCCTGAAAACTAGCCCCAACCTAGTAGGAGAGGACCGCCATCCACCTTTGGCTTTTTCTTTTTTCTCTCCTTGCTTTCTCCTTATCTCTGTTTCTCGTCTCTCCCAGTCTTCTGTTTAACCCCTCCTTGCTTTGCCGTGTTTCTCCCAGTCTCTGTCTGTTTCAGTTCCTCCCTGCAGCCTCCATGCAGTTTCTCTCCATTTCTACGTGTTCCCTGTTTTCCCTTCTCTGTTTCTCCTCTTTGTTGATCTCTGTCTGTCTTAGTGGAGGAGTCCATTTTTCTGTCTCTGTTTCCATTTCCCTCCTCTCTGGGTTGGTCCCCTGTCTGTGTCTCACTGACTCTCCTGATCTCTCTCCGAGTATCTCTCTGCCCTTGGTCTCTTTCTCTGTCTCTGCTTCTCATTATCTCTTGGCCCCTAAGGACAGAATCTTCCAGTCTCTGATCCAAGAGGAATTGGGGTCTGGCCCCAGAGGATGCCTTCTCTATTTGCAGTTCCTGTTGACTAATCTTGGAGAAGGGGATGGGGAGTGGGGGTGTGGGGCAGCATGTCTTTCCCCCTCTCCCAGCAGTTGGCATGGACCTAGCCCCCTCCTCTGCCAAAGGAGACCTAGTGCAGAGGGTTCTGGAGCCTTCTCCCTCCAGCACCCACGCTGCTGCTTCCTTAGTGAGTCGTTGCTGACTTGGGCTTCCAGGGCCCTGTTGCTCCAACACCGAAGGCCCGAGGTATCTGCCCAGAACCTCCTGCCCCTCTGCCCAGACCTGGAGCCTGACAGAGGTGTGGCCTTTAGGGTAGAGGAAGATGGGTGAGCTTAGGGAGAAGGGTATCCTAGGGAGTGGAATGAAGATGCTAAGAAGGGCATGCAGGAGGCTGAAAAAGGTGACGGGACCAGGCAGGTCGGCACCCTGAGGAGAAGCAGAAGGAGGGCAGCAGGATGGCGTTGCTTCCCTCCGTCAATGCCACTGACACAGATGTAGGATTGCCAGACAAAATACAGGATGCCAGTTAAATTTGAATTCCAGATAAGCAGTGAATAACATTTTAGTATAAATAAATATGTCCCATGCAGTATTTGGGACATACTTAAACTGAAATTTAGTTGTTATCTGAAATTCTAATTTAACTGAGTGTCTTGTATCTGTATTTCTTAAATCCAGCAACCTTACCCACATCCCTGATGTGTTGTAGGAGAGTGTCTACTCTACTTCCTGCCCCGCGTCTCCCCAGTGGGAAAGTCTCCCCAGTGGGAAAGTGAGGCTCCTGGGCAGAGTCTAGAGGGCCTCTGGAACCTGCTCCTGGACCCCCAGTGTTCTTTTATGACATCAGACTTCCTTTCTCTGCTCCTTCCGGCAGATGGGGGTGGGCTGAGCGGGCTGAGCTGAGCGGCCTGGAGGCGGGTGGCCCCAGCTTGGGCCGAGAACACCAGGCCCCGCTGTCAGCACGCACCATGGCTGCCAGGACCCCAGCATTCCTGGTGGGTGAGGTCGGTTGGGGCTGGAGGCACAGTGGGGCCCCAGACTGAGCAGACGGGGCCTGGTCTTGTCTCGAGACAGGAGGGTCGTGGACAATGACAACACCTTCTGTCCCACACTCTGGCCGTGGGTGGGCAGTGCGTCATGTGTGTGCATGCGTGCTCAGACATACAGGGACATGAGGGCAAGGCGGCCCAGAGGCCTCACGCAGACAGTGGGTCCTTCTGGAGTCCACGCCAGAGTCCATCTGGGGTTTTCCAAGAGCAGCACAGTCACAGCGTCTTACTACTGGCTTGAGCCTCTCTGGCCCATTTGCTAAAGAAGGAGCTGATTGTGCGCCCAACAAGGGCCCAGCGTGAAGGGCCTCGGAGGTCAGCTTGCCCACCCGCTCTCCTCTCAGAGAAGGCAGCTGAAGCCCAGAGGGTAGAAAGGCCAAGTCACAGGGGACACTGGGGCTGAGTCAGGACCCAACTACGCAGATCTTAAGACCCCACCCCCGGCGGCAGTCTCACGGGTGGCACACATGCCAGGCCTGGGGAGCCTCTGCTAAGCCTCACGGGGAGCTGCAGTGGGAGGCTTTGTGCAGCCTGGCTCAGCCAGACCCTGGGTAAGAGGCAAGAGCCAGACTGAGTGCTGTTCCTCTCACCTCCCTCCCCACCATACTGTGGTGGACACTGATCCCCATAAATGACATGGCCCTGGGCAGAGATCTTTCTTTCAGAAACACCCAGAATGTTCTGCCCTAACCCAGCCCTTGGAAGAAAAGTTGTGACCAACCTAGACAGCATATTAAAAAGCAGGGACGTTATTTTGCCAACAAAGGTCCGTCTTTGACAAGCTTGTCTTTGACAAGCTATGGTTTTTCCAGTGGTCATGTATGGATGTGAGAATTGGACTGTGAAGAAAGCTGAGCACCAAAGAATTGATGCTTCTGAACTGTGGTGTTGGAGAAGACTCTTGAGAGTCCCTTGGACTGCAAGGAGATCCAACCAGTCCATCCTAAAGGAGATCAGGCCTGAATATTCATTGGAAGGACTGATGCTGAAGCTGAAACTCCAATACTTTGGCCACCTGATGCTAAGAACTGACTCATCTGAAAAGACCTTGATGCTGGGAAAGATTGAAGGTGGGAGGAGAAGGGGACGACAGAGGCTGAGATGGTTGGATGGCATCACAGACTCAACGGACATGAGTTTGAGTAAACTCCGGGAGCTGGCAATGGACAGGGAGGCTTGGCATGCTGCAGTCCATGGGGTCGCACGGAGTCGGACACGACTGAAGTGACTTAGCAGCAGCAGCAGCTATCGAGAGATGAATGGATAAGGAAGAGGTGGTATTATCAGCTATAAAAAAAGAATGAAATAATGCCATTTGCAGCATCATAGATGGACCTAGAGATTATTATACTAAATCAGACAGAGAAGGATAAATTATACATGAACTCTAAAAAATGATACAAATGAACTTATTTACAAAACAGAAATAGCCTCACAGACAGAAAACAAACTTATGGTTACCAAAGGGATAGTACAGGTTGGGGGCAGGGGAGAGAGAGAAATAGGAGTCTGGGATACACGCTACTATCTATAAACTAGGCAAGCAAGAACCTACTGTATAGCACAGGGAACTATACTCAATATCTTGTAATAACCTGTGATGGAAAAGAATCTGAAAAAGAATATATATGAATCACTTTGCTGTACACTTGGAACTAACATAGCATGTAAATTAGCTATCAGTCAGTAAGTATGTTAGTTGCTCATAGTGTCAGACTCTTTGTGACCCCATGGACTGTAGCCTGCCAGGCTTCTCTGTCCATGGGATTCTCCAGGCAAGAATACTAGAGTGGGTAGCCATTACTTCTACAGAGGATATTCCTGATTCAGGGACTGAACGTGGGTCTCCTGCATCGCAGGCAGATTCTTTACTGTCTGAGCCACGAGGGAAGCCCTGTAAATTAGCTATACTTCAATTTAAAAAACACCAAAAATAATAATAAGCAATAATTGTTTCTTTTCTGGTAGAGTAAAGGGGCCCAAAGCTTTCTGTCTCCATTTCATATAGAGGCAGAATGAGGTGCTAAGAGATTAAGGGTATTGTTTCCCTCAGAATTTTTCTAAGCCCTTCTGGACCTGCCACCTAAGTCTAGCTCCACTTCCCGCCGTTCCCTCCTCACTAGCCCCCTCTGCTGTCCATTAAGTGCTTTGGGCCCCACTCCAGGGCCAGGTCGGAAGGGGTGGGGTGGGTGACCAACGTCAGAGGGAGGCTGGGTGTTGACTGCTCCTGGAGAGCCACAGGGGACTATGTGGCAGTGGTACTGGGTCCAGGAATTTGAGAATTCTCTCTCTTCCTGGTTTGTTTCCCATTTCTGCTTCCCCAGCTGCCTGCTGAGCGTTGCCTGGGTTCCCCTCACCCTCATGGGGACTGTGCTCATCCCTGACTGCCCCCATCCACTGTGGCTCCCCGAGGCCATCGGGGATGTCCTCAAGGCTTCCAGCCTGATCTCCTCCTTGCCCCTGCTGGGGTATGTCACTCTCTCATTCCCTAACTTCTAGAGGCTCCCATAACTAGGTCCTTCATAACTAGCCCCGTCTGTCCTCATGGTGTGTCACTCTCCCTGTCCTGCCCACATGCCCTCCAGTCACATGCCCAGCCCTTTCTGCTTCTCTCCTTTCCTCTGTACCTAGTACACCTGCCCCATGCCCTCCCTGAAACCTAACAAATTCTCGTCCATCCTTCAAGGCTCAGATCAAATACCACCTCCTCCAGAAAGCCTTCCTGGACTTGGATCCACCTGCAAGAAGTAATGATCCCCTTCCTGCTTACCCCTCCCCAAGCCTTTCTCTGGGCCTTTCTGACGCACTTGGCCATTCTCCCTTGAAGATGTGTGTACATGTCCTAGTGTTCCCACCAGGCTGCGGGGGCCAGCCCAGTTCTGATTCAGCTTTCATTTCCCATGGTGCTTTGATCCAAGTAAACACTGGCTGTGTTGTCACTGAGTTGAAGCTGGTTGGGGGCCTCCTAGGGTCAGGGGCCAGATTTCTCCAGGGGGATAGGGAATGAATTGCCGGAGTCCTTAACGGGGGTCTCTTGGTTGCAGAGGTTATTCCAGACTGACCAGTTTTCCCATCTCCACAGACTGTGTGGTTTGGGGGATCCACCTCTTCTGCTTTCTGACCCCTCCCCAAGTATACACATACCCCTTCACCTTGTGTAAGTAAGATGGCTCCCCAGGGATTGAGCAATTCCTATGGGGTGCGCTGCAAGGAATGCTTGGCTCCCTTGTCCTCCTTCCAGGACACGCAGGATGCTTGCTGGGTTGCCAATAGGAATTCTTGGCAATGAGATCAGGGTCTGAGTCTCCTTCCCAGCATTTCTTTGAAAACTAAAGCTCACTGGCCCAGCACTCATTCTCAGGGTGATGGGTCTGGCTGTGGGAAGATGTCTTTAATTGACCCTGGGCTGAGCCACCAACCCACGAGCCGGGAGGATGGAGAGGGGAGTGCCACCTGACGATTATACAGGGAGCTTATTATCCTAATGAGCAGGTTGGAGGAGCTCAACTAATGCTCACCTTCCCAGAGTCTTAGCAGAGACAAAAACTGCATTTGGCAGCCTTTATCCTTCCAAAGTGTAGGTTTCTTGGGGCACAGCCAGCGGTGAGAAGAGAAACACCTCCAAGAGGTGGGTGGTGGGAAGTTCAGAGGAAGGGAGGCTAAGCTACTGAGCTTTGGCTGTCTGGGGTGGCAGAGGGAGCATGGCCACTAAGACTCAGATGGGAAGAACTTAACTCAGGTTAAGGGTCTTCAGAGCCCTCCAGCCCTGGTTCACCTGCTTCTGGGGCTCCTCACCAACCCTGCCCCTCCTTCCAACAGCTCCTCTCCCATCCCCACCCTTGATGCTGTCTCTTAGAGATAAGACCCTATAGTCAGAGAGAAGAAAGGAGTTGAGGAACCCCTAGGGCCCCCACTTTGCAGCTCTGCTCTTGGCCCCTTGAGAGAGGACTCTTTTGCATCCTGCTTGTTGCTGCCTCTGCTCACATCCAAATGTTACCGGGGATTGTGGTTAGACTTCAGAAGAACTTCCCAATCCCAAACAAGCAGGGGGTTCCAGGTGGCCATTAGAAAGGGTAGCCCCTCTGTGAGTTGGGCATTTTGAGGAGACAGCTTCTAAAGGGTCTGGGAACTGAGACTAAAATGCAGAGAAGACACAGCTTGGGACATCCCTGAAACTGATCACCAGTTAAGGGACCTGGGAGCCAGGCGAAGACTGAGTGTGAGCAGAGGGGCGGGGGAACGAGGTGGGCAGAGATCACATTCTTCTGCAAATCAGAGCTCCTTTAAGCAGCCACATCATCTGGCCCCCAGCCGAGGACAGACTTGGCTGGAGTTGTGTGCACGCACACGTGGGTGGGCGCATGCAGCGTGTCTGTGTGTACATACATGAGTGCACACCGCCCAGCCCCTGCTGCATGTGTGGATCCAGCAGCCCCCTCTCAGCACCCCCGGCTTCCTTATCACCAGGCCAGCCTTTAGGGGGCTGCCTCCAGGATCCCCTCACCCCAGTGGCCCTGTTTGCACCTCCTCCCTCCCTTGTTAGCACCTCATGGCCCCTCTTCCTCCTCAGCCCCTGCTGTCCCCAGAGAGAGGCCCGTGGCTTGCAGCCCAGTTCTCCTCTTCCGACTCTGCTTCAACTGCTCTTTTCTGAAGCTTTGTTCTGCTTCGAGCCCTGGAACCCCTGCCTCTTCATCCTCCTCCATCTAGGTGGAAGGGTCCTTTCCTGAGTAAGCCAGCCTGGGGTCGGGGGTGAAGTTGGTGCCCCTACAATCTAGCGCACATTCCTCTTCCAGGCTGAGGCACGAAGTGAGCTCCTCCATCAGCCTCTCCTTCCTAGAGGATGGGAGGCAGCAAATCTGGGAGGGAACCTGTTCTAGGTGCCAAAGCTGGGTCCTAGTGCCAGCTGTGCCACCCTCACCTGGGCACATAACCACCCTCATTGCAGCTGTGGGACAGGGAGAGGGTTGGCAGGGGAGAGGGATGGGGTAGAAGTGTCTTCTGCCCGCTCCTCCAGGATGGCTGTGCCCAACCTCAGCCTGGGCTGCCTAGTGGGACAGGGTGGTCCTGTGCCTGGAGCCAGGCTGTCAGCCTGCCAGGACTGCAGGTTTCCTCTACTGAAGGGCCCCTTCCTGGCCAGCTTTGATGTGTCTGCGAGGTTAGTGAAGGATGTTTGGCTTCAGGGCGGGGTGCCAGGATAAACTCCCTCTGCCTGCTGGGCCAAACCACTGCCTGCTCAGCGCCCGGCTAGCCTGCCTCCCCCTGTCCAGGCCTGGCCTACCCCAAACCTGGTGCTGCCCTGCTCACTTGGGGGTGGGCACCGAGTTGCCATGGTTACTGCTAGTGGGGAGAGGCCCTGAGGTCATCGGATGCCCTGTCTCAGAGGCTGGCACTGGGGTGTCTGCCTGCCTGCTAGGTGACCAGGCACCGGTGCAGGTGGGGTTGAGGGGCCGGAACCCAGCTGCTAGGAGGCGTAGGCGTGAGTTACAGTACAGGGGAGGGGCCTCCGCGTGGCGCTGCCTGCGCAGGCTGCAGCTTTTCCAGATGTGCTGAGGCTCCAGATGTAAGGATGACTCAGCCTGGAATGGGAAGGGGTGGGCGGTCCATTGAGGGGGTGTCAAGCAAAGGGAAGTGAGGCCCCCCACCTGAGCAACTGTCAGCTGCTGCTCCCCTTCCTCTGGAACCCCCAGCCCCCTGAAGCCTGAGGGCCAGAGGAGTGGTAGCTGCCAGGAGCTACCCAAGAGTGCAGCCCTCATTTCCCACTGTGTGCAGATGGGGAGGGGTGAGGTGAGGCCTCAGGGCAAGGGGCCCAGCTAGGGGGCCACCCAAGGCCTGGAGAGAGAGGGGCTGAAGCTGGGGCAGTGAGCCTGGAGGGAGGCAGGCAGGGGAGGGGAGGGGGACAGCGATGTGGGCGAGGAGAAGCTCAGGCCTGAAGCGAGAGAATCTCTCAGGTTCCCTTGGTGGGGGTGTGGAGCTGGAAGGAGGGTACCGGTGCAGAGGATTCACGTGTGTGTGTGTGTGTGTGTGTGTGTGTGTGTGTGTGTGTGTGTGTGTGTGTCCTCATTCGTGGAGCATAGGTTACATGTCGGGAACTGGTATCTTGTGGTGCACGTCCTGTGTGTGACTCCTATAAGCTGTGTTGTGAGCTGGGTCCTAGAAGGTTATGTGTGTGGTGGGCATGGTGCACTGTGGGGATACGGTCCCCGTGGTCTGTGTGATAGAGAAAGACTGTGGAGACAGCATCGTGTAGTGATTGGTGGGGCGGAGGGGAGTGGGGGCCTGAGATGGCGCACCTTTAGCTGAAGCCACGAGTGCCTTTCAGCGCCGAGGGTGGGTCCCCCAGACCTGGGGAGTCAACAGGGGTCCAGGCACATTCAGCCAGGGCTCCAGGTTCTGGGGCTTCCTTCTCCTCCTCCAGCCTCCCCACTTTGTGGGGGCCTTTGGGGGGGGTCTCAGAGCCACAGTTTCACCTGCTGGGCTTGGCCTATGTGATCTCCGCTTGCAGGGTGGCCGAGAGGCTGCTGAGCTGGTGCTCACTTGGGGGTGGGCACCAAGTTGCCATGGTTACTGCTAGTGGGGAGAGGCCCTGAGGTCCCTGGGGAGTGGGTGGCTAGCACCGTGTGGGCTGCGGCACAGGGACCAGGTGTGCGGTTCAGGCACCCTCCCCCCCATCCCCCCCCCCCCCCCGGCTTTGCTGGGCTGCTGTCCTGGCCTCCTATTTGGCCTCCAGCAGTGTCTGCTGGCCAGGCCTCTGGGTGCTCCCTGGAGAGCCCCACCTGTGCCAGTCGTGCATGCCAGGGTAAACAGGGCACTAAGTGTCTGGGCTGGTGCCGGCCGCAGGCTGGGCACCGCTTCCCTCACTGTGGCTTAGGTTGCCTCCTCCAGCTAAATGACAGGTCTGAGGCTCCAGGCCTCATAAACAGTGTTTTCTGGGCAGGTGGGGTCAGAGAGACCTGGTACACAGACAGATAATCAAGTTTAATAGGGGGACAAGTTGCCACCTAAGGCTGTTAGAACCCTGGCCGGGTGTGCCTGGACGCCTCTTGCACCTCTCAAGCAGCAGTGGAATAATTATGCGTTACTTTCCAACATGCACACACACACACACACACACACATGCCCCAGCCCGCTGCTCCACCAGGTTTTCAGCACAGTTTTTTGGCACCTACTTCCCTTGTCAATGCAAATATCCCCTCAGAGGTGACTGGGACTCAGTCAGCTCATCTCATGTTGTCCTGTTACCCCTTTACAATCTGTGAGTGAAGCCCAGAGGGGGTGAGCCCTTTTCACTACGTCGCCCATGTGAGATGTGAACTTGGATGTGTACGTGGTCCTCCAGACAGCAGAACCACTCCGCCCTACCCCTGGGTCATCGTGCTCCCTCCTCTGGGGATCCCAGCCAAGCCAGCTCCTTTCCTGACTTCCCAGCATCTCCACGTCCTCCCCCCTCCCCTAACCCCCTTCTTCTCAGCTCCCATCTCCCAGCTCCTCTGGGCACAGTCCAAGTGAGAAGGGAACAATTACTTCTCTGCCCTCTCTCCTGGCAATTGAGGGGGAGGAGGAGCCTCAGCCCCGATGGTGCCCCCTGAGGGGGCTTGGTCTCTGGGGGAGGGGAACAGGCTCCAGGGGGCATGGAGGCAGCATGGAGGAGCAGGAGAATCCCCCTTCTGAGGCAGGCTGCAGGCCCTTCACCCACCCCCTTGGAAGCAGAGGAGAGGGGCTGAGGACCCATGGGGCAGTGGGCGGTGGGCAAGTGTCCAGGCTCCCGGCTGCCTGGACACCTCCGGTAGAGATGAGGCTCCCTCCCCTCCTATGCCTTTACCCGGCTCTGCGCTCACTTCTCTCTACGCTCTTCTCTCCTGCCTTTTCCTTCCCCTCCCCTCTCTACTCCTTGAGGGGAGCCAGCCCATGTGTCTGGATCTGGTTCCCAGAGGGGACAGTGGCTTTGCTCAGGGAAGTTCTTGTCCTCAGCCCACGGCCTCCCAAGAGCCATGTCCATCTCCTCCTTTTTTGGCCCAGGCTCTCCCCAAGACCCCCCTCTATGTCTAGGGTCCTCAGAACTGAGCCAGTCTTGCCATCAGCTGATGTGTATGTGACTGCTCCCCAGGTAGTCAGGGAGTGAGCTGGCCATGTGTCTCTCTTTCTCTCTCTCTCTCTCTTTCTCTCAGTCTCTCTGTCAGTCAGTGTCTCTCTCAGTCACTCGCTCCCTCTCTCCATGGGAAGGCAGCACTCTGGGAGGCTGGAGCCTGGAGTCCACAGGACAGGCCAGACCCCTACCATTGCTTGGGTATAATTCTTAGCAGCGCCCCAGAGTGCCCTGATTTGGACTACGAATAATGTTCTCATGGCCCCATCAGGGCTGAAGAATCCCACAGCCTCTCTACCTGTTTCTACCTCCTGGGAGAGCTGTGTAGCCTGCTTGGGCCTTGCCCAAGGATAAGAAGGCCAGAGAGCAAAGCAAAGAGCTGTATAAATAGCCCATTTTGGGGGAGGCCCCCCAGCACTGGGTAGGGCAGATCTGCTTGCTGGAGAGGGAGGAAGGAGCGCTGTGGTTGCCCCCAAGCAGCATGTAATTTAGGATTTATTTTGGAGCTTTCGCTCTAGCTCCGGGTGGGGCTGAGGTTAATTTAAGGAGTAGGGGTTGGATGGGGAGGAAGAGAGGGAAGCCCTCCCTCTGGGCCTGGCTGGGAAGAGGGTCCTTTCTGAGAAGCCCACTGTCCTCTGTCCCTGGGTCCCTCTGTCCCACAGAGGCCCCCGAAGTCACTTCTGTACCCGCCTTGTCCAGCCTTGTCCAGCAGCAGGCGGTTGTTTGCAGTCTCCTCCAAGGCCTGGGGTTTCAGTCGTGGGTCCCAGCGCTCCTCCCACCACCAGGCACTAGAAACCGCTAAGGGTTGCGGGAAGTGACGCTGGCAGGGCGGGGCCCCTGCTGGAGGGTCCTCGGGCTGGGGAAGGAGCAGCAGTTGGTTGCTGGGAGGTGTCTGAGCCACATCAGCTCTTGCTCTCAAATACCCCATTCTCTGTCCTTTCCGGGGGCTCTCAGCCTGATGGAGGAAATGCAGGCTCTGCCCTCAGAAGCCCTTGGTCTCAAGGGAGACGGGACACGGCTCTCCTTTCCAAGAGGGACCAGGCACTGTTTTCTTCACAACCTCTATCATGATCTTAATTTTTAGCCTTTATTTGTTTACGAGTTTATATTGTGTATTTCTTCTTGAAACTTAAACTCTGTAATGGCAGGTACTTTATCCAGTCCCCCAAAGTGTCTTCAACATTTGTCTAGCACAGAGTAACAGCTCAGTATTTCTCAAATGAATGAATGAAAGAACAGGGAAACAGTGCCTGAACAGAAAGCCCTGGGTCAAGAGGCAGCAGTGGACAAATTCTGAGGTCTTCTCCCTTGGTATTCCAGGCCGTTCACCTTGTAGGCTCCTGCCTCCTCTGCCCTACTGTTTGGGACCACCAGCCACCTGATCTATTGGCTGCCACCCAAATGTTGAGCCCCTCTTTCTACCTTCGTGCCCTTTCTTACAACATTCCCTCCTGCTGCAATCCCTTTGGCTCCCATTGTCACCTGACCAAATCCTGCTAGTCTTTCAAGGTCCTAGCCAGAAAGGACCTCCTACATGAAGTCTGCCTGGATATCTCTGCTGGATCTAATATAGGTTGTTCTCTGTACCTCTCCTGTCACTGCATGTGTTGGCCAGGGTCATTGCTTCTCTCTGCTTTAGACCATAAGGCCTGAGGGCCAGGCTTATCTGGAGCTTTCCTAGAGCCTGACACTCCATGGAGCCTCAGTTGGAAAAGGCAGTGAGAACACACACCCCAGGAGCCAGAGGCGGGTGTGTGCTCCTCTCTGCCCTAGCTTCTAAGAGCTCTGGGTAATTCTCTGGTGAGAAGTATATGTGATGGTTGTTGTTTCAGGAGCCAGGAAGGGCAACCAAAACCTGAGTGGGGTGGGGCTGTCATGAAGTTTCCCTTAGAAGGATGTTGAACCTTCTTCTGGTCAGAGAGAAAGAGTGAGATGAAGGAAGGCATGTGGGGAAGGGTTGAGGGGGCACCGAGGCTGGGGGAGGCGGGTGGTCAGAGAGGCAGAAGTCTCTTGGTCCCTAGACCACACGTCCCTTCTCAGGTCTCATTCCCACCTTGCCTCTGTGACCACTGAAGTTTTTAGCCTTGTGTCCTTTAGGAAGCCCCTGGGGCGGGGGGGGGCTTGGGCAGCCCCTTACTCTTCTGGTTTCCCTCCTCCCTCTCTGGTTGCTCTTACTCCAGCTCCTTTGCAGGCTCTGCCTTCTGAGTCTCCCCCCAGGTTTGGGCCTGGCCTCTTCTCTGCACATTTTCTCCAGGTGCCCTCCATAGGTCTAGCTCCCTAGATGGCACCCCACCTTGGTTCCCTACAGGTATTTCATAGTCAGCCAGTATGAACCAGTTCTTACCCTTCTGCCAATAGCTTACGTCTCTGTCAACCTAGCCATCCTCTTTCCATGCCACTGCTGTTAACTGGGGTCTGGTGACTGTCACCTCCCACCTGGACCTCTGTGGCAGCCTTTTCGTGGCCACCCCACCTCCACTCTGATCACTTTCCAACCAGTCCTCAGTACTTGTGTAGAAAGTCTGGTCACGTCATCCTACACGCCCTTCAGCCTCAGCACTCTGGCAGCTCCCCATCCATGACCTGCACCCTCACAGTGTCCACGGTCCTGTGGGTTCTGCACTTGGCTTGTTCCTACTACTTACTAGTCGCTTTGCAGGAGCTGTTTCCCTCTACCTGCAACTCCTGGTTGCAACTTCCCTTCCCTCCTGGTTATCGCTGACTCTGGGAAGTCTTCCCTTGATATTCTTCTCACTGGTTTGGGGTCAGAAGTCTCCTTCCAAGGGCTTCCAGAGCCTTCTTTCTCCCATCACAGAACTCATCACATTGAATAACACTTCACTTTACTTCTAGAAGCTCCACTAGAGTGGAGACCATAACTGCCCACAAGGCCTTGTACCTACATAGCTCCGTAGGTGGAACATTCATTCAGGGGAGACTTACAGGGCAAGAAGGAAGGAAACACAGGATCCCCCCCACACACACACACCGACACACCGTGAGCAAAGAGAGGTTCTGGGACATGGGGATGGAGCAGGAGGCCTTGGTTAAGGTTGTTGGGATGCTGGCTCTGGGGTCAGAGTTGAGGCTGCCCCTCACCTGTGCTGATTGCCTTGTGAAAGTGGCCTCCCAGGAGACACACAGAATCAGCAGATTCTGGGGGTGGGAGAAGGCATCTGCTTTCCGGGGTGGGCCAAGGCTCCGTGCTGGCACCCACCAGCGTTTTCAGTGGCAGCCTGAGGTCCAAACAAACTGGCCACTAATAGATATGACCAGTATCTCACCTAGTTCATGGCCAGACCCGGGGGAAGATGCTGCTGCCTGGTGTCTGCAGATAGCCTCAAGTGGAGATCTTCGAGAACCTATTTCTCCCTTGAAAATTCAGAGACATTTGACTTCTTACCCTATACTATGTCTTTGTATGTTTTAATATCAAAATAATGCTTTAAATCACTTACCATTAGGGAAAAATTGGACATTCAGCCTGAGCTCTTCTTGCCCTCTTCCTAGATTTAGCAAGAGTGCAGGACTGGCAGCCACCAGCCCGGGTCTTAGTCCTGCTCTGCATACACGTGTGGTGAGCCAGCAATGCCTCAGCTTAAGACAGTGGCCACCATTAAATGGAGCAGCGGGTGTGAAGACTTAATGATTCACACATGGAACCTTAGATGCCAGGCTGGCCGCCTCCTCAGGGACTGTAGAAGCAGGAGGGAGCAGCAAGCCTGGCCCCACCCAGCTTCCTAGGGGCAGCCTGGGGTTTGGGGGTCCAGGCAGTGGCCGCCCCCTCCCAGGCTAGAGGAAAGGGTGAGCTCACCCTCTGGCCCAGGGAGAGCAAGCGGGTAGGAGAATAATTAAAATGCCAGAGGTTAGGATGTGAAGTTACAATGGAAAGAATGAAGGCCCAGCGCTGTCGGCTGCTGCTTCTCCCACCCCACTGTCTCTGCCAAGCCCACATTTGATTTTTATTTCGGGAGCCGCCAGCACAGCACTTGGGAGGGAGTGGAGAAACCTCACTCCTGCTCACCCTGCCACGTCTGGAGATGGGGCCCCGCTTGGGGGAGGGGGCTCCTGGGACCCAGAGGAAGAGTCTGGAAGCCCAGACCCCAGGAAAGGGTGCACAAGGAAAGGGTGGTATGTGGGGCAGGAGTGGGAGGAGAGGCAGGAAGGAAGACCCCCAAAGGATGAAGGATATTTCTTCCTGTTCTCATTAGCCTTTGCTCCTTTGCTTCACTCATTTGAAGCTGAGGAAGTGAAAGATTATCCAGCCTCTAGGCTGCCCCCCTGCTTTTGTCCTCCACCTTGACTCCGGGTTCTTCTGATGTCCATTGATGTGTGCATATACATGGGAGGGCTCCAGTTCCAATCTTTTCCCTCATGACTTGCTGTGTGACCCTGGGGGAGTCACTGTCCCTCTCTGGACCTTGGTCTCATCTGGGAAATGGGAGGTAAGTAAGATCAGTGCTTTCAAACTGGGCTCTACAGAGGTGTCTAGAGGGCTGGGCCCTGCCTTCCCAGGCCAGCCTCTCCTGCACTTCTCTTATCTGCTCTTCCAGGGACTCAGGAAGTGGGGGCAGCCACTGGCCCGTCCCCTAAAGAGCACTGAGCCCCCTCTTCCTGCAGACAGGAGCCGCCGCTGGGGCCAACTCACATTTTCCTGCTCTCAGCTTTCTCCACTGCCCATAATGCACTCCAGATGGTTTCTCCATCTGAGAGAGCCGAGGCAGCAGATTCCAGAGGGAAAGTGGTTGGGCTCCTCTCTGGGCTCCTCTTTCCATCGAGCTGGAGAGAGGGGGCCAGGGCCAGGGACCTGGGTGGCTGGAAAAATGGAGTGGGAGCGGTGCTAGCTCTACGAGGAGATGGATATGGGGAGATCCCCCCAGGCACCTTACAGCTAAACAAGGGGCTAAGGACAGTAGAAGAGACCATGGGCCTGAGATGGGGGCGTGGCCCGGAACACATTGGTGACGCCAGCAAAGCTCTTCCCCTGACTGGGCAGCCCACCAAGGAGCTGCCTGGGGGCTCCGAACCCTGGAGAGGAAGGCTCGTCAGCTTTCCCAGTGTTGAGGAAAGAGCATCGTTCAATGAGTCAGACACCTGGGCTCAATCCTGCCTTGGCCACTTCGAGGTTCTGAGACTCTGGACTTCTTGGAGCCTCAGGTTCCTCACCTGTGACACGGGGACGGCTAATGCAGGCCTTGGGGTAGTCATGAAGATGATATGGATAATGTACAGAAAGGCCATCCTCAGGTGTTCAGGAAATGCTCTGAGCAAACAGCTCCTTTAGGAAAAAGCCCTGTGTGGGGGAGAAAGCCTGTCCCAGTCTGCCTCAAACCCCTCCTGCCGCAGCATCATAGTGGTTCCCTCTAGAACTCCAGGAGGACTTGAAATTACCCCTTGGAGATGGCTGGTTCTGTGGACAGCCTTGGGACAGAGGGTGCTATGGGCCTGAGGCTGAGCCCAAGCCCAGTGCTTGCCTCCTCCAGGGCCCCAGCCCCCTCCACCTCAGACTCAGGACTTAGCCCTGGGCCTGGAGAGCCACGTTGAAGCAGGGGGTTGAGAAGGGGGGCAGTCTGTCCCCAGCCAGGCCCCGCCTGCTCCTCGCCTCCCCTGCCAGGACAGCCTCTCAGTCAGGCTCACCCTCTCCGCCTCAGCTGTACCAAGGGGAGTGCTTCGATTTTTCCACCATAAGAGCCAAGAGCAGCGAAATGAGGAAGAAAGCCAGCCTGGGGCTGAAGTCCCCCTGCCTGCCCCCATGGTACATGGGGGATGGGGGAGAGCGAGGCCCCAGCCCCTTCCCTACGCCCACTGCCACCCTCCACCAAGGACACCAGCCTGCTCTAGGACCCCAGGGGCAAAGGGTTTAGGTGGGAAGGGGTGGAGAGGCCCCTCACTTCCCCACACCCACCATGAGGCAGAGAGTCTGTGGCTTCCCACCCTCTGTCCTGAAAAAGAAAGAACAGAGAGGCTGCCTCCTGATTTCCCCACCTGAGCATGGGGGGTTGGGGGGCGGGGAGTGGTGTGTCAGAGGGGAAGGGATAGAATCCCTGCTCTTAGCTGCTCCCCTTCTAGACCAACAGAGGAGACCTCTAGGCCCCTCCTGTAAATAATCCCCCTCCCTACCCAGCCTCCTCCCTCTCACTGAGCTCCCTCTGCCCAGCAAGCTCCCCACTTCACTGAACCTCCTCACACTAAAGTCCCTCCTCTCACTGGGTTGTAGTCCCTGCACCACATCCCATTCCTTCTTTAGTCTCTTCTTGCCAGGCTGCCCCTTCTGCAGTGACCTCATCTCTAGTTACTCCAGGAAACCTCCAGGAAACGGCAGCCCCGCAGAGATGCAAGTGGGGTGCCCCACCTGCCCTCCATACACCTGGTGGTGTCACTGCCAGTCCAAAGCCCACCCTCCCCAGGCTAAAGGCCCCCCTCGTGCCCCTGCCCTCACCCCTGTCCTCCCCATACTGCCCACACCTCCCGCTTGGCAGCCTTTTTCCCAGCTGCCCACAAATGCACCCTAGTATCTCTCCACTCCCTCCATTCCTGAACCCCTGAATCACCTTGACCCTCTCCTCTTTCTGGCTGCACTTCTTATAATAGCGTCTTCCATTCACCCCTCAGCCTGCTCACACTGCCTTTCAACTGAGACCCTGGAGAAGGCCACAAACAGAAACAAGGGCAAAATAGACCAGCCTCAGTGCATAGAGATGGAAATGAAATCCTCTGTGGAAGACACAACGTCCACCAGACCCTCTCTGACCTGTCACACTCAAGGTCCACCTTTCAATAAAATATAGCTTCTTCTTCCTTCTACTCTTCTTCCTCCCCCACCTCCCCCTTCTCCTTTTTTCTCTTTTCTCTTCCCTTCCATTCCCTCCAGTTCAGTCCAGTAGCCTTTAGATGGGCCAAGCAAGGTAGGCATCCCTAGGGCCGGAAATGGGGAAGGAGGCGGTGGCTCAGCACAGGGTTTGGGAGCTCAGCAAAGTAAGGAGAGTGTCTCCAATGGGGAACAGTCAGAGCAGAGAGAGAGAGAATCAGTCAAGGCTCAGTCATACAGGCAGACAGGCAGCCCCAGAGTCAGAGCTCCAACAGAGAAACGAAAGTGTCTAAGCAGGACAGCAGCCTGGTCAAGATAAGGAGGATGTCAATGCAGGGTGGAGCTCAGTAAGGCAGACTGAACCCCGAGGGAGTGAAGAACGTATCTGACCAGGGCTGGGGCCAGGCAGTGGCAAGTGGAGTCACGGTACTGAGAAGGGCATCCCTGGAGGGGTGGGGCAGGGCATCCACTAGGGAGCTTGGGAGGGTGTCAGAGCCTGTTGGGGAGTAGAGCACATCCATGTGGGAGGAAGCTGGGTGTGGGTGACCTGAGGCAGGGGCTCAGAGCCCAGGAGGACTGAGCAGGGGTCTGGGTGGGGTGGAGAGCAGTGGCAACAGAATATTGGTTACCCACTAGGACTGACCCAATCAATGATTTGTTGAGAGAATTAACTAGGTTTCTCACTGTTGGCAAAAGGTGTTATAAATAGGGAAAGAGAAAAAAATAGAATGAACCCCGCGGTGGTGTACTGGAATTGGAGGTATGAGTGAGCACTTAACGATTTTCAAAATAAACAGGCATAGAAATAAATGTTACTGTAGGTGTGTGTATGTCTACACTGTGCATATATGTGTCAATGCATGCACACTTATGTAGTGTTGTTCAATCACTCAGTCATGTCCAATCTTTGCAAACCCATGGACTGCAACACATCAGGCTTCCCTGTCCTTCACTATCTCCATGTTGTTGTTTAGTTGCTAAGTCATGTCCGACTCTTTGCGACCCCAGGGACTATAGCCCCACCAAGCTCCTCTGTCCATGGAATTTCTCAGGCAATAATAATATTCTCCAGGGGAATCTTCATATACATATATTTATGAAGATATACATACATATATTTATTTCCCAGCTTCATTCACTGAGAGGGCCTAGAACAGTTACAGCTTGATGATAGTGAGCATAACTAGCACCCACATCTTAATTTCTAAGTACCATTGTCCACTAGAAGGAACCAGGGCTCCTTGGAGAAATGGCTGATTACAGAACTGGGGTGAGGAAATTACAAGATAAGCCTGGATCATCTTGTGCCAGAAAGTAAAGAAGTACTCAGAAATGATTAACAGAGTTATCATAAGACCCAGGAATCCCCTTATGAAGTATACTCAACAGGAATGAAGACAGGTCCATGCAAAAGCTTGTACCTGGGACCTGCCTGGTGATCCAGTGGTTACGAATCTTCCTGACAGTACAGGGGACATGGGTTCAATCCTTGGTCCGGGAAGATTCTACATACCACAGAGCAAGGGGCCTGTGTTCTACAGCAAGAGAAGCCACTGTAATTAGAAGCCCATGCATGGCAGTGAAGACCCAGAACAACCAATAAATAAATAAGTTAAAAAAAAACTGTACCTGAATATTAATAGCAATATCATTCACAATAGCCAAAAGATGGAAATAACCCAAATGCCCATCAACTGATGAACAAGTTTTTAAAAATGTGGTATATCCATACAATGAGGGTTTCAGGTGACACAGGGGTAAAGAATCTGCCTGCCAATGCAGGAGATGCAAGAGAGGCTGGTTCAATCCCCTAGAGGAGGAAATGGCAACCACCTACAGTATTTTTGCCTGGAGAATCCCATGGACGAAGAGCCTGGGAGGCTACCGTCAGTCCAAAGGATCACAAAGAGGTGGACAAGAGCCACACGCATATCTGTTCAATGGCATATTAGTCAGCCATAGAAAAGAATGAAATACTTGTACATGGTGCAACTTGGATGAGCCTTAAAAACATTACACTAAGTTATAAAGAAGCCAGTCCCAGAGACCACATACTGTATGACTGCTTTCACTGGAAAGTCCAGAATAGGCAAATATACAGAGACACAAAGTAGAATAGTGGTTGCTAAGGGCTGAAGTGGGGATGGGAGAATATGGGGTTGACAGGTAAAGGTTATGAGGTTTACTTTTTCTTTTCCAAAAGGTTTACTTTTGAGATGATGAAAATGTTCTAAAATTGACTGTAATGATGGTGGAACATACCTGTGAATCCACTAAAACTCATTAAATTTTACACTTAAAATGAGTGAATTGTATGGTATGTAAATTATGCCTCAATAAAACTGTCATTTTAAGCAGTACTCAAAGAATGATGGAGACATCAAAAGCACACCGAAGCCAGCTGATTGGCTGGATATGAATAATTTGAGCATCAAAGTAAATTGTATTATACTAATGGATTATAACTTGTTGAATAAAATAGGAATCCATGATCCCATACTGACATTAAAAAAAATAAATACATGGAAAGTTTGTATAGGAATGGGACATTTACACATTCTCAAGGTATGTAACCACAAAATACTTAGTTACAATGGGGAAAAAAGGAGGAAAAAAAGTAACTTTACAGGTGGTAAGTGGAGAAGCCTGGCAGACACAAATTAAATCAAATGATCAAAGGAAAGATCAACAATGAGACAAATTAAAATCTTGTATCACCTGTTAGAATGAAATGAGAGAGACACAGCATCACTTCTGTAATATTCTTGCACAAACACATAGCCTGAATTTTATCATGAGGAAACTTTGGACAAGCCCAAATTGACAGTCTACAAAACAACTGGCCTATAACTGCGGAAGTGTCATTACGGTTAAGGAAGGATTGAAAAAATGTTCCATATTTAAAGAGGTTGGAGACACCCGAGAACCAATGTAACGTGATTCTATACAGGATCCTTTTGCTATAATATCATTGGGACCACTGGTGAAACTTAAATTGAGTCTGCATTAGAGGGTGGGAATGTACTAATATTAATTTCCTGATTTTGATGCTGGTATTGTAGTATCTAGGAGGACATCCTTGTTCATAGGAATTACACATTGAAGTGTTTGGGAAGTGATGGCAACTTACTCTCAAATCAGTCAAAAGAAAGGTTCTTTGTACTATATTTGTGATCTTTCTTGAGTCTGAAATTGCTCCAAATTAAGAAAGCTTAGTGATCATGTATGTAAAGAAAATGAACTAATGAATGCCTAAAACCTAAGATAAAAGCAGATCTTAAAAAAAAAAGCAGATATTTGAAGATACAGCTTCATAGGAGATTGAGATATTGAAGTTATCAGGTAGTTTTAAAATATTGTGATTACTCTGTATTATAAAACAGATAAAAAGCTAGATAGTTTTATGAGAGAATTGGAATAAATAAAGAGTAAAAAATCAAGTGGAATCTTAGAATGGAAAAAAATATAACTGAAATTAAGAATTTACTACATAGATCTAAAGGTAGACTAGATGGAGCAGGAGAGAAGATGAGTGAATTGGAAAATGTATCAGTAGGAAATACCTAGATTGAGGCACAGGCAGAAATAAAAGATGGAAAACCCAGAAAATAGCATGTTATATGTGACATAATGAAAATGTCTAGCATATATGTTTCTGGAGTCCAAAAAGGAGAGGAAAGAGAGAATGAAATAGAATCAATATTACTGGACAATATTTTTCTGTATGTGACAGAAGAATCAAGCTCAACAGGATAATTACAAAAAATTATATGTATGAACATTATAGTTAAAGTGCTGAAATTTTTTAAATCTTAAAATATTTTTAAAAGAGAAAAACCTTTAAAACACCAAGAGAATAAAGGTACATTACTTCAAAGAAACAACCATAAGACTGACAAACTGAAGTTCTAGAGATGAAAATTATAAAATCTTAGTGTGTTCTGAATGTATTTTGAATGGATGAGACTAGCAGTCTATTAGACATTGTGGAAGAAGAGACAAATAAACTTGAAGATATATTAAGGCATATCAGCAGAACATTTCTGAAAGGAAGCACTGGGAGAAAATAAAGAAAGAAAGCATGCTGAAAATTAAGACGGCCATAGTGACCTATGGGGAGTTGTTGAGTACTCTAACATACTTGTAGTTGAAGTCTAGAAATAGAGGGGAAAACAGAATAATAGTGACTAAAAATTTTCCAAATTTGACAAAAGCCAGAAACCCAAAGATCCAAGAATCTCAACACCACCCATAAAGACACAAAACAGATAGTGAGGTCCATTGTAATCAACGTGTTGAAAATCTACGGCAATAAGAGAATCTTTAAAAGAGCCAGAGGGTAAAAGGGACATTACATCCTGAAGCGCAAAGATAAAATTATCATAGACTTGCTGTCAGAGGCTATACAAATCAGAAGGCAATAGAATACAACTGTTAAAGTTGTGGGGAGAATGGGACTATCAACAGGTCTCTAAATTCAATGAAACTTTCCTTAAAGTGAAGGTGATATTTTTCCACACACACACAAAAAGTGAGAGAACTCATCATCAGTTGACCTACACCATAAAAAATGTTAAAAAAAATTTTTTTACAGTCAGAAGGAATGTACTAGATGGAAATTTGGATTTACATAAAGGAATGAATAGGACTAGAAATGGAAAATATGCAGATGAATAAGAAATATATTTTTCTTATTTAAAAATTGTTTAAAAAGAATAACACTGTATCATGGGCTGTGTTCATTCACTCAGTCATGTCCAACTCTTTGCGACCCTATGGATTGTAGCCTGCCAGATGCTTCTGTCCATAGAATTTTCCCAGCAAGAATTCTGGAGTGGGTTGCTGTGCCCTCCTCCAGGGGACTTTCCCGACCCAGGGATCGAACCTGCGTCTCCTGAAACTTCTGCATTGCAGGCAGTTTCTTGGCCACTAAGAAGAAAGGGGAAGCCAAGAAGAAAGGTTTCCCTGATGGGGAATTGAATCTGGGCCATGGCGGTGAGACCACCAAATACTCACCAGTAGACCACCAGGGAGCGTCAAATAAAATGTGTAACAATGACACACAGTATTGGAAGGAGAAATGGGACTAAACTATTTTGCATTTCTAACTTTTACACAAAGTGATATAATGTTATCTGAAAGAAAATTGTGATCGGTTAAAGATTCATACTTTAAACTTTAGAGAACGGATCAGCAAAATTTTTCTGTAAAAAGTCAAACAGTAAATATGTTAGATGTTAAGGCCACGCAGTCTCTAACAACTAATAACTCTGCTGTTGTAACATGCAAATAGCCCTAGACAATAAGTAAAGAAGTGAACACAATTGTGTATCAATAAAATTTTTTAAATATTTACTTCTTTGGTTGTGCCAGGTTTTCGTTGTGGCATGCAGGATCTTTAGTTAAGACACAAGAACTCTTAGCTGTGGCATGTGGGGTCTAGTTCCCCAACCAGGGAGCAAACCCCGGTCCCTGCATTGGGAGCATGGTCTTAACCACTGGACCACCCGGAAGTCCCCAATAAAATTTTGTTTGTAGACTCTGAAATCTGAATTTCAAACTATTTTCTTATATCACAACATATGCTTCTTTTGAATTTTTTCAACCTGTAAAAAACATAAAAACCATTCTAAACAAACCTCCCAGGCAAAGAAATTCCTAATAATTTACATAGATACCTGTGAAAGAGGTGGACATAACTTTTCAGTCCTTAAATGTGAGCTAAGTAAAGTGACTTCATTCTAAGGGATGAGAAGGGTAATTTTAGAGAAACCTGACAAACAATACCCAAACCAGATGATCAAGATCAAAGGTCGGTATCAATAGTGATAATTCATGTTGACTGTATACACTCGATATATGATGTGATGAAAATGTCACTTTACCTCTATGGTCTTCCCTCAAAAACCTATGACTCCAGTCAAAGCATAAGAAAAACATCAGAAAAATCCTAATAGAGGAATAGTATAGAAAATATCTGACTGATACTCTTCAAAACTGTCAAGGTCATTAAAAAGAAAAGTCTGAGAAAGTATAATAGCTCAGAGGAGCATGAGAAAACATGATGATTAAGTGCAATGTGGTAATCTGGATTGGATTGTGGGACAGAAAAAGGACAGTACGTAAAATGTAAGCGACAGATGAATGGATAAACAAAATATGGTTTATGCAGGCAATTGGATATTACTCAGTCTTAAAAAAAGAAGGAATTTCTGACATGATGCAATATGGATGAAACTTGAGGGCATTATGCTAAGTGAGACAAATCAGTCACAAAAAGGCAAATACTCTGTTATTCCATTCATATGAGACATCTAGAGTAGTCAAATTCGTAAAAACAGAAAGTAAAATGGTAGTTGCCAGGGGCTGAGGAGGAGGGAACTGTTCTTTAATGGAGAGTCAGTTGTGCAAGATGAAAAGAGTTCTGGAGATTGGTTGTACAATGATGTAAATATAGTTAACACTACCAAACTGAACAGTTTAAACTGGTAAATTTTGTGTTATGTGTATTTTACCACAATTCTTAAAAATTAAAGAAATCTGAATAAGGCATAAACTTTAGTTAAGGATAATGTATTATTAATTATTTATTAATATTAAAAATGAACCATACTAACACAAAATGCTAATAATAGGGAAAGTTGGGCACAGGATATATGAAAAATTGTACTCTGTACAATTTTCTGTAAGTCTAAAAATATTCTAAAAAATAACATAGTTATTTTCAAAAATTATTTCAAGGGCCATAAAAAACAGGCCATGGACCATATGCTGACCCTTATCCTAAAGCAACCACTAATAATATGTGAAAGTAGTATAGGTATTAGGACTTCATGGAGATAGAATGGCTATTTTAAAAGTCAATTTTTTAAAAGGCAGGAAAAGAGGAACAAAGAAATGAAGAATACCTGAGACTAATAGAAAACAAATAGAAAAATGGTACATTTAGACCCAAACATACCAATAAGTACATCAAATGTAAATGATCTAAATACTCAAAGACAGAGATTATCAGACTGGATTAAAAAAAGAAAAAGGAAGACACAAATAAATGCTGTCTTTAAGACTGATATTCTATTTCCACAGAAATAATGTAAACTAGAAGAGAATGAAATGACATATGTGTAATGGACACATTTAACTTTTTTCCCAGTTAATATAAGTAATTCATCATCTCAACTCTCTTTCTCTATTTCTAAACAAGAAAAAGAGTTTATCATATTTTACCCAATAAATACATGCCCCATTCTCCCCAATATTTTGTATTTTATAGATGCTTAATTCTAAAAAGTGTTTCCATGAACCTATTTTTATTATCAGTCTTGAAACTCTGCTCATTGTCATGTGGAAGCCTGGATGGCAGAGGGGTGTGTATGTATGGCTGAGTCACTCTACTGTGCCCCTGAGGCTTTCACAACACTGTTAATCGGCTACGCTCCAATGTAAAGCAAAAAGGTTTTTAAAGGATTTTTTTTAAAAAAGAAATAAACTTTGAATTACATGAAAGTATCATATATGAAGTACTGTAGAAGTACGATAAAAATAACTGGCAAACTGGCAAAAAGTAGTGAAAATGTCCTTTAAAAACTGATTATGATTCCAGTCCAACTTGTAGCTTAGAAGTTATAACTCCATACTTAATAATAATGGAAAAGCTAAACAAACCAAAAAATCAACACTCCCTTTGGATCCATCATGGAGCAGACTCCTGCCCCTAACTGGATAGCAGACAATACAGGAGACAGATACAGAAAATTATAACTTACCTAGCATAAACCTCTACAGGAACAAGTGCCAAGGTAGGAAAACCTAAGCTATAACTGATCAATTTCAGGAGCACTACTTGTAGGACTATCACCATACATCACCTCATCACCGTATTACTAAAGGCCTATTTTACTGCAGTTCCTTTTACCCAGCACATCACATCTGGCCATTAAGAAAAAATTCCAAGGCATTCCAAAAGGCAGGAAACACAGTTTGAAGAGATAGAGCAAGCATCAGACTCCGATATGGTAGAGTTGTTGAAATTATCAGGCCAGGAATTTAAAACAACTATGCTTAATACGCTGTGATGGTTAATTTAATGTGTCCATTAAGTTGAGCTAGAGATGCCTAGGTAGTTAATAAAACATTATTTTAGAGTGTGTCTGTCTGAGAGTTTCTGGAATAGATTAGCATCTGACTCAGTTGGCTGAATAATGAAGATTTGCTGTCACCAGAGTAGGTAGACATCACCCAATCTGTTGAGGGCATGAATAGAACAAAGGGAACAAGGGCAACTTCTCTCTCTTGTTGAGCTGAGACGTCCATCTTCTCCTGTCCTTGGACACTGGAGTTCTTGGTTCTTAGGCCCTTGGACTCCAAGACTCTCGCCTGTAGCTCCCCACTCCATTGTCAAGCTTTCAGCCTCAGATTGGGAGTTACACCACTGATTCCCCTAATTCTCAGGACTTTGGACTTAGACTGAATTATATTAATACCACTGGCTCTCCTGGTTCTCTAGATTGTAGACAGATTATAGGATTCCTCGGCTTCTAGAACCATGTGAACAAATTCCTATAATGTTTCCTCATAGATCTATCTTTATCTATCCTATTGGTTCTACTTTTTTTTTCTTTTTTGTCACAGAACTCTGACTACTTATGCTAAGGGTTCTCATGGATAAAGTAGATGGCATACAACACCTGATGGACAAGGTAAGCATAGGAGTTCTGAGAAAAAAATGAAAGAAATATTAGGAATCAAAAGCACTGTAACAGAAATGAGGAATGCTTTTGATAAGCTCATTATCAGGTTAGATATGGCAGAGGAAAAAAGTCTCTAACTTGAAGATGGCATTAGAAACTTCTAAAATGAAAAAACAAAGAGAAAAAACTGGGGAAAAAATAGAATATCTAAGAACTACAGGGTAACTACAAGGGTGTAATGTATTTGTAACAAGAACACTAGAAGAGTAAGAAAAGAGAAAGGAAAAGAAGAAATATTTGAAGTAATAATGAGTGAGAATTTCCTTTAATTAATGTGAGACACCAAGCTACATATACAAGAAGCTCAAAGAACAGCAAGCAGAATAGGTGCCAGAAAAAAAAAAAGTACACCTAGGTATATTATATTCAACCTACAGAAAATCAATGATAAAGAGGAAGTCTTGAAAGAAGTCAGAGGAAAAGTACACTTTACCTATAGAGGAGCAAAGATAAGAATTATAATAATCTGACTTCTCAGAAACCATACATGCAAGAAGAGAGTGGGAGGAAATATTTGAAGTGTTGAGAAAAAACTCACTAAATCTAGAATTCTGTACCCTGAGAAACTATCACTCAAAAGTGCAGAAGAGGCAACTTCCCTGGTGGTCCAGTGGTTGAGAATCTGCCTTGCAATGCAGGGACACAGGTGCAATCCCTGGTTGGGGAACTAGGATCCCAGTTGCCATGCGAACATCCCACGTGCTGTGGAGCAACTAAGCCCGTGTGTGGCAGCTACTGAAGTCTGCATGCTCTGGAGCTCATGAGCCATAACCAGAGAGTCTGTGTGCTGCGACGAGAGGCCTCACATGCCGCAGTGAAGGATCCCATATGACACGATGAGGAGCCCACCTGTTGCAGCTAAGACCAGATGCAGCCAAATAAATAAATACACTTATTTATTTATTTATTTATTAAAGTACGGAAGAGATAAAGACTTTCTCAGAAAAATGAAAAATGGGGGAATTTATTGCTAGTAGATCTGCCTTGCAAGAAATGCTAAAAGTTCTTCAGAGAAAAGGAAAATAATATAGGTCAGAGCATTAGAGAAAGAATAAGTGAAGGTAAAGTTAAAATTCTTATTTTTCTTTCTTTTTGCCACACCATGCAGCATGGGGGATCTTAGTTCCCTCACCATGAATTGAACCTGTGCCCCTTTCCTTGGGAGCGTGGAATCTTAACCACTGGACTGCTAGGGCAATCCCTTATTTTTCTTAATTAATCTAACATATAACAGTTTGTTAGAAATAATAATAACAACAATGTATTTGATTATATATGCCTATGTATGTGTATGTATATACCTTATATACATGTTTATGTGTAAGTGACATGAATGACAGCAATAATGCAAATAACATAAGGGAAGAATTAGGCTTATTTTCTTTTTATAAGGTACTCACACTACTTATGACGCTCATAGTGTTATTTGAAAGTGGACTTAGATTAGCTATAAGTGTATGTTGCAAACAGTAAGGCAATAACTTAAAACAAAGAAGTATTATTCATATTCTAAGAAGGGAAAGAAAAATGAAACCATATAAAATTCTCAATTAAAAGTACAAAAAGCTATGTATAAAATAGACAACCAAAAAAGACCTACCCTATAGCACAGGGAACTCTACTCAATGTTTTGTAATAACCTATATGGGAAAAGAATCTGAAAAAGAATATATACATGAACAACTGAATCCTTAGGCTGTACACCTGAAACTAACACAACATTGTAAGTCAGCTGTACTCCAGTAAAAATTTTTAAAGTACAAAAGATATTAAAACAAAAATTAAAATGCTTTAATTTTTTAAAAATACAAAAGGCAGAAAAATTATGCAAGACAAAAATAGAACCAAAGAACGAGGGCAGTGAATATAAAATAGAAATATGGTAGATATTAATCCAATTATATCAATAATCATTTCAAACATCAATAATCTGAGTACATCAAAGACAGAGATTATCAGAGTGGATCAAAAAATGACCCAACTATATGTCATCTACAAGAAACCCACTTTATCATTATTTTTTTAATTTTTAAAATTTTATTTTTATTACTTATTTACTTTTGGCTATACCAGGTCCTCGCCACTACCCAGTCTTCTCTCCAGTTACAGAGAACAGGGCCACCCTCCAGCTGTGATGTGCGGGCTTCTCACTGTGATGGCCTGTCCCACTGGGGACCAGAGGCTCCAGGGCGTGCAGGCTTCAGCCGCTGTGGGCTCAGTAGCTGCGGTTCTGGGGCTCTGAAGCAGTGGCTTAATAGTTGTGGTGCGCAGGCCCAGCTGCTCTGGGGCACACAGAATCCTCCCAGGCCAGGAACAAAACCTTCCTCTACCACACTGGCAGGTGGACCCCTCCCCTCACCACTGAGCCACCAGGGAAGCCCAAGAAATCCACTTTAAATATAAAGATGCATACACATTGGAAGCAAACAAATGGAGATAGATACATTATCTCGTGCTAAGTCGCTTCAGTCGTGTCCGACTCTTTGTGACCTTATGGACTGTAGCCCACCAGGCTCCTCTGTCCATGGGATTCTCCAGGCAAGAATACTGGAGTGGGTTGCCATTTCCTACTCCAAGATACATCACATTAATGCTACTCAAAAGAAATAGTAGCTATATTATTTTCAGAAAGCAGACTTCAAAACAAAGAAAATTATCAGGTATAAATAGGGGCATTATACGATAATAACACAATCAATTCTCCAAGAAAATATAACAATTCTTTTTTTCTTTAGTTTTTTAAAGCTTAACTCATTTTTTTCTTTCTGTGTTTTGTTTGCGCTAGGTCTTTGTTGCTGCATGCGGGCCTTCTCTAGTTGCAGAGAGCAGGGGCTACTCTATCACGGCGGTGTACAGGCTTCTCATTGTGGTGGCTTCTCTTTGTTGCAGAGCACAGGCTTCAAGGTGCGTGGGTTTCGGTAGCTGTGGCACAGAGGGTTAGCTGCTTCATGAAATGTGGAATCTTCCTGGACCAGGTATCGAAACCATGTCCCATGCATTAACAGGAAGATTCTTATTCTTATTGGCAGACCACCAGGGGAGTCTAACAATTCTTAATGTGTATGCACCTAACAACAGAGCATCAAAATTCATGAAACAAAACTGAGAGAACTCTGAGAAGAAGTAGATGGACTACTATTATAGTTGGAGACTTCAACATCTCTCTATCAGAAATGGATAGATTCTGCATGCTCTCAGTAAAGACATAGCTGAACCCAACAGCACCATCAATCAATTGGATATAAATGACATCTATTGACTATTTCATCCAATAGCTGCAGAATATACATTCTTCTTAAGGTCACATAGAATATTCATCAATACAGACCTCATTGTGAGTGATACATCTTAACAAATTAAAAAGAAAAGAACTAACACAATGTTTGCTCTTGGATTACAATGGAATTAAATTAGAAATCAATAACAGAAAGATAACTGGAAAATTCCAAACTAAACAACACATTTCTAAATTACATATGGGTCAAATAAGAAATTGCAAGTGATTTAAAAATGTTTTAAACTAAGTGAAAAAGAAAACACAACTTAAAATTTGTGAGATGAAAAGAAAGCAGTGCTTAGAGGTAAATTAGCAACATTAGAAAAGAAGAAAGATGTAAAATCAGTAACTAAGCTTTGGCCTTAAAAAACTAGAAAAAGAGAAGCAAATTCCAGTGTAGGTAGATGAAAAGAAATTATAAAAACTAAAGCAGAAAAAAATAAAATTGAAAATAGGAAGTCATTAGAGAAAGTCAACAAAACCAAAAGCTGGTTCTTTGAAAAGAACAATAAAACCAATCAGCATCTAGCCAGGCTAACTAAGAAAAAAGAGACACACAACTTACTAATATCAGAAATGAAAAAGTTTATCACTACAGACTCCATGTACATTAAGATGATAATAAAGAAATATAATGGACAACTCTATGCTAACATATTTGATAACTTCAGTGAGGTGGACCAATTCCTTGAAAGACACATCTGCCAAAAGTCACACAAGGAAAAATAGACTGTTTGAATAGTCCTACCTCTAGTAAAGAAATTGAATCAATAATTTAAAATCTTCCCAAAGAAAAAGCATCAGGCCCAATGGGCTCATTGGTGAATTCTACCAAAAATTTAAAGGAAAAATTATATCCATTTTTTTATAATCTCTTCCCAAAGGCAGGAGCAGAAGAAACACTTTCTATCTCATTCTATAAGACCAACATTACCCTAAGGGCAAAACCAGACAAAAACATTACAGGAAAACTATATATCAATATCTTTCATAAATATGGATGCAAAAATCCTCAGCAAAACATCAGCGAATCAATGCTAACAATGTATAAAAATAATTGTGTGCCATGACCAAGAGGGATTTATTCCAGGTTTGCAAAGCTGACTCAATGTTTGAAATCAAATTAATGTAATCCATCACATCAACAAGTTAAAGAACAAAAAATCATAAGATCATATCAATGTATACAGAAAAAAAACCTTTGACAAAATTCAATGCCCATCCATGATAAATATTCTCAACAAATTAGGAATAAAGAGGAATTCCCCCTCTTGATAAAGCACAGCAACAAAAACTGACAGCTAACATCATACTTAATGATAAGAAATTTGAAGCTTTCCTTCTAAAATCAGAAATGAGGCAAGGCTATGCCCTCTCACCACTGTTTTTAAGCAAGAGTGGTAAAGTGGTGAAGTCTTAGCCAATGCCAAAAGACAAGAAGAGGAAGTAAAAGGTATATGAACTGATCGGGAAGAAAGAAATAAAATCTTGTTCACAGATGACATGATCATCCATGTAGGAAATCTGAACAAATCAACCAAAAAAATCTCCTGAAACTAATAAAAGATTATAGCAAGTTTGCAGGACATAGCATTACTAAACAAAAGGTAATCGCTTTCCTCCATACCAGTAATGAACAAGTGGAATCTGAAATATTCTATATATTAGCACTATAATAACTAAATAGTAAGGCATAAGTCTAACAAAATATGTACCAAATCTACATGAGGAAAATGACAAAGCTTTTATGAAAGAAACCAAAGAAGAACTAAATTAATGGAATGCCATTCCATGTTCATGGATAGGAAGACTCAACATTGATGAAGTCAGTTCTTCCCAACTTGACCTATAGATTCAAAACAATTCCAATCAAAATCTCAGCAAATTATTTTGGGAACATCAACAAACTAAATGTCAAGTTTAGATGGAAAAGCAGAAGATCTAGAACTGGCAATACAATAGTGAAGGAGAAGAACATAGATGATTAACACTGTCCAACTCAAAGACTGACGATAAAGCTATAGTAATGAAAAGAGTGTAGTATCAGTGAAAGCATAGACAATTAGATCAATGTAACAGACTAGAGTCCCTAAATAGATCCACATGTATATAGTCAACTGATCTTTGACAAAATAATAAAGGCAATACTGTGGCAAAGATAAACTTTTCAGCAAATGGTGCTGGAACAATTGGATATCTACAGGAAATTAAGTGTTTCTATACACAGACCTAACATCTTTCACAAAAATTAACCAAAAATAAATCATAGACTTAAGTATAGGGTGAAAAACTCTAAAACTCTTAAAAGATAACATAACAGATAACCTTGGATATAATGATGACTTTTTATATACACCAAAAGCATGATTCATGAAAGAAAGATTTGATAAGCTGGACTTCAATAAAATTAAAATTTTCTGCTATGCAAAAGATACTGTTAAGAGAGTGAGAATGCAAGCCACAGATGGAGAGAAAATATTTGCAAGAGATATATTTGATAAAGGACTCTTACTCAGTATATAAAGCTTAAAACTCAACAATAAAAAAATGAGCAATCTAATTTTAAGATGGGCCAAAGATCTGAACAGCTATCTCACGGAAGAAAATATATAGATGGCAAAAAAAAAAAAAAGGAAAGTCTCTCATTCATGTCTGACTCTTTGTGATCCCATGGACTGAAGCCCACCAGGCTCTTCTGTCCATGGAATTCTCTAGGTAATACTGGAGTAGGTAATCATTCCCTTCTCCAGAGGATCTTCCCAACCCAGATATTGAATCCAGGTCTCCCATGTTGCAGGCAGATTCTTTATCATCTGAGCCACAAGGAAGACCCAAGAATACTGGAGGGGGTAGTCTATCCCTTCTCCATGGAATCTTCCCTACCTAGGAATTGAACCAGGGTCTCCTGCATTGCAGACAGATTCTTTAACAACTGAGCTACCAGAGAAGCCCAGGCAAAGAAGCATACAAAAAGACATTCAACATCATATGTCATTAAGGAATTGCAAATGAAAACAATGACGAGATACTACTACACATCTATTAAAATGGCCAAAATCCAAAATACTGACAGCATCAGTGAGGAGTGGAATAAGAACATTCATTGTTAGTAGGAATGAAATATGGTATAGCTAATATACAAGACAATTTGATGGTTTCTTCCAAATCTACACATCCTCTTACCATATGATCCAGCAATTGTGCTTCTTGGCATTTACCCAAATGATTGAAAACTTATGTTTACACAAAAGCCTGAACATGAATGTTTATAGAAGTTTTATTCATAGTTGCCAAAAGTTGAAAGGAATTGAGATGTCCTTCAGTAGCTAAACAGACAAACTGTGGTACATCTGAATAATGTACCACAGTTTATTATTCAGCGCTAAAAAGAAATGAACTATCAAGCTATGAAGAAACATGCAGGACCTTAAATTATATTATTAAATGAAAAAAGTCACTCTGAAAAAGCTCATACTGATTTCAGCCATGTAACATTCTGGAAAAGGCGAAACTACTGAATCAGTTAAAAAAAAAAAAAAATCAGTTGTTCCCAAAAGGAGAAAAGGAACACGGGAAATTTATGTTGGTTTTTTTTTTTGGCAGTTGAATTAGTTTGTAGGATACTTTAATGATGGATACAAGATATTTTGCATTATTAAAACATCAAAGAAAGGTATAATCCAAGCTTTACAAAACTCTTCCAGAGAATAGAGTGAAAATCAAAACAAAACACTTCCCAACCTTTTGGATGAGGGCAGCATAATCTTGGTATTAAAACCAAACTAGGATAGGATACAGAAAGGATAATTACAGAACAATTTCTATAAATATATATATATATATAAATGCTAAACAATCTAATAGTGATCAAACAGTAATAATGCATCATGACAAATTTGAATTTATTCCAGGAGTGTAAGGTTGGCTTCACATTTGAAAACCAATTATGTAATTTATCACATTAAAAGTAAAGTCATATTTCAATAGATGTGGAAAAAGCATTTAATAAAAATACAACATTTATTTGTGATAAAAAATTTTACCAAGCTAGGAATAAAGGAGAATTTTCTTAATATAATAATATAAAACAGAATAATCTACAGCAGATTTCACACTTAATAGTCAAGTATTGAAAATAATCTCCTTGAAACTGGAACAAATTGAGGATATTTACCGTCATCATTTCTATTTGATGCTGTATTTAATGTTGTCCTAACCAGGACAGTAAGGCAAGAAAAAATAAAAGATATAAGGCTGAAAAAAGAAAAACAAATGCAAACAGAAAAACAAAACCTGTAACTATTTACTGATAGTATGATTATGCATGATTTAGATTAGGAAATTAAAAAGTAATCTACAGATATGGCATTAAGAATAAATTTAGCAAGGTTACTGGAAACAAAGTCAATATACAAAAATCAATAGTATTTTTATAAGCTGACAGTAAGCAATTAAAAAATTTAAAAAATCAACTACATTTTTAAATAAAAAATAAAAGTAAATCTGACAAAGTATAGTCATTATTCTACACATTAAACTGCAGAATATTACTGAGAGGAAAAGAAAACTTAAAAAATTGGCATATACTGTATCGATAGACCAGTAGTAATAGTATTGTAAAGTGACCAGTTTTCCCCCAATTGATCTATAGGTTCAATTCAACTGCAATAAAACTTCATACACTGTTGATAGGAATGTAAAATGGTGCAGTATCTTTGGAAAATAGTTTGGTAGTTCCTCCAAAGGATAACAATAGTGTTACCATGTGACCCACCAATTCTAATACTAGGTATATAGGCAAGGGAAATGAAACCACGTCCACACAAAAATTTGCACATGAATGTTCACAATGGCGCTATTCATGATAGCCCAAATATTGAAATAAGCCAAGAACCACTAGCTCATAAATGGACAAATAAAATGTATTTTCATCCATACAAAGAAACAGCATTCATCCATAGAACAAAATGAAGTACTGATACACGGTACGACATGGATGGACTTTGCAAACATCATGCTACATGGAAGAAGCAAGTCATAAAATAAAAGCTATTTCACATTTATGTGAACTATCAGAAGAGGCAAGTCTATATAGACAGAAAATGGAATTAGGGATTTCCTAAGGTTGGGAGTGGGGAGTTGGGAGAAGAATGACTGCTAATGGGCACAGGGTTTTATTTAGAGGCCGATGAAAATGCTCTAAGATTGACTGTGGTGAGTGTTACAACTCTCTGAATATAGTGAGGTCCATTGAATTATCCACTTATTTGTGGGTGATTTGTATGGTATGTGGCTCAGTTAAAAATTCCTGAACTTTTCTGTTTTTGGTAGAAATTGACATGACTCTAAAAATTATATGGAAATGCAAAAGGCCAAAAATAATAATGTTAATCACTCAGTTGTGTCCAACTCTTTGCGACCCCCATGGACTGTAGCCCACCAGGCTCCTCTGTCCATGGAATTCTCCAGGCAAGAATACTGGAGTGGGTTGCCATTTCCTTCTCTGGGGAATCTTCCTGACCCAGAGATCAAACCAAAGTCTCCAGCATTGCAGGTGGATTCCAGAGGCACCAGGAAATCTAGGAATAACAAAGCTGATCTTAACGAAGTACAAAAGTTGAAAGGCTTAAACTAAAATTAGTAAGACATATTAAAGTTACAATAATTAAAGCAGTTAGTATTGGCAAATTTGTAGACAAATAGACCAATGGAACACAGTGAAGAGTTTAGAAACAGATCTACACCTATATAGTCCAATGGTATGATGTGGTAACCAATAAATTTAATACCCCTGTGGGAAAAAAATAAACTTTGACTCCTACCATGCTAATATAAAAATTAGTCCTAGATAGGTCATTAATTCAAATGTAAAGGACAATAGAAATATGCCTTCAAAATTCTAAGGGAAAATCATTTGTCACCTAGCATTCTATACCCTGCAAAATTATCAGTCAAGTATGAGGATAAATTAAACATATTTTCAATATTCAAAGTTTCAGAAATTGTATCCATTTTGCACACCTTTTCAAGAACTTATTGGAGGATATATTCCAAGAAACAAGAGAATAAAGCAACAAAGAGGAAGACAAGGGTTTTAGGAAATGAGGGAATCAGATGTAGGAAAGAAGCAAAGTGTTTTGACAAAATGTGGTCCCTGGAAATGGGAATGGCAAATCACTTCAACATGTTTGCCTTGAGAACCCCATGAACAGGATGAAAAAGCAAAAAGATATGACACTGAAAGATGAACCCCCCCCCCCAGGTCAGTAGGTGGCCAATAGCTCCAGAAGGATTGAAGAGGCTGAGCCAAAGCAGAAACAATGCCCAGTTGTGGATGTATCTGGTGGTGAAAGTAAAGTGTGATACTGTAAAGAACAATATTGCATAGGAACCTGGAATGTTAGGTCCATGAATCAAAGTAAATTGAAAGTGGTCAAACAGGAGATGGCAAGAGTAAGCATCAATATTTTAGGAGTCAATTAACTAAAATGGACAGGAACAGGCAAATTTAATTCAGATGACCATTATATCTACTACTGTGGGCAAAATTCCCTTAGAAGAAATGGTGTAGCCCTCACAGTCAACAACAAAGTCTGAAATGCAGTACTTGGGTGCAATCTGAAAAATTACAGAATGATCTCTGTTCGTTTTCAAGGCAAACTATTCAATATCACAGTAATCCAAATCCATACCCAACCGCTAAGGCCAAAGAAGCTGAAGTTGAACAGCTCTATGAAGACCTACAAGACCTTCTAGAACTAACACCCAAAAAAGATAATCTTTTCATCACAGGTGACTGGAATGCAAAAGAAGTCAAGAGATACCTGGAGTAACAGGCAAGTTTGGCATTGGAGTACAAAATGAAGCAGAACAATAGCTAACAAAAGTTTTGCCAAGAGAATCCACTGGTCATAGAAAACACCCTCTTCCAACAACACAAGAGACGACTCTACACATGGACATCACAAGGTAATCAATACCAGAATCAGATTGATTGTATTTTTTGGAGCCAAAGATGGAGAAGCTCTACGTAGCAAAAAAAAAAGACCGGCAGCTGACTGTGGCTGAGATTATGAACTCCTTATTGCAAAATTCAGACTTAAATTGAAGTACTTAGGAAAAACAACTAGGCCATTAAAGTATGACCTAAATCAAATCCCTTATGATTATACAGTAGAAGTGACAAATAGATTCAAGGGATTAGATCTGATAGACAGAGTGTCTTAACAACTATGGATGGAGGTTCTTAACATTGTACAGGATGCAGTGATCAAAAGCACCCCAAGAAAAAGAAATGCAAAAAGTAAAATGGTTGTCTGAGGAGGACTTATAAAGAGCTGAGAAAAGAAGAGAAGCAAAAGGCAAAGGAGAAAAAGAAATATATATCCATCTGAACACAGAGTTCCAGAGAATAGCAAGGAGAGATAAGAAAAGCTTCTTAAGTGAACAATGCAGAAAAATCAAGGAAAACAATAGAATGGGAAAGACTAGAGATTTCTTCAAGATAATTGGAGATATCAAGGGAACATTTCATGCAATAAGGCACAATTAAGGACAGAAATGGTAAGGACCTAATAGAAGCAGAAGAGATTAAGAAGAGGTGGCAAGAATACACTGAAGAACTATATAAGAAAGGTCTGAATGACTGGATAACCATAATGGTGTGGTCACTCACACAGAGCCAGACCTCCTGGAGTGCAAAGTCAAGTAGGTCTTAGGAAGCATCACTACAAAGAAAGGTGGAAGGAGATGGAATTCCAGCTGAGCTATTTCAAATCCTAAAAGATGGTGCTGTTAAAGTGCTGCACTCAATATGCCAGCAATTTTGGAAAACTCATCAGTGGCCACGGGACTGGAAAAGGTCAGTTTTCAATCCAATCACAAAGAAGAGCAACGCTAAAGAATGTTCAAACTACCACACAATTGCACTTATTTCACATGCCAGCAAAGTAATACTCAAAATGCTTCAAGCTGGCTTCAACAGTATATGAATCGAAAACTTCTAGATGTACAAACTAGATTTAGAAAAGGCAGAGGAACCAGAGATCAAATTGCCAACATCTGTTGGATCATAGAAAAAGCAAGAGAATTCCAGAAAAACACCTACTTCTGCTTCATTGACTACACTAAGCCTTTGACTGTGTAGATCCAAAAAAACTGTGGAAAATCCTGAAAGAGATGGGAATACCAGACCACCTTACCTGCATCCTGAGAAACCTGTATTCAGATCAAGAAGCAACAGTTAGAACCAGACATGGAACAATGGATTGGTTCAAAATTGGGAAAGAAGTTCGTCAAGGCTGTCTATCGTCACCCTGCTTATTTGACTTATATGCAAAGTACATCATGTGAAATGCCAGGATGGATGAAGCGCAAGCTGGAATCAAGATTGCCGGAAGAAATATCAATAACCTCAGATATGCAGATGACACCACCCTTACGGCAGAAAGTGAAGAGGAACTAAAGAGCCTCTTGATGAAAGTGAAACAGGAGAGTGAGAAGGCTATCTTAAAACTCAGCATTCGAAAACTAAGATCATGGCATCCCGACCCATCACTTGATTGCAAATAGATGGGGAAACAATGGAAACAATGACAGACTTTCTTTTCTTGGGCTTCAAAGTCACTGTGGATGGTGAAATTAAAAGACACTTGCTCCTTGGAAGAAAAGCTATGACAAACCTAGACAGCATATTAAAAGCAGAGACATCACTTTGCCAAAAAAGGGCCATATAATCAAAGCTATGGTTTTTCCAATAGTCATGTATGGATGTGAGAGCTGGACAAGAAAATAGGCTGCATGCTGAAAAACTGATGCCTTCAAACTGTGGTGCTGGAGAAGACTCCTGAGAGTCCCTTGGACAGCAAGGAGATCAAACCAGCCAATTCTAAAGGAAAACAATCCTGAATATTCATTGGAAGGACTGATGCTGAAACTGAAGCTACAATACCTTGGCCACCTGATGCAAAGAGCTGGTTCATTGGAAAAGATCCTGATGCTGGGAAAGATTGAAGGTAGGAGAAGGGGACGACAGAAGATGAGATGGTTGGATGGCATCACCGACGCGATGGACATGAGTTTGAGCAAGCTCTGGGAGTTGATGAAGGACAGGGAAGCCCGGCGTGCTGCAGTCCATGGGGTCGCAAAGAGCCAGACATGACTGAGTGACTGAATAACGATGAAGGTGGATGGTGAAAGGAGGTTTCAGAGTAAGAGCTGTTCACTGGGGCTAGAGCACAATTACTCAGGGTTAGGATGAGTGAAAGGTCTGCAGAAGAGATTGTGTCAAGAAGCAGAAACTGACATAATATCCGATGTGCCTGATTGTCTTGACAGGGAATTTGGACAATGGGTTGAAATAGTGATCATTACCTAGAAAAGTAAATGAGCCTCAGCAACAACAAAATAAGATTAACTCCAGGAGAACAAAAAGAAAAGATCACAGTACATTACACACCTCAGACACCAATAACAAGTACACAGTCATAATAGGGTAAACACTGAGCTGAAATTAACATTTAACCATACTGAGAAGTTAGTGGGACTGAAAGTGTGACTGAGAATGATAGAGGTGAGAAGTTGAAAAAAATTAAATCCTCATCTGCCATATGGGGAAGTCAAAAGAAAATACCCCAAACTGAAAAATCAAGAACTGGCAACAAAATTTGTTATTTAGAGCTATGGAGAATCTCTCAAAAATATCAGTTGACTGAGTTGAAAATCACTGGCTCTGGGGTGCAGGAAATTAAGCATGAGAGGTACAGGACCGCTGCTTTTCTTTACACATTGTAAATTTTTTCCTCTTAAATCATGTACATAGACATCTTTGTTAAAACTTAAAACTGCATCTAAAAAACTCTGTGAACAGCAAAAGAAAAAGAAATCTTCTAGAAGAAAACGATGGAGAATAACGAAAGAAAATAAGTGCATGACCTTGAAATTAGGCAAAGAGTTTTTATTTTATTTGTATTTTTGGTTGTGCTGGATCTTTATTGCCGCGCAGGCTTTCTCTACTTGTGGCAGGCAGGGGCTACTCTTCCTTGTGGTGCACAGGCTTCTATTTACAGTGGCTTCTCTTGTTGCAGAGCACAGGTTCTAGGTGCCCGGGCTCAGTAGTTGGCGCTCATGGGCTCCAGAGCATGGGCTCAGTGATCGTAACAGGCTTAGTTGCCCCACTGCATGCCAAATCTTCCTGTCCAGGGATCAAACCCATGTCCTTTGCATTGGCAGGTGATTCCTATCCACAGTACCACCGAGGAAGTCCCTGGGCAAAGAATTCTTAAGCAACACACTCACATTACTAGCCATAGGAAGAGATTAATAAATTGTCCTTCAGTAAAATTAAAGAGTTTACTTATCAAAAGATAGCACTGAGTGAAAAGGCCAGCCACAGAGGGAAAAATATCTTCAATGCATGTACCTGAGTGAGGTCTTATATCCAGAATATATTAAAATTATCCTACAAAATAAGAGAAAAAGACAATCCAATTTTTAAAATATATATAAACACTTCACATGCTTTTCATAAAAGAAAATATACAGATATCAAATAAGTGCATAAAAAGGTATTCAACATAGAGAAATTTGAATGAATACCACAATGATATAACACTACACATTCACCAGAATGACTAAAATTAAAAAGACTGACAATACGAAGTGTTGACAATGATGTGGTCACTGGAACTATAAATTTGCACTATCACTTACTAATAAAGCTAAACATATGCACTCCCTATAATCAATCTAACTTGAGTTCCACTCTTGAGTACATATCCAACAGAAGTGTACATATATATGCATCTAAAGGGCATTATAAGAGCTCCCACTTGCAGAATCTGGACTATTTGAGCACCAAAATAGATGATAATCTTAATACTGATTATAAATAAAGAAAGGCAAAGTTTTTCCATTGAGTAGAATGACAAAAGGAATGATAGAATTAGTTCATCAACATCTGGCAACTATCATAATATGAGATATTTCATCTAAGCAATATCAATGGATGCTAAAATTAATAGGCCCAAGTGGGATGAGAGATAGGACTTTACACAGTACTTTACAAAGCACCTTCCATCACAAACATTAAGTACAATGGAAAAAGAAGTACCTTTAGAGTAGATAAATGTAGTAGACATTATCTTAATCAAAAGATCAAAATTAACAAAATCGGTAATGGGACAAATCAAAATTGTGCCTCACCTGGTAAGATATAGTGAGAATATAGCATCTCCTTTGTAATTTTCCTGCCCAAAATGCATACCTTGAATTTAATTCATGAGAAAATATCAGACAAACCCAAATTGAGAGATACTCTACAAAATCACTGGCCTATATGCTTCAAAATTTACAAAGTCAAAATCGCCAAGGAAGGACTATTTTCAACACTGTCTCCTTCCAAACTGAAAGAGACTAAAGAGGTATGGCAACACTTGACACTAAACCAGGTCTTTTTGCCACAACTAACTTTATCAGAATAAATGGTGAAAAATGAATAAAATATTTTGTAACACATCTGTAATTTTTATGGTTCCTTTGTGATTATTTAGGAGAATGTCATTGTCGAATTTAAACTAAAGTTTTCATGGATGGTGGGGACATTGTGTCAGAAATTTACCCTCAAATGCTTCAGGAAAAGAAAAATTCTTTGCACTATTCTTGGAACTTTTCTGTAAATTTGAAATGATTTCCAAATAAGAAGAAAAAATGGTGACAAAAAGCTTATCAATATTATGTATATGGAAAGAGTACGTGTGTATCTATATGCTACCAGCCAAGGGGTGGAATTTTGGGACATCCATTGTTTCTGCCTTCCCTAGCATTCATTCCTCCTCCAGAAACAGCATCCAGATTTTATTTTCGGGAACTGCCCCTTCCCAGCGCTTGGTTTATGTGTCACTGGTGTGGGCATGTGCCCAGGTCAACAAGCACATTTCATCTTCTTGGCCACAGTCATTGCTTTAGGGAAAAGACTCAAGCTAGCTTAATATGGGTCAACACTGATTTTTTTTTCCTGAAACTATTGTGAAAGAGGTTCTGTTTTTCTCTTGGGGTTGCTTAGCTTTTAGAAAATAAACCTGGAACTGCCTGAGACTCCACTGCATGGAGCCAGACTGTCCAGAGGGGGGAAAATCCATTTCAAAGAAAAGTAAAAATTAGAGACAGAGAAACTGAGTCTTTTTAATAACATTTTAGCCCACAGATTCAGCTGTACTTTGGCTTTTTGATGAACTAATCCAAATATATTTAATTTCTGCATAAGCCACTTTGAGTTAGGTTGTCGGCACTTGCAACCGAAAGATTCATGACTAATGTTAGGAAACTCCTAATTCAGCTGGATGGGAGTTTGTGGGTGGGGGAGGGGAAGAGAGTTGTAGCTGACAGTCAGACATGGCAGGGCCTCTGGGTGTCAGGATTCAGTAGGAATCTTGGGACCCTCAGGGGAACTTGAAGTTGCTTTTGGAGAAGTGGTGTGAGCAGGTGGCATGGACACAATGACCAAGCAACAGTCACTAGGCTTATCCCCAACCAACCCCACCTCATAAAATCTTGCTCCCAACTCAGAGCCCAGTAGTCACACCCTTGGCACAGCCCTAACCAGAAACGCCTGCAGGCCCAGAGACGCCTGTATCCCTACTTCTGATGCCATGGTCAATCAATGTGCCTTGCATTTCTTCACACTGCCTCTGTTTATAAAGCACCCTGCCTCCAGTTTGTGCAACTGAGCATCAGGACAACTCTATGAGATAGGCAGGACTGAGATTATTCCCATTTCACAGATATGGAAAGTAAGGCTCAGAAAGGGAAAGCAACCCTCCCAAAGTCACACTGTTCAGTGGCAGAGCCACTAGGGGACAGGGTTCCTCTCTCCAAGTCCAGAGCTCTCTGAGCTCTGAAATTTCTGAGAAGGGCCTTGAGAGATTGGAGGGTGTGGTGGAAGACAGAACCTCTCCCTTTGGGTTTTGGTACTGCCCTTGAGTGAATGAGGAGGTGGTCAGGCTTTCAGGGGCACATGAGCGCTCAGGAAAGGAGAGTGGGATGGGAAGTCTGTCAGGGGTCAGGATGCTGTTTGGGACAGGGTAGGGGAGCGTCACAGAGGATCTTCAGTCCCCAGGGAAGATCTAAGGACAGCCTGATGTCATGCTTTGGATAGGGTTCTGGGGACTCAGGAATAGAGGGCTCCTCCCACACATAAAGGAGTTTGCTGTTGAGTGGAAGAGTCTTACACAGGAAACAGTAAACTAACAACATGAATACAGTTAGTAGTAATCACAAGAATACCTAATATTCTTCATTCAGATACAGCTTTAAAGTCTCATGAAAAAATCTGTTATCAGCCCCATTTTAGAAGTGAGGAATCTGAAGCACACAGAAGGAAAGTAAGTTGCCCAGAGTCACATAGCTGGGAAAAGGAGCTTTTAGGATTTGAACTGGAAGTCTGAGCCCAGGGCCCAAACTCTCAAGAGCTCCTCTTACTTTTAGCATATTCACTGAGCACTCACTCTGGGCCAGGCCCTGTGCTGGGAGCCAGGACAAAGATGAAAGCCAGGGTGGGATGGGAGAGGGCGACCAGCCGGGCTGGGCTTGGGCTCTGGTAAGGGAAGTGTGGGTCCTCTTGGGGAATCCTGATGGGGGTACTCAAGGTTCCCAAGGTGAGTCTTGTCAAGATGAGGAATCCTGACACAAAAGGGAGAGTAGACTTGAACCGGTGGAGAGGAGGATGCTCCAGACAGAAGAGGGGCGCTGGCACCAAGACCTCCAAGTGCCTCAGTGCCCCCAAAGCCCTCTAATGGCAGCAGGGTGATGGAGGCTCCAGTGAGGGGTGTGGAGGGGCGACTGGAGGGCGGTGGACGCCGGTTTCAGAAATGTGCTCTAGAGAAAAGGGGCCTGGGGTCCGGCAGGGAAAGTCCCGGATTTTAGAGGTTCCGAAGAAAATGAGTCTGTGGAAGTGACAGAGGACAGTGACCGGCCGGGAAGGGCGCAGGTGGCAGAGGTGTGTGTCTGAGCAACCGGAGACATCTACGCAGGACTGTCACGGTCCGGAAGAGTTGGGGGCGAGGGTGGGAGCTGGGGCGGGGCTGGCTGGGCTGGATTCGAGCGGAGCCCGACCCACCGGCCTGGGTCCCAGGAAGGCTGCTGGGGGCTCGGGTTCTGCCCAGGCGAGGGGGCACTGGGCCAGGGGCAGAGCCAGGCGAAAGGAGCCGGCACGGTGTGGAAGGCCACTCTGGCCTCTAGGGGAAGCAGTTGGACGTGGCAGGGAGAAGAGCAGAGAGGGAGGCTCTGCAGAGGCGGCGAGGCAGGCGAAGAGATAGCAGCTCTGACGCGGGCTGTGGACAGAGAGATTTTAGAGCGGAGAGAAGCACTCGGAGCCCAATGCGCTGGCCATTTGCAGTGGGAGGTTAAAAGCCCCGAGGCTGTCGGATTTTGGTTTGAAGCAGATGTTGCCACTCCCTAGCAGTGCATCAGAGGGCAAGTTACTGCCTCTCCCAAGCTCAGTTTTCTCATCTGTACAGTGGGGCTCATGATACGTGTCATATGTTGTATTTCACCTGGCCCCTGTGAAGGCTAAGGCAATGTGAGCGCAGGGGCCTGGTAGTCACTAAGTCCCAAGTAAACTGTAACCCTTATTATTCTGTAGTTTCGGTTGTTTAACAGACGTTTAACTGTTCAGGAAAGAGCCTTTCCGGGGACATAAAAAGACTTGGGTTCTGGTCCCAGCCCCTCCCTCACAAGCTGGCGGCTTTGGAAATTCCCTGGACTTCTAGGTCCTGTCCCTACACTGGGAACACACATACCTCCCACACCGGACTCAGAGTGGAGCAGAAGGAGCAGAGTGTGAGCAGGAGCTCGTGACCCACTGGGAGAGGCTGTGCTGGAGGGTCAGTCCAGCTGGCACATGGACCTGCACTGCACAGGCAGGGCTGCCAGATCTTAGCCTCCCGCCCCCCACCATGGATTCCCTTTAGGGATTTCTTTATCTGCTGTGGAATGCAGCCATGTTAGGCAGTAGGGAAAAATGTTTCTCACACTCTTAATATCAACAGTCCCTTAATGGGTGTTGAGCTCATACACCAACCACCAAGTTTAAGCAAGTTTTCAAAGTACACTGTATTTCTAAAATAATAAAAAAATGTAGCTTTGCAAAAGTAATGTGAAGGATAGATGTTTCATATCAGTGAGACATGATACTGTCCAAAAACTTCCACCAGTGTATCTATGCTCTGTGTGACAATAAGGAGCCATGAGTTTTTAATCCTGTCAGTTTCTTTTCTTACTCCTTATGTGCACTAAATTAGAAAATCCTAAACCACAATTATAGGTCATTAGAAATGGCAGCAAATGTTTGGTGAATGTCAGATGGTTGTGGATTCAGACCAAACAAAAATCCAGAAATCACAGAGCTGTTTCTTTCTGAAGAAGAAAACAGGTCAAGCTCCCAAACATTAGAAGACTGACTGTTTCACCTTGAAAAAGAGAGAGATTGACAAATGGAGCCATGATCCTCTCTTTGACTGAATTTGACTCTGGAAAGAATTCTTTAAGTACTGATGTAATATTTAGGTGTGGTTTTTAAATAATCTTAACAATATGCACCAATTCTTTTCTCCTGCTCAGAAACAAAAGTCACCAAGTATTCAGAAAGAATGAAACTCTCATAATGGAGCAGTCACACTACCGTTTGGCTTGAAAAAATTGTTAACTTGATGCTCATCAGTAAATACAATAACTTGGTGATGTCTGGGCAGTACAGAGATTGAACATAGTGCCATCTGAGCATAATACTTAAGATCGTAGAAGTGGTCTTGAGTGGCATTATCAGTGATATAAAAAATGGTTTTATCTCATCATTCTTTTCAAAAGTCCTCCTGGGAACTTTTTCCTTCCACAGCTAGACTATATCAGGGTGGTAGAAAAGTGGGCTCTTGAACTTGCCATCCTTGTGTTTGCATAGAACGCTGAGAAGTATTCTCAGTGAATGAGACTGGATCATAGCCACAATTTTCAGTATTTCCCTCAACTCTATATTGGGTAGAACAGAGACCCAGAATAACGGTAACTTCAACAAGATAGCAATTTATTTCTTTTCCATCTAAAAGTCCAGAGACAAGTGGTCCAGTGCTAGAAAGGTGGTTCTTCTGCATTTTCTTGTCCAGAAACCCAGCTCTTTCTGTCTTGCCATTCTGCCACACTTAAGTCTTGCCCTCGTCCACATGCTCCAAGTTGGCTCACCATGATGTGAGATTCCAGACAGTAGTCGGAGGAAAGTGGGTGGAAAGGCAAGTCCCTATAAGGATCGAAAGTCACACTTCAGCTCATACCCTTTGGGCTAGAACATTGTGAAATGACCACATCTAGCTGAAAGGTAGGATGGGAAATGTTTTTATTCTGCATGGTCATGGATCCAGCTAAAATTTGAGAATACAGTTACTATGAGAGAGAAGGGGAAAGCGATACTGGGGGGCAATAGCTGGCATTGCCAAAATGCTGGCAAAAGTTCAGAAACTAGATAGGACTTGGCTTTCAGGCACAACTTCTTTCATCCTTGGAGGAGTGCCCTTCCTGGTGCTCCCTCGGCAGTAATTGCCAAGCAGCACTGTCATTGTCTATTGTGAGTCACAGGACAGTCACATAAGCAAGGAATCTTTTTTCCTGAAGTGTGGGTTTTAAGTGATAAAATTAAAAGTCATCAAATGCTTTTCTCTGATACATCAATATGAACTACACATATGCTAAATGTGCTTGGACTCTGCACATCATTGATTTTTACTAACTTCACACACAAGTCACAGCTCTTTTGAAAAGAGAGATGAGATATAACGGTTTCTTCAAGTCATTGATCATGCCACTGGAGACCAGTTCTGAGATCTCAAACAGCTTGCTCAGATGCCAAAATGTAAACTGCCTGTGATCATCCAAACCTAAACCTAAAAGAGCAAAAATTTACAATTTTAATGAAGAGTATAACATAGCAGGATTTATTGAAACCAAACTATTTTCTCATAATGCATGCCATTGATACTATGTGATGCCCAACACTGCCATTTGTTGCAGGAAGTTTGTCAAAAGCTGGTTCTGCAGTGCTGTCTGAGAAAAATGGATCATTAATAACACAGCTGTTTTACAAGCTTCTCGATAGTGTTACTTGTATCTGTGTTTTACTAAGAGGAATGCAATTTTAAATGCTGCCCACGTAGTTTTGTTTTTCTTCCTGCCTTTAGAGGAGGGAAAAAAGCTATCAATTTTGTCCTGGAAAGCTTATTTTACACTTGCTCTGGAAAAAAAAAGAAGAAAATGGCTCTGATGGTTTACCAGAAAGGTCACTGTGCTTTGTTTGAAAATGATGTGAAAGCCTTGATGGCTTTATGCCACTATTTGACAAAGTTTCATAACACACAACACACTGGGGATTAGGATGGGACAGATAGCCAATCCAGTGAAGTCCAGTGTCGGTATTCAATATCATACTCACTATTTACACTTTTCTTTCTCAGCTGCTTGTGTGAAATCATCATACGTGCCCAGGTTCTTACAGATTTACATATTTTTGGAACCAGAATCTGGTTCACTATTTACTTTTATAACACTGTTCTCAGTTGTAATATTCGGGTTACTATTTTCATCACTGTTCTTCAGCTTTAATAAGCCACTTTTGAACCATTGACTTCTCTTTTTTCCCTTTTCCTTTTTATTTTTTAAATTATGAAAGTATGATAGCACTTTTTTTCAGGAGACTTGGAAAACAGAGAACAAAGTTACCTGTAGTTCCACTGAACCACTGACTTCTTATTTGAGTTGAGGACACTATGCATCACAAATTCATAACCAAAAACCTATAAAGGATTCTAAAAATATATCACCTGAGACAAACTGCCAAGATTGATCAACCAAATTCAAACCTTGTATCATGCACAATGCTGAAGAATGTGACAGTTAAGAACATAATGGGATCGCAGTGAAAAATCTTAATCAATTTTGCATTTCAAATTTATGAGTAAAATAATTCCATCCTTTCTTCCTTGGGAACCTCCAATACCTATGAACAATTGATAAAGAAAACCCAGGTTATAGCCTCAAGGAACCCCAATCTTGAGGGAGAAACATGGTCCCTGTCCTCAGGGAGCCATAAGTCTGAACAAGGAGATATACATCAGATATACTCTGATGGGAGGGACAGCTTTCTTCCCCAGGAAGAAGAGGGAGGCAGGTCGCCTCTCTGACATGCAGATATGATATCAAGACTGGTCTTTGGACACCGGACAGGAAGAGCTTGGGAGGAAGGCTTGAGAAGACTACTGTGGTCTTTTTCAGAGAGAAGGCCAGTAGGAAGAGTCCTCGGACAGAGCTGATGGGTCGCCCAGAAGTGGGCCCAGCTCAGACACAGATGTCCACCCTGATGGTGGGTGCCCAAATGCCCCATCCATTGTCTCCACAGTGCCTGATAGCAGCTGATAGGCAGTGAAGGGACAGGGAAAGACAGGAAACAGAAGGACACAGAGAGACAGATATGGAAAAAATCAGCAGAGATGCCAGGAGAAGATGGCATTTTGGAGCAGAAACAGAACAATGTCCCTACCCTCAGCCCTGTCCCCCGACTCAACCCAGCTTCTCCCCCAACACCCCTTCTGGCCTACTCCACTGGCGTCTCCCTGCCTCTGAGCTGCCATCCAGGCTTTGGCACCACCTCAGTATTTTCCCTGACAAGATATCAGATGCAAACCAGAACCAAGATCCACATGCTCACTAGGGAGGATGCTTTCTGGGAAGAAAGGAGAGTGAGAGTGGACTACTATATGGCCCCCCATCTACCACACAGTACTGGGCAGGGGCAGGCAGGGGAGGCGGTGGGGTGGGGGACCTGTATGCCTAGGGCCTGGCACAGTGCTGGGGCCAGCAGGCTGCTCAGTAGTGGTTGCTGACTGACTGAATGGGTAGTACCCAGTCAATATTAGAGGATGGGCTACAGCATAGTGCTGAGAGCCTGGATTCAAATCACTTCTGCAACTGCCTACCCACGTGACCCTGGGCGAGTTACTTGACCTCTCTGAGCCTCAGTTTTCTCTATGTTAATAGAACCTGCACCTTAGGGTTCTTGTGGCCACTCAGTGAGCTACTGGCTGTCTGGCACACAGAAAATGCCAAGTAACTCTTAACCTGTATCATGGGGGTGCGTCACGAGTATGATTTTCCTGCGTCTGTTTACGTGCATGCGCTCAGTGGGGACGTGGTGTGTTGGGAGGCGCTTCTGGGCTGGGTGACAGTGAGGGAGGCAGGTAGTGTAGTGCAGTGGGAAGGGGCTGACTCTGGCCAGAGTCATAGCTTTCCCACTTCCTGGCTGGGGGGGGTCCCCAGTAAGGGGCTTCCCCTCACCAACAGAAGGGTTATAAGACCTTTCTCGGGGTGGAGTGGTCAGTGAGGAGGAGCAAGTGCCACTTGAGACACGACTGAAGGCTGTAATTCTTCCTGGTGCTGTCTGTGGTATAGTGCCTGTGTGGACTTGCCAGGAGGGGACATGGGAGGTGATTTTAAAAAAAAAACCCTGATTTGGCTGTTGGAGCACGTGGGTGCCCTCTTAGCTCTAGGAGGGGGTTTGGGGCGGTGCCTTGATCCTTCTGAGTCTCAGCTCTCCCACCTGCAAAACAGAGATGTTAAGACTGACCTCCCAGAGCTGCTGTGAGGATTAGATTGGATGACCCCTGCAGTGTGGTCACCTCTCAGTTCCCCGGCAGAGGGAGGGCAATGGCACCGCTAGGGTACCTTCCAGCCGTGATGGTGCCAGCGGTCCACTTCCAGCCACGGGATGCTATGATCTTTAGTCTACATGTACACAGATGGAGTGTGTGTGTTTGTGCAAAAAAACACTCTTCACACTGGGGAGAGCACCCCTAGCATCCACTCTGGGTCTCTTGGACCTGTGGAGAATAGTGGTTAAGTCTGTGAGCTTGGAGCCAGGCTGCTTGAGTCCGAATCCCAGCTCAGCCACTTTCAAGCTTTGTGACTTCAGGCAACTGACTCAGCCTCTCTGTGCTTCTCTTTCTTCTTCTGATATTGGAGGCAATAACAGCATCCACCTGGGAGGGTCTTGTGAGGAGAGCGCTGGTTCAAATGTGTGCTTATGGCATGGCCTGGTACAGAGTAGGGCTGGGTCTGAGGGCTGTGCTCTGCTGCACGATTCCCACGCCTCTTCTGGCCAAGAGATAGCTCATCCCCTGGAACAGTCCCTTCGGAGCTCTGACCAGTCTCCCTCAGGCAGGAGTTCCTAGAAGGGTGCAGCCTGGGGCAACCCAGCCAGTGCAAGCTGCAAAAATAATCACACTTCCAGGGAGGCTCCAGGATGGACAGCCGCTTTTGAAAGTGAATGTTAATAAAGCTCAGCTGGGGTGGGGGGGGCGGGGAGGGGAAGAAGCCACTCTCTGCTTTGCTCCTCCCCTTCTCCCCATCCTCCTTCCCACAGAAGCTCAGAACGCTCGGAGCAGCCAGCCGAGGGGCCTGAGCCGTGGTGGGAGTGCTCTTTGGCAGGGTCAGGGCTCTGAGGTTCAACTCTCACATCCCACTGCTCCTTCTTGCCCTTGCCCTGCCGGTGACCTCAGGAGCAGAGAGTGTCCCAAGTGAACAGGAGGCCAGGTGTTTGCAAAGGGGAGAACGCCCGAGTTATGAGTGGGTGTGTGTGAGAGAGAGGATGTGAGTCAGGGGTACAGGTGAGCGCGTGTATCAGTGCCTGAGTGTCTGACTGGGAACAGACAGATCAGAGACCAACTTCACCAGCAGGGACTTTTTTGGTTCAGAATCAAGTCAGGTCCTAGACCCTGGTCTCCTGACAAGGAATCCAGGGCTGAGAGCGGGATGAGGGAAGGTGTGGGGAGCAGACATGGTTGGAGAGGAGGGGACTGGAACTTATCTAACGCCAGCCCCCACCCCCACCCCCCAGCTCCTCTCCATTCCCAGGCTGGTGAGGACGGGGCTGCCCAGGAGAAGGAGAAGAGGAGGGGCCAGAGGCAGCCTCTCAGGGTGCAGGGGCCCTGTGGGAGGGGTCCAGGCATCAGCCTCCTCCTTTCCTGCAGACGTGGACTCCCCAGCTCATTTGAGACGTGTCATCCTTGGAGCAAAGGCGGCAGCGGTCTCTCTCTCCAGCTCTCTGGCCAGACCCGGTGTGGGGAGGGCCCTTTAGAAAGAGGCGTGGGCGGGTTCCCAGCTTGGCAAAGCTGAGCCCAGGAAGGAGGAGGGGAGCAGCCTAAGCCCAACGAAGCGCGGGCCTTCCCCTACCTGCCGCTCCTCAGTTTCCCCACCTGGGAAAGGAGAGAAAGGACAAAGACATTCTATCTGTCCTGTGTGAGATGGAGTCTGGGGGAGTCGTTTAAGCCCCTCCTCACAGCACTGGGGGTGCAGGGCCTCACTGGCAGCCTTGCACGGGGCCTCCCTCCCCCTCCTCCAGAGCCCCTTGCCTGGGAGGGGCTCCCTCTGCCCTTCATTTGGGGGAGGAGGAGAAAGAGGGTCCACAGCCGGGAGGAAACTACAGCCAGGGCAGACATTCCCGATGATGACTCACAGGCCCGGAACGCCTTGAGGAGAGGCGGCAGTAGTGGGACAGGCCCCTGTTCAGCTGGGGCAGCCGGAGAGGACCCAGGACCCGGGCGAGGGCAGGGAGGCCAGGGCAAGGCAGAAGGTCAAGAGGCAGAGCCCAGGGACCTCCATGGTGGTCCAGTGGTTAAGACTCCACACTTCCAGTGCAAGGGTATGGGTTCGATCTCTGGTCAGGGAACTAAGATCCCACATGCTATGTGGCAAGGCCAAAGTATTAAAAAAAGAAAAAGCTTGTTTTAAAAGGAGAAACTTTAAAAAAAAAAAAAAGAGCCCAAGGGAGGCTGCTGCCTGGAGCCAGGATCAAAGGAAAGGTCACTGAGAGGGGCCTGAGGGAGAGGAGACAAAGTGCCATCCCACTGCCCACAAGTAGGAGCAAGGAAAGCTGCATAGAACAGAAGATGCTGCCCACCACCCCCAGCCTTCAGGAAACTCCCCTTTCTTGAGAAGAGGGAGACTCCTGCTCTGTCCCATCATGGGATCTGAAGATGACACCTCTGTCCTAAGGAAGCCCTGGGATGGCTTCAGTAACCTCCCTTGGTTCTTGCCCACTCCAACTTGATTCCCTGTCATGCACCCCTCCATTTACCGGCCACATGTTTGGGGAGGGGAAACTGAGGCCCAGAGTGGTCTGGGGCACAGGGAACACAACAGCTCCTCCAACTCTGCCTGACCTGGCAGAGTTCCAGGCTTTTCCTTTCCCTTCTGCTGTGTCCTGCTTTTTCTCTCCCCAGAAGAAGATGCAGCTAAAGCCTTCAGTCTACGTGGCAGGCAGAGGGGGGCCTGCAAGGGGGGGGAGCTGGGAATGAGGTCAGCGGGTTGGATGGGCCAGGCCTGTAGCTGTGAAGGCATCTGGGCTGCAGCAGTCTGGAAGGTAGGGGCCTCTGGGCCGGGCCACTCCCAGCCCAACCCGCCATCGACCCGCCCACCATGGCCTCTTTCCCGTCTCCTGCTCCTCCCCTCTCTGCAGCCCACACTCCGCCCAGGCCAGATGGTTCACATCAACCGTCTTCCATGTGGCAGTTCCACCCTGCCCACCAGGCTCCCTTCCCCCTCTGGCCACACGACTCAGCGGAGAATTGGGGAGCAACTCTCATACCCTGCACCCCCAGATCTGGGCAAGTATTATGCAGGACCCCTGTAACATGTTGACCCTCCCTCAACCCCAGTTGCTTCTCTGGCCCCTCCAGCTCCTTAACACCCCTCCACCCCCACCAAGGATCTTGAAGTACAACAGAGATCCTTCCTCTAATCCCTGAATCTCAGCTGTATGACTTTAAGCAGGCCACTTCCCTTCTCTGGGCCTTGGTTTTCTCCTCTGTGCAAAAAAAGGAGAACAGGGCAGAAGTTTTCTTCCAACTGAATGTCTATTGTTCTGTGGTATTTCCACATTGAAACAATAAGATTCTGAATCTAGTAGAAATTGAAGAACAACTTTGGAGGGGTCATCTGGTCTACCTCTTTGCCTGCACCCAAGCCACACTTTCCTGTTGACCCAAGATCCACAAATCCCACCAACTTACCTTGCACCTCTTCCTCCTTTCAAGGGCCCCAGTCTTCTAACCTGAGTTCTCCTACTGTCAAGGCATAGGTTCTCTGGACAAGTCTTTGGCAAAAGGCTCATGAACATATCTTACTCAGAGCAGTCACTGGCTCTCTGTGGCCACCAAATTGATTGTGAATCTCTCTCCTTGAATTCCAAGGCTCTACAAGTTGGCCCCAGCCTATCTTTCCAGTCTTTTCTTTCACATTTCCTCTGCCCAAGGCACTCTCTCTCTTTCTGTATGTGTGTGTGTGTGAGGTTTCCCAGGTTTATCGACGCCTTTCCTCCCATTCCAACCCTGTATTTCCAACCCTCCCCGGCCCAGTTCTAAAGCACACACTTCTCCATAAAACCTCCCTTGTCTCCCACTGGCATCTTCATAATACCTTGCATCTCTCTGGAGGTTTCCAGTTACCTTGCTGGATAAAGTGGTCTTCTTACAACCCCATTTCACAGATTGGAGAAATGAGGTTTAGAGAGATGAGGCAACTTACTCAAAATCACGCAGCCAATGCTGCCTTGGGTAAGAGACATTTGGGGGGTTTATTTTGTTCCCCTTCCTGACCCTGCACTCTCTGAAGGTAGAAGTCATTGCCCCCAGAACTCTCTCCAATGCAAGGCTGGCCCCAGGAGGTCTGCAGTAACCAACCACTGAAAGGAATTGACCAGAGTGTCTGCAGTAAGCACTGATCTCAGAATCTTCGTCCCTAAACTTGATCCCCGCCCAGCCTCCTCTCTTCCAGGGCACCATACTATTTGGTCTCTCTGGTCATCCCTGTTCTTCACCACCACACTCCCTCATCCAACCCAATCCCAACTGCTCTAAATTCTGCCTCCCAAAGTCCTCTTGAGTCCATTCCCTTCTCTGTCTCCATCTGCTCCCACCTGATCCAGACTCTCATCAGCTTACTTAGGCACCCCCAGCAGCCACAGTGATTTCTACCACAATCATCTCTCATGTTCCCCTGAGTGACCGTGGTGATCTTTGACAAATGTAGACCTAATTGTGACCCTTCTTGTTCCAGACCCTCTCCTGGGGTCCAGAGCTGTAAGGACAAGACTGAAACTGCTGATGTGGCTTCTTTGGCCTTCCTTTGTTCCCAGTGCTCCAGACACACTGCCCTTTACCGAATTCTGTTAGCATCTAGAACTTGCCATGCTCCCTCCTGCCTGGGATTCCTGCCACTCAGAGTTCTGTGTTCGTTTCCTTCCTAACGTTTACAGTTGTAACTACAAGCTGATTTATGTGACTTCATTCATGTCTGTCTCTACTAGATGTAAGTTCCACGAGGATAGGCACTAAGTGCCCAGTGCCCAGCAAAGTGCCTGGCATATGAGGATGCTGAATGAATGATTCTGGATCCTTCTTGTGTCCAAACCAGTCTCTGACAAAGGGGTGCTCTGCCCAGTGATGACACAGTTGAGCAGACTACCCCCTGATCACAGGAACTCCAGAATTCACCCCCTGCTCACTTTCCCATCCAGGGAACTCCAGAATTACAAGTGTGCCAGGAAGAAGAACTGGTGGTTGATGCCACAAAGAAAGACACCAGTTATCTGCTGAGGATTTCTTGTGGGAAGATGAGAGTGGAGGTGACAGAAAGAAATCAGGATCTGGACAGGTGCCCCTGGCTCACACAGGCTGCCCCTTTGCTCTTCCTCCCACTCCTCCCACAAATCCCAGCTTCAAAGAGACCTTTACATCCAGCCTCTGCACACTTCAACCAGACATCTGGTTGTGATGCAAGCCTTAACCTCCCTTGATCCCCTCTCTCCTAGACTGCTGAAACTCTCTCCTTTGGTGGAGTGCACGCACGTGGGAGACAGCCACCACCCCTCAGGAAGGGGTGGAGCACCAGAGATGCTGGAAGAGAACATGAGAGAAAAAGAGAGAGAGAAGGAATGTGTGGATGCAGAGGTGGGCCAGTGGGATGAAGGAAAGGAGAGAAAGAAAAGGAAAGAAAAGAACTAAGAAAAGGAAAAAAAATACATGAAAAGGGAAAAGGTTAAGGGTAAGAGAAGATAAAAGAATAGAAAAAGGAAAAGAAGTGGGGATGGGATAAATCAAGGGCAGAATTGAACCAAGCCAGGAAGGGGGAATTAGCAATTCATTTGATTGACTCGCTCAACCCTTAACAAGAATTTACTCTGCCTTCAGATGCTGTGAATGGGGCCAGTGATCTGATGATGACCTTGACAGACCCTTGCCTGGGGAGCTCACACTTCAAGAGGAAAGGTGGGCTTTGGCCCCTCACTTGTAATCACCAGAGTGGACACTAGAACTGTGGCCCCTAATCCTGACAACATCCCCATCTAGGACATTAATCTCAGTTGAGACCTGGTTACCACCTGGTAGGGCTGGAGTGGGCCTGGGGAGTCCTAAAGTCATCTAAAGGACCATTCCCCAGTCCTTCTCTCCCAGCTTGTCCCAGGTTCTTCCGTGGTTCCTACCCCAAAGTCTCCCTCTTGGACTGGGGTGGGGGGTTCCCAGTGAATGTAACAGGATCAGCAGGACCTGAAATCAAGCCTGAGTATGGACCAAGGGCTCGCTCTCGAGGAAAGTGAAATGAAGGCAAGAACTGGATGTGGATATTTGAGAAGAGCAAGATCGAAAAGGTCACCCTGAAAAAGAGCTCCAGAGAAAGAAGGATAGAGAAAGAAGCAGAGTTCCACAAGAAAGAAGGGGAAGGCTGGGGACAAAAAGATAGACAGCAATGGGGTTGGGATGTAAGAAAAAGGAAAAGAGAAGGAAGGAGGGTAGGTGAGAGGATGAAGCATCTACACGCTCTCCTCCCCTTAGGAGCTAAACTCCTCCTCTGAGTTGTCTGCACTCTGACCCCACTTCCTGGCCTCCCACTCCCTCCTTAGCCCACTCCAGTCTGGCTTCCTCACCCATCACTCCACCCAAACAGCTCACACTTTGGGCACCGATCACTGCTATGCTGCTTAATCCAGTGACCATTTTACTCCCTATCATACTAATTCTCTCTGCAACATATAACTCTCCTAGAACAATCTTCCCCCTGCATACATGACATGCTTGATCTTCCTTCTTGCCCTCTTACTTCACCCACTCCTGTTGTGTCTCCTGTGCAGGCCCCTCCTCCCCTTCCCAACCCTTAACCCTGAGAATCTTCAAGGCTCCATCTGAGCCCTTCATCTCTCCTCCTTCCATACTTTCTCTGGAAACAGCTCCTTCCACATCATCATCCAGTGGAGGCAGGCGTCCCACATTTGTCTCTCCTCTGGATTCCAGACTCAGATACTGCAGGCTTCCCTCCATGCAGCTGACTGAATGTCTCATAGGTACCTAACACTCAACACGGACAAACTCCATCCATCATCTTCCCTCTAAACCTGGAAAAGGACTTGGGTTGAGGCATGGAAAGAGCGGAGCTGTGCCTGGTTGCTAAGGACCAAAGGACCCAGATAGTATGATGCTGAAGAAAGGGAAGAAGAGAGACTCCTCCACTCCTGGGATCTGTTCCCAGATTTTGACTGCAGGGATCCTCAAGAGGAACCCTGTTGGGAACATGATGGGAACCCATGATGGGAACACACGGAGACCAAGGTCTTCCCCTCACTCTTAGACCTCTTCCCTTCCTCTATCCTCAACTCCTTGCCAGGGACTCTCTCTTCATCACCAGTCTGGGGCAGAAGAGCGTTTTGGAAGGTCAGATCATGGAAGGAGGGCAACAAAACCTCAGTGGGAGAGCAGGTAGCTGGAAAGAGCTGACCAACCTGTCCACCAGGGGCACCGGCACCCGGACTGCCTTTTCTCTTTTACCCCACACCAGCGGTCCAGACCAGGGCTTGAGGGGCTCCTCAGGAGGAGGGAGAGCTGGGGAGCACAAGCACGCTGAGGAAGGGCACTTGAGGAAATTTGGAAAGGGAGCGAACTCAGAGCTCAGCACTTTCTTCCTTCTGTTTTTCTTCTTGAGGAATTTTTTTCCCTGACTGCTGATGACTTTACCATTTCTAAGGGGTCGGGGGGGAGGAGATTTTGGCTTTTGCTCCCCCCACTCCAAATGCCAGACAAAGTCTTACATTCCACAAGAAGCCAGAGCTTCAGAGTTTCCTAAAGATGAGGTGGCGTCTCCTCCCCTCTCCGGCCTCAGCTCCCTCCCTCCGTCCTCCCCCCCCAAGTCTCAAGCCCTCAGTTCTGGCCAAGGAGGCCCAGGCAGGCTGGGAGGAGACCCCAAGCACATTCTTCCTCTCATTGTCATGCTGCAGAAATTAGAGACACATCTTCGGGCTGGGCGCCCGCCAAGTGTTTCAAGTTGAAAAGTGGCAGAGGAGGCCCTGAGCCTCAGCTCTCTGCCACGTGTAAAGGATGCTTGGGAAACTTCTGCCTGCAGCCTCTGGGATGGAGGTCTGAAACTAGACATTGGAGCAGTGCCTGTCACACACCGTACTCACAAAACCCATCCCCCAATGCCAAGGTTCCCTAACTATTCTTCAGAACCCCAGGCTTGTGATAGAGCAACTCCCAACCCACATCTCTGAGTCTTAATCTCTCCTGCAAGGTGGTCGAGGGCCAGCCTGAACAGGGACCAAGTGGGGAGGGAACTGTAGGTAGGAGTCCTTCTGGCTGCAAAAACTCAGCAAGCAGGGGGGTGGAAGGTCACAGCAACCCTCACTTCCAGCCTGTATCTCTCCGCCCAAACAACCACTCCAGAGGGGTGACCACTCTGAGGGGCAGGACGCCTCCGTTTCTCTTGTTAGGGAGGGGGTGCTCCTTGTCCCGGAGCCACGCTGGAGGGGCAGGAACTGCCATCTCAGCACCTCAGCCCCCAGCCCTGCCCTGCCGTAGCTGGCACGATGGGGGCAGATCCTGGGCCACAAGTTGCTGCCACATGGTTGGGGATAATTGATGAAGGCCCACCCCTCCATTGCTGTCTCCAGCCCTGCCTCTCTGGAAACTCTATATTTTCCCTTTAATTACAGCCCCTGCAGTCTCCCTCTGCTGCCCCACCCGCACCACCGCTCATCCTGGCTGCCCACGGCCAGCCGGCCAGCCGACGTGGCTCCCTCCCCTTCTGTTCTCTTGGTCTTTTTTTTCCTTTGCCTTCGTTGCACAAAACCAGCTGGGGGAGGGCGTGGAGAGGGGTGGGGAGGGGGGGAGGCAATGGAATCTTGGATGGTTTGGGGGAGGCGGGACTCCCCGCTTCCACGTTTGCAGCTCTGGAGTGATGGGGGTGGGGAGCTGCACAGGAGGGATTGGAGTTGATGGGGCACTGCAAAGGGACCCTCTTTGACTTCTCTTGGGCCCACAGATTTTGGCAGGATCAGGAACCTGGATAGACTGAAGTTGGAGTAGTGCACGGGTGGGAGGCTGGGCCATAGAGAAGGCAGGACGCTGGCTTCTAGAGTCATCTCCTAATATAGCCTGTTGTTCTTGGGGTCTCCATCGCTTTTCAGGGTGTAGATGATTCTTTCCTGGTTCCAGGGACAAAGAGCAATGCCCTGGGTTTCCAGGAAAGAGGTGAGGCAAAGGGAAACATTCTCTAAAATAATGTCACTCACCTGTAATTCCACCTTAGACCTCCAAGGCAAGCCTTCCCCCAGACACCCCAATTCTCCCATATGTCCCCAGCCCTGAATCCAGGTACAGACAGACACAGAGCTTTATGTGGCCTCCAGAAGGAGCACCCACTCTCTAGTCAAGTGCTCTCCAGTACAGTTCTCGCTAGTTTCACTGTGCTGGGTAGAAGGATGTCTGAACAGGCCATGGCCACGACAGACCCTAACACAAGACCCTTTTCTAAGTCACCAGCGACCACGGCCCTTCCATGCAAACTTACTGCCCCTGGGGTGGAAAAACCCTAGCAATTTCCCACCACCACCCTGCTGCCCTATCACTCAACACCAAAGCTTCCTTCTAGAGAGACTGCGTACTCAAATTTTTCACTCAGCGCCTCAGCATTCCCCCTTACCCCATCTCTTTCAATCATGCTAGGGTTTAGGGAAGAGCATTTGAGTCTATCCTGGAGCCTCAGGCATGGCAGAATTGACATCCTCAAAACAAAAACCCACCCTAAGGATCTGATTCTTAACGTCTATAAATGAATCTATCTTGTTCCCCAAATATTCCTATGTTCCATACCCCAGCCACACCAAGACACCCCTAAACAGGCACATCTTTTTCAATTCTCTGGTTCTCCTACTTAAAGTGGTCCCCAGCTGCCTCTCCGTAACTATCCCTGAGCTCTTGCTCTGGATGTCAGGAGGGTGAACGAGGCATGGTGAGCAGGACCCTCTCCCAATCACCCCGAGTCCTTCCTTCTTTGAAAGCCTCCCTAACCAGCTGCCCAATTCCACTCCCCTCTCCGAGACAGGGGGGTCCTAGAAAGAAAGCAGAAGAGGCGCCCCTACCCACTATTTAGCCGACAGTATGTTGAGAACCTAGCCGCACCCCAGCGGCAGCATCTCTGGCCCAGACTGAACTGGGGGGCTGGGGAGGCAAAGCTGCGAAGGGGGGAGATGTGCGGTGGACTCCCTTTCCTTCCCTCCTCCTCCCCCTCTCGGTTCCGACTCCCAAATTGGGGGCCGGGCCAGGCAACTCTGATTGGCTGGGGGACGGGCAGCCGGCTCCCCCTCTCCGGAGGGCAGGGTTCCTCCCCGCTCTCCATCAGGATGGTATAAAAAGGGCCCGGGCCGGTGGTCGGAGCAGACGGGAGTTTCTCCTCGGGGTCGGAGCAGGAGGCACGCGGAGTGTGAGGCCACGCATGAGCGGACGCTAACCCCCACCCCAGCCGCAAAGAGTCTACATGTCTAGGGTCTAGACATGTTCAGCTTTGTGGACCTCCGGCTCCTGCTCCTCTTAGCGGCCACCGCCCTCCTGACGCACGGCCAAGAGGAGGGCCAAGAAGAAGGCCAAGAAGAAGACAGTAAGTCCCAAACTTTGGGAGTCTAGGGCTGCTTGCTCTCCTGCCCTGCGCTCGGTCCCGGGGGTCTGCGACTTAAACTGAGACTTGGGATGCTCCGGAGGCTCAGGGATGGAAGGAAGATGGTGAGGGCTCTTCCTCGGTGCCCTCTCTGCGACGGGGTGTTGATGAAGGCCCCCAGGAGTGAGAGGGAGGATGCTGCACGGCACGAATTGGCGCAGGAGGAGTTCTGAGCGCGCACTGTGAAGTACAGAGGGAGAAATAGGGTCTGGGCACCGGTTTAGGGGAAAGTACGTCGAAGATGGGATGGAGGCGGCGAGTCGGGAATTTGGAGCCCAAGATGTAACAGTGATCAGGAAGGCTATGGGATGATTCATCAGGAAAGACTGTTTGCCCTCTCTGCGGGCTAGCAGTGTTCCTGGGGCCGCGGAGGTCTTGGACTGAGGGGGGAGGGGGCGCAGAGAGTGGGCGGGTTGAATGATGAGAAACTTTGGCGCGGACTTGGCCACGCAGGGTCTTTGCGCCCTCTGCTGATCTACACGGGGCAGTGCGCGTCCTTATCCAGCGCTTCCCTGCGCAGGAGCTGGAGCGGGAAGCCCGGGATTGTTGCTGGGCGTGGACCCCACCTCTAGATTTGGAAAGTAAAGCTGGAGATGGGATAGCCCCTGTCTCTAAAAGAAATAGCTAGTTTGGGGAAATCGCTTAGTGTTGCCCCGCCACCTAGTGGCTGTCTGGGTAGAAGATCTGCGGTGGGCGTGGTTAACTAACCACTTACTGTTGCGGACTTTCTGGTTCTTTGACTAAGAAGTGACCCAGAGTACTGGAGGGCTTTGGGAAACGGGGGTTGGCCCTGAGCGAGGCCTTTCGAGATGTCTGGGCGCCGGAGGTTAGGGCGTACCCTATTTTTACCGTATATTTCAAGTGTCTGGGCGGGATCTCACGCCAATCAGCCCCACCCCATCCTATTAGCCCCGCCCACGCCATCCCACCTGCCCCGGGAATGGGGCGGAATCTGAAGTGAACCTCCCATCTCTCCTCCCATTTTCCTCCGAGGTCTCCAACCAAGGTCACGCCCCACAAGCCTGCCCTCGGGATGGGGCGCCTCTCTTCCCACTCCTCCATCCCCCACCCCCACCCAGTGGCTTTTTATTTCACTTGGCTTCAGCGCCAGTGGGCTGAGGTTACAGTTGGAAGCGACCCCGGCCTAAAGCTTTGTTTAAATTCTTGGGAACTGGAAAGAGTTATAGCTGCCCTGGCCAGGCGCCTCGGCACTGTCACTGGCTCTGATGAGGAGCAGATGAGCTTTTAAGGATTGGGGGAAAGGAAAAACAAAAGGACAAAAAAAAAAAAAATGGAAAGGCGGGAAATGGAAAATCTGAACGTGCCTCTAAGACCGAAGGGAAGGGACGGTGGGGTTGGGGTACCTGGAGCCCGGAGGTGGGGGACTCGCGCGCCGCTGACAGCCCCCATCTCCCCGTCTTGCCCCAGTCCCACCAGTCACCTGCGTACAGAACGGCCTCAGGTACCATGACCGGGACGTGTGGAAACCCGTGCCCTGCCAGATCTGTGTCTGCGACAACGGCAACGTGCTGTGCGATGACGTGATCTGCGACGAACTTAAGGACTGTCCTAACGCCAAAGTCCCCACGGACGAATGCTGCCCCGTCTGCCCCGAAGGCCAGGGTATAGCTCGGGGCCTGGGCCGGGGCGGACCGGGCGGGGACCGGGCGGGGGCTGGAGAGACAAGGGGGGCGCTCCTTAGCCCCTGTCAGGGGCGGCCTCTGTCTCGGGAGACCCTGGAGCAAGCCTTGCCTCTAAGTCACGTCCCTCCCACCCCCAGAATCACCCACGGACCAAGAAACCACTGGAGTCGAGGTAATCCTCTGCCCCTGTGCCGCCAACTCTCGCCACAGCCCGCCCCCCAGGACTCTGCACGTTCTTCTCTAACACGGTTCCTTTTGTTTCTTCTCCTGCAACCCCATAGGGACCCAAAGGAGACACTGGCCCCCGAGGCCCAAGGGTAAGCGGCGCCCTCTCGCGGCTGTCGGGGGAGGGAAGTGGGCGTGACTCCCGGCCTGTGCTTACTCTGCCCGCCCTCTCCCGCTGCAGGGACCCGCCGGCCCCCCTGGCCGAGATGGCATCCCTGGACAACCTGGACTTCCCGGACCCCCTGGACCCCCCGGACCTCCCGGACCCCCTGGCCTCGGAGGAGTAAGTGAAGAGTCGAGGCTTCTGTGGAAGGCCTTAGGAGCCACCCCTGCCCCGACCCCCACCCCTGCCGGTGTTTTGTTTTGGCAGATGGCATACTTTATATTTTGAAATAATTTCAAACTTATAAGGGGAAAAAGGGAGAAGAGTTGCAAGAATAATGCAAAGAACTTTCATATATCGTTCACAATTTGTCACTTTTGCTTTATCAGTTTATATGTATACGTACAATTATGGGATTTTTCTCTGAACCATCTGAGAGTAATTTGCTGGTATTGTGTCCTTTTGCTCCTAAATACTTTAGTGTGTATTTTCGGAGAGCTAGAACATTCTCTTACATGAGGATTACATAATGGTTACATTTTAGAAATTTAACATTGACGTGATACTATTATCAGTATCAGTATTATGCAGTCCATATTCAGACTTCACCAATGTTCTCCACAATGTCCTTCACATCATTTTTTCCCTCCAACTCAAGATCCAATCCAGGGTTATGAATGGCATTTAATTATCATATTTCTTTAGTTTCCTTTCACCTGGAACATTCCTCAGACTTTCCTTGTCTTTCATGACACTAAACTGTTTTGTAAAAGCCAGTTGTTTTGTAGACTCTCTTAAATTGGGTTTGTGGGATGTCTTTCTGATTAGAGTCCAGTGAGATACATTCTGGGCAAGACTATGCCACAGGTCGTGTTGTTGTCCTGCATAGAGAATGTGATATCATTGGGTCCCATTACTGGTGGTATCTTCTGCCTTTCGACTCACTGCCCTGACCCTGTTTTCTCATGCACTCTCTCTTCTAGAACTTTGCTCCCCAGTTGTCTTATGGCTATGATGAGAAATCAACAGGAATTTCCGTGCCTGGTCCCATGGTGAGTCACCAGCAGAAGATGTAGAGGACAGAAAAAGAGCAGAGAGGCCAGTGAAGGCACATAGGGTGGCGTAGATGACCTCTGGGACCTCAGAATCCAGAGAGAACACGAGGCAGCTGGGTGGTCCGAACAGGAACCACGGGAGATAAACTTTACCACAGAGGCTTCACGATGGCCTCTCTCTCTTCCTTCCGTAGGGTCCTTCTGGTCCTCGTGGTCTCCCTGGCCCCCCTGGCGCACCTGTGAGTATCCAGGATGTCCACACCCCTTTGGGCTTTGGGCTTTAGAGGGAGGATTGGCATGAGGGCAAGGAAAGTCCTCAGAGCTCTCTTGGTGAGATGCGGGACATGTTGGCAAGGACCTGCCCTTCTAACCCTACCCCTCTCTCCTTGTCCTCTAGGGTCCCCAAGGTTTCCAAGGCCCCCCTGGTGAGCCTGGCGAGCCCGGAGCCTCAGTAAGTGGCCCCTGATTTGTATTCTCTGTGCAAATATACACCCCCTCTACAGATATATGGATTCTCCTATTGAAGGACCACCATCTGGGGTCTTTCTTACCTCCTTCTTCCAATCCTAGCCTTCCCCTTCTTTTCTCCTTATCCTGGTCATCCTAACATCCTCTCTTCCTGTTACCTCTAGGGTCCCATGGGTCCCCGTGGTCCCCCTGGCCCCCCTGGCAAGAACGGAGATGATGTAAGTAGCCCTAGTGAGGAGATACCATCTGACCCCCACCACCGCTCCGTGGGTAGGCTCCTGCAATCTCTACCCTAGGGCCTCCACCCCCTTTGGAAGTGACACCCAGAGAAAGGAGGACATGTTCTCCCTGACGTATGGGACTGCCCCTGAATAGGGAGGGAGCTTCCTGGAATGTTTCCTCATCTTTCTAACAGACATGGCTATCCCCACCCCCCACTTCAGTCACCTTAAGCAATCCCCAACTCCATCCTTGATGTGAATGGCTTCCCTAGGTGTAACCTCAGGTTTTCACTCCATGTGGTGAGATTAAGATGCTGGTGACAGAAATAAACAGTAATTCTTTGGAGGGAGGCAAAATTCACCAAGTGAGTGTTTCACAGTACATTTAAACTGAGATAAGATTTTGGGTCCCAAAGCCTGACCCTCAACAATCCCAAGAAGACCCAAGCCTTCCATACTTTTTCAACTCTGGGGGCAGGGGCATGATGGCCTTTTCTTTTTCTCTCAGGGTGAAGCTGGAAAGCCTGGTCGTCCTGGTGAGCGCGGGCCTCCTGGACCTCAGGTGAGCGGGATGGTGTGGCTACCTCCAGGCTTTGCTGCACTGGGGCTTCATTTGGGAGCTGTGTCCACAGTGGAGTCTTTGAACGACCCTACCCTTGTCTTTTTCTTTTCTCTCCAGGGTGCTCGGGGATTGCCTGGAACAGCTGGCCTCCCTGGAATGAAGGGACACAGAGTGAGTCTCCTTTGTATCATCTAAGTTCCCAAAGTCCCAGTGTCATATTCTAGTCCTTTCCCCAAAGGATCTTGGCATGCGTCTTGGTGGGTGGTAGCTACATAAGAAGTTCCAAGGGACAGAGAGTAAATGTCCAAGAGGACGTCCCTTCATTGGGAAAGATATCCCAATAAAGGGACGGAGGGAGATCTTGGGTCAGTTGGGGTTTAGTCTAGCTCAAACACAGGGGGATAGATGTGATGACCTCCTGAGGCTCCTTCTCTGGGCTGGGCAGGTGTCAAGATGGTCCGTGGTCTCCACGGGGTCTCACTTTGGCCCTCCCTCCTATCTTAGGGTTTCAGTGGTTTGGATGGTGCCAAGGGAGATGCTGGTCCCGCTGGCCCCAAGGTAAGATGCTGTGTGATGTTCATGGCCATTCACCTCCACCACAGTCCCACCAAGAACAGATTCCTCACTCCATCCTCTGCTCTGTAGGGTGAGCCTGGTAGCCCTGGTGAAAATGGAGCTCCTGGTCAGATGGTGAGTGTGTCCAGTTCTAGAAGGAAAGGAGGGAGCAGGGTGTAGGAGCAAGATGGGAGAGAAGGGGAGTGACTTCTCTTGGGGAGGAGGGGGTGTCTTCCATCTCACTTGGCTTCTCTTGGTTTTGTGATCAGGGCCCCCGTGGTCTGCCTGGTGAGAGAGGTCGCCCTGGAGCCCCTGGCCCTGCTGTAAGTACTCCTGGCCCTTTGGGGAACCCAGAGCTCTGGAAAGTGTTCCTTAGGAGCTAAAGGGACTGACCAGTGCTCAGTGAATGTAACCGGGACTTCTCCTGCTGTCTGCAGGGTGCTCGAGGAAATGATGGTGCAACTGGTGCTGCTGGCCCCCCTGTGAGTACAGCCTCTAGGCCTCAGTGCCTGGGACGGTCAGCTCCTGTGGCTGCCGTCAGGGCCAGGTCTCAACCCTGGGACCTCTTCTGTCCCAGGGTGTGACTTGCAGCTGCCATCTTCCTTCTTGCCAACATTGCCCTTTTATTCACAGGGTCCCACTGGCCCCGCTGGTCCTCCTGGTTTCCCTGGTGCTGTGGGTGCTAAGGTGAGACCCCCACCCTCCAATGAGCAGAGATCCCATGGGCCAAAGGGTGGGCATCTCCTTGCTCCCAAAACCAGAAGGACCCAGAATCAAGAAAGAAGCCTAGTCCCCAACACCTTTGTCCTGGGGTCTCTTCTGTGATCTTGGAGTCATGACTCTTGGTTTCCTGTCCTGGCCCTTCACCCCTTGCCATCTGGAGGTGAGGTCGGGTTCCAGGAGTGACTTCTGGCATATCCTTTCTTCCAATCCAGGGTGAAGCTGGTCCTCAAGGAGCCCGAGGTTCTGAAGGTCCCCAGGGTGTACGTGGTGAGCCTGGCCCCCCTGGCCCTGCTGGTGCTGCTGGCCCTGCCGTAAGTATCACTTCCTCGGTGCTCCCATGCTCCTCCCTAACTCAGAGCCCTTGCCTTTCACTCACCCACCTCTCTCTGTGTCACAGGGCAACCCTGGTGCTGATGGACAGCCTGGTGCTAAAGGTGCCAATGTAAGTATCCGACAGGTTTCAGAGCCACCCCTGGTACCCACCTTCCACCCTCCCTGTGCCCTCCACTCCTGGGCTCAACTTGTTCTGCCTCCCTCAGGGTGCTCCTGGTATTGCTGGTGCTCCTGGCTTCCCTGGTGCCCGAGGCCCCTCTGGACCCCAGGGCCCCAGCGGCCCCCCTGGTCCCAAGGGTAACAGCGTAAGTACTACTGTCTCTTTTCTGTCCCACCTCCTTTGTTGGATCTGAGGCCCTTACCTGGGAAGCATGATGGGCCAGGCCAACTGAGCACTATACCCATTCTCCACTCATCTTCTCCCCCTTACTCAGGGTGAACCTGGTGCTCCTGGCAACAAAGGAGACACTGGCGCCAAGGGAGAACCCGTAAGTCCCTTCGCAGCTCCGTCTGTCTACTCGGGGAGCCCCTGGGGGGTGGCCCAAGGAGGAAAGGGAACCCCTGGTGCTGGAGGCCCAGCCTCAAGCCAACTCCGGAACTGGCACCAGGACAGCCTCTCACTGCAGGCTGCCCCCTCCTCTCTGCCCTCTCCAGGGTCCCACTGGTGTTCAAGGCCCCCCTGGCCCCGCTGGGGAAGAAGGAAAGCGAGGAGCCCGTGGTGAACCCGGACCTGCTGGCCTGCCTGGACCCCCTGGCGAGCGTGTACGTGCCCCCTTCTTCACCCCAGTGCCGACTGGTGCCCACGTGTCTGAGCTCACTGACCTCCTCTCCTCCCACAGGGTGGACCTGGCAGCCGTGGTTTCCCTGGAGCCGATGGTGTTTCTGGTCCCAAGGTAAACTCTCATCACGCCTGGGAGGCTGACCCTGCTGCTCCCTGGACATGACCTTCCTCTCCCGGCTGTAATCAGCCCCCTCCCACTCCCACTGCCCAGTCCATTAGTGCCCACACAGGGGCTGCCTACCTCGTTGCGCTCAGCTCACCTTGACCTTCCCACCACCACCAGTGCCCCTCACAGCACCCCACCTCCATGGCCCAGGAGGAGGAAGATGCCAGCTCGTGATGAAGTGGCCCAGGCTTGAGACCCTAATTGTTGCTGTCGCTCCCCCAACCAGGGTCCTGCTGGCGAACGCGGTGCTCCTGGCCCTGCTGGCCCCAAAGGTTCTCCTGGTGAAGCTGGTCGCCCCGGTGAAGCTGGTCTGCCCGGTGCCAAGGTGAGACTCCAGCACTCTGCCCATCCTATGAGGGCTCTGGAGCAGGACCACAGATCTGCCTTCCAGAATATCCTCCCCCCGGCCTACACCTTCCTCCTCCCCCTCTCCCACCACCTGTAGCCTCCACTCCACTCACACCTCTCTGCCTACCCCTTAGGGTCTGACTGGAAGCCCTGGCAGCCCTGGTCCTGATGGCAAAACTGGCCCCCCTGTAAGTATCACTCCTCCAGGCCCCTGTCACCCTCCTGACCGCTCACCCTCTGTCCTCACCTCTGCTTATGTACCTTCCATCCCCAGGGTCCTGCTGGTCAAGATGGCCGCCCTGGACCCCCAGGCCCTCCTGGTGCCCGTGGCCAGGCTGGTGTGATGGGTTTCCCTGGACCTAAAGGTGCTGCTGTAAGTATTCAGGGAGGTGTGCCACAAGGACATACACACTTGGGGCAAGCGTGGGCATGTGGGGAAGAGTCCAGGGTCTGGGCCCAGCCCTGCCACTGACTTGCTATGTGGCCTCGGGCCACTTGCTGCCCCTCTCTGGGCCTCAGTTTCCCTCTTCCATAAAATGAGAGACCTCTCCTTGTCTTCACTAGCATTGCTCTATCCCTGGAAATAAGTATTGTTGCCCACCCCCCCACACACACACCCCACACACCTGGGGATATGATGGGCCTTTTACATGATAGTCATCCCCAAATCTTGGTCAGTTCTTTGAGACTCAAAAGGAGATCTCAGAGGAATGAAAGCTCTTCGGAGCTCAGGTGTCCGAAGGCATATGATGGGGAGAAGAAAGGGAAGAGAGTGGGAGAGGAGCCTAAGAGGCAGATCATCTGGGAGGAGAAGGCTCAGGAAGAGGCCAAAAGATGGAGCCGTTGAAGCCAGCAGAGGCCTTCCTCAGGGGCCAGAGCTGATAGATGAAAAAGCTCTTTAAAAATTCCACTCAAAGTTAACAGGAGGGACCCAGGAGGCCTGGTTGCCCACTTCAACACCCTCAACCCTTCCTCTCTTTCCCCAGGGAGAGCCTGGCAAAGCTGGAGAACGAGGTGTTCCTGGACCCCCTGGTGCTGTTGTAAGTATCTCCTTTTGGTCTCTGTCCCTTTCCTGTCCATGTCCCATCCCTATATCCTGCAGAAGGGATACAGAAACTCCAGCCCGTCCCTAGGGCATCAGGACCCCCAGCTCCAGGCCCCTTACCTGTGCTGTCTGCCTCAGCTGCCCACCCACCTCACCACCCTAACCCCTTTTTTACTCTCTCCCCAGGGTCCTGCTGGCAAAGACGGAGAAGCTGGAGCTCAGGGACCCCCAGGACCTGCTGTGAGTGTCCCTGACAGGGAGGCCTAGGGAGGGAGGAGCTGTGGGGCAGGAAAAGGGAGACAGCCCCCTGCCCCCTTCTCCTGGGTCTTCCCATGACCACAGCATTCCCTCCATGCAGGGCCCCGCTGGCGAGAGGGGTGAACAAGGCCCTGCTGGCTCCCCTGGATTCCAGGTGAGGTCTCACGCTGTCAGGGTATTGGGAGAGGGGTGTGTGGAACACTTCTTCCAGATTCTAAGCCCATTCTTCCCTTCCCTATTTCCCACCTACAGGGTCTCCCCGGCCCTGCTGGTCCTCCTGGTGAAGCAGGCAAACCTGGTGAACAGGTAAGATGTAACAGCTGGCTGAAGAGATAGGGAGCACAGGAAATACAGAGGGAGAGTCCAGCCCTCCTAGCTAATCACACAGCCATCAGCTAGAGGGATCAACATTAGACTTGAGGAAGGGCTTCCCATTGTGAAGGGCACTGCACAGAGGGGAGCACAGAGCTGCACCCCTGCATGCTAAGATTTGGAAGGAACTGCATGGGTTGGGGTCTGGATGACTTCTTTTTTTGAGCTGCTGGAATACTCTGGCTTTCCCTCAACCTCAAGTTCAGGGAAGGTGACACGTCCTGAGGAAGAATAACCCCAGTTCAGTGCTCAGAAGGGGTTGGTCTCTAATCACAGACCCTAAGGGCTAGCTCCCAGGGGGGCAAGAATGTTTTCTAGTGGGAAGGGCCAAGATGGGTTTTGCTCACTGTCTCTCCCTCCTTCGCCCTCAGGGTGTTCCTGGAGACCTTGGCGCCCCCGGCCCCTCCGGAGCAAGAGTAAGTAGAGCCTCTTCCTGCATCATGGAGATGCCCTGCACTTGGGCCTGTGTCTGGAGCCACCATCATACACCCCGTCCTTCCCTTCCAGGGCGAGAGAGGTTTCCCCGGCGAGCGTGGTGTGCAAGGGCCACCCGGTCCTGCAGGTCCCCGTGGGGCCAACGGTGCCCCTGGCAACGATGGTGCTAAGGTAAGGGCAGCACGGGGACCTGGTTTCACCCTTCCAGTGGTGGGGGCCACCTGGCTGGGACCAAAGCCAGCTAGATGTTGGGGAGGGGTGGGGGGACAAGACTAGGGTAGGGTCCATGTGCAGCCTGAAGTTCTGGGCTGTGAGCCTTTTCTCTTAGCTAGTGCCTGTCTTTGGCCTCAGAACCAAGCCTGGGAGAAATTAAAAAGAGGCTCAAAGTTATGACCTAGACCTAGTTCTGAGATCCCAAGTCTCACTCCACTCTTACTGGTTGTCACGTAGGGTGATGCTGGTGCCCCTGGAGCCCCCGGTAGCCAGGGTGCCCCTGGCCTTCAAGGAATGCCTGGTGAACGAGGTGCAGCTGGTCTTCCAGGCCCTAAGGGTGACAGAGTAAGTTGAACTTCCCCTCCCTTGAGCCTTTTGTAGTTCCCATCTCTCCCTGCTTTGAATCCCTCAGCATCTTTCTTTCTGCTCCGTGGGGTCTTTACCTCTTCTTCTTAATCCTCCTTCTTCTCTTGTCTCTTGGCTATCATCTACCTATAGCTCAGGCCCTTCCCTGCCCATGTGTTACCATGGCGACAAGCAGTAGTGGGTGCCTCCTAGATGAGGGATCCCTTATTTAGGAGCTTCTTAACTTAAAATGTTAGTTGCTCAGTCATGTCCAACTCTTTCCAACCCCTGGACTGTAGCTCATCAGGCTCCTCTATCCATGGGATTTCCCAGACAAGAATACTAGAGTGGGTTGCCATTTCCTTCTCCAGCGGATCTTTCTGACCCAGGGATGGAACCCAGGTCTTTCCTCAGAATCCCCACACAGGCATCCTATCCCTGAAAGATCTTGTGTTCTTCGCGCATGTTGGGGCAGGGCAAACAAGCTGGGGAGGGGTCCCAGACACAAGCGGGATGCTGAAGGTCACCTCCTTGCTCCACGCCAGAAGTCTCAGGCTTTCCTGTGTCTTTAGGGGGATGCTGGTCCCAAAGGTGCTGATGGTGCTCCTGGCAAAGATGGTGTCCGTGGTCTGACTGGTCCCATTGGTCCTCCTGGCCCCGCTGGCGCCCCTGGTGACAAGGTGAGATGGCCTCCTTCTCACTTTCTTCCCTAACAAACAGCTTCCCTTGTGAGCCTGGGCATGGCTCTGCTGAGGAGGTAGCTCCTGCCACTTGAACCTGGTAACCAAAAGTGGGGGGACCAGGCGGGAAGAGGACTCTCCTGGGGTCATCTGGCAGGAGTATTCAGCATGGCACTCTGATCCCGAGCCTCTTGTCCCTTCCTTTCAGGGTGAAACTGGTCCTAGTGGCCCAGCCGGTCCCACTGGAGCTCGTGGCGCCCCCGTAAGTACAGAAGACCTGGTTGAGGCCCCATACTTGGCCCTTCTCTCCATAGTGCCCCTAGCCCTCTTTCTGTCCCTTCTCCACCTTAGCTCCCACTTGCTCTGGTCCCTGGGCAGTGCTCCTCAGGCCCTCCTCCCCACCCTTCTGTCCATCCCCACCTGCCTTACCCCAAATCAGAGCCTCTCCATTTGCTTCCTTTTCTTCTAGGGTGACCGTGGTGAGCCTGGTCCCCCTGGCCCTGCTGGCTTCGCTGGCCCCCCTGTGAGTACCAAGATCCATTTCATCTTCCATTCCCGACTAGGACCTGGGGCCGTGGGCGACTTGATGAGGACAGAGGCGTTGGCCAGGTTTAGAGGCGGGTGGAGGGGAGACTGTCTCCCATTGAAAGCATCTTCCTGCCTGGAGTTCCGGTGCCCCCTAGGCTGACTTCCTGGGTGAGCCCAGACCTCTCCTCCACTCACCACGCTCCCTCCTCCCCCAGGGTGCTGATGGCCAACCTGGTGCTAAAGGCGAGCCTGGTGATGCTGGTGCTAAAGGTGACGCTGGTCCCCCCGGCCCTGCTGGACCTGCTGGACCACCTGGCCCTATTGTGAGTATCTCACTGTTGAGGCCCAAGCTGCCAGCGGGGTGGACCCAGGAATGGCCCAGCCTTGATGCCTCTGTGTTCCCCTGCAGGGTAACGTTGGTGCTCCCGGACCCAAAGGTGCTCGTGGCAGCGCTGGTCCCCCTGTGAGTACCCACTCTGCCTCTCTGCTGAAGCTCCCGCCAGGCAGCGTCTGGAGGTAGGGCAGCTGGGCCGGGTGAGGGGCTGTTCTCCCTCTGATCACCTCTGTGTTCTCTTCTCCAGGGTGCTACTGGATTCCCTGGTGCTGCTGGCCGAGTCGGTCCTCCCGGCCCCTCCGTAAGTATCCGTGGTGGAGACTCCGCTGGCCTGGGAGGGTGTGGGACACAGGCTCTCGAGAGTGTGGTGGGCCTCAGTGTACTGAGTGTACTGAGGCCTCAGGAATGCTCCATAATCTGCTGGACTCTGACAGTCCCAATTCTCCCCGTCCAGGGAAATGCTGGACCCCCTGGCCCTCCTGGCCCTGCTGGCAAAGAAGGCAGCAAAGGCCCCCGTGGTGAGACTGGCCCCGCTGGGCGTCCTGGTGAAGTCGGTCCCCCTGGTCCCCCTGGCCCCGCTGGTGAGAAAGGAGCCCCTGGTGCTGACGGACCTGCTGTAAGTACCCACTCCAGAGGGGTCCAGAGTCGGGGGGCGGCGGTGTCCCTGGCCATTGGGAGTCATCTCACCCCTGTCTGCCCCCTACACAGGGCGCTCCTGGCACTCCTGGACCTCAAGGTATTGCTGGACAGCGTGGTGTGGTCGGCCTGCCCGGTCAAAGAGGAGAAAGAGGCTTCCCTGGTCTTCCTGGCCCCTCTGTGAGTGCTCCCTCACCTTGGGGCAGGACCGTTGCAAGACTTGGAGGGTGCAGGATGGGGGTGGTGGAGTCAGCAAGGACAAATGTGGGGACCATAGAGCCTTCTCCCACCCTTTCTCTGGCCTGACTCTTTCTTCTCCCTCAGGGTGAACCCGGCAAACAAGGTCCTTCTGGAGCAAGTGGTGAACGTGGCCCCCCTGGTCCCATGGGCCCCCCTGGATTGGCTGGACCCCCTGGCGAGTCTGGACGTGAGGTATGTGGTTGCCAGCCCCACGCCAGTGCCCTCACTGTGGCCATTTGGCCTTGGCCTGAGTCTCCCTTTCCTTGGCTGATGTTCACCTCCCCACCCCCTGCAGGGAGCACCAGGTGCTGAGGGATCCCCTGGACGAGATGGTTCTCCTGGCCCCAAGGTAAGACAGCTGCACCCAGGACCACAGCCCCACAGCCGCTCTCACTGGGCCTCTTTAGCTGGGGCTCACCGGACTTCCCTCCTTCTCCTCTCAGGGTGACCGTGGTGAGACTGGCCCTGCTGGACCTCCTGGTGCTCCTGGCGCTCCCGGTGCCCCTGGCCCTGTTGGACCTGCTGGCAAGAGCGGTGATCGTGGTGAGACCGTAAGTAGCTGGGCCTGACTTGCTGCTTCTGCTCAGGCCAGGGACTCTCCAGACCTTCCGGGGGATCTGCAGGTAGACACTTGACTTCACCTAGGCAGGGGAAGAAAGAAGGACTTGAAAGATGTCTGGCCCTTGGCCTCCCTGAAAAAACTGAGCCATAGGAGTTCGGGTTGTTTTAACCTAAACCGCCCCACCCGCCGCCACCATTCTTTTTGTTTGGGCCTGCCATAAACTTTTCTCTGCTCCAAACTCAGTTTGGACTGTTTATTAGGAAAAAAAAATTGAGCCACAGTTCAGCCTCAAGGCCTCTCCGCAACCAGTACCCCACTTCCCCCAAGGCAGGGAGTTTGTTAACAGGTGCTCACCCCAGCTTACACAAAGCCTAAATCTACTTGAAGTTTCACCTGGGGTCAAGGGATGGATATGGTAGGAACAGATGTGAAGGGATTTGGCCAAGGGGAGGTCTCACCCGCAGCTTAGGCTGTTCGCCCTGAGCTGGGCTCCTTTGACCAGGATCTAACGCTCTCTCTGCTCTCCCTAGGGTCCTGCTGGTCCTGCTGGTCCCATTGGCCCCGTTGGTGCCCGTGGCCCCGCTGTAAGTGCCCTGCTCTGGCCCTCACACCATCCTCAGAACCCTTGTCCAGATGGGGACTGTACCCCGCTCAGTGCTAACAGAACTTTCACCTGATGGCCTGTCCTCGTCTCTCTTCCAGGGACCCCAAGGCCCCCGCGGTGACAAGGGCGAGACAGGCGAACAAGGCGACAGAGGCATTAAGGGTCACCGTGGCTTCTCTGGTCTCCAGGGTCCCCCTGGCCCTCCCGTGAGTATGCCCAGCACCTCCCCAGCCCCTAGCTGCCATCGTGTCTTCTTTCATCATCACCCTAAGCCCTGCTGTGTGATGGGGGAGGACGCTTTACCTTAGTTGCTCTTTTTGGACAGTCCTTCTCCTTGTTTGCGGGGACTGGGGTGTGAAGACCAGTGGGCATTTCCAAGTAGCTTCTAAGAGGGTGGAGAGTGCACAAAGACAGACTGTGGGAGGGGCTCAGCCTATGGATGCCCTGGGGCTAGACTTCCAGAAGGATGGGTTGGTGGCAGGGGGATGTTGCTGGCTGCATCTGACCTGCACTTGGCCTGAACTGCCTTCCCATCTCTCCTGTAGGGCTCTCCTGGTGAGCAAGGTCCTTCTGGAGCCTCTGGTCCTGCTGGTCCCCGCGTGAGTCATCTTCTGTTTGTCTGCTCTTCCTGGGTCCCTCACCTCTCTGGAGAAGGGTCGGGGGCAGGGGATGAAAGAAAGGAATGGGGTCTCTGCGCAATCTTATGCAGCCTTTGGCCTCTCCCTCCCTCCTCCCTCCTCCCACAGAGTTTCCATGGGAATAAGCTGTATTAAGACTGGGGAGCCTGAGCCAGGCAAAGTGGGAGATGGGCTTCTCTGCCAGAAGTGGGGTGGGCCCCTGCTTTTTGGAAGGCTTTCTCCAACCAGCTTCCTCCCTGCAGGGTCCCCCTGGCTCTGCTGGTACTCCTGGCAAAGATGGACTCAATGGTCTCCCAGGCCCCATCGGTCCCCCTGGGCCTCGCGGTCGCACCGGTGATGCTGGTCCTGCTGTAAGTCCCCCAAACCTGTCTGCCCATGGCCCCCCAGCCCTGAAAGCACCAAGCCCCAGTAATCACCATTCTCCTCCCTCTCTGCACAGGGTCCTCCTGGCCCTCCTGGACCCCCTGGTCCTCCCGGTCCTCCCAGCGGCGGCTACGACTTAAGCTTCCTGCCCCAGCCACCTCAAGAGAAGGCTCACGATGGTGGCCGCTACTACCGGGCTGATGATGCCAATGTGGTCCGTGACCGTGACCTCGAGGTGGACACCACCCTCAAAAGCCTGAGCCAGCAGATCGAGAACATCCGGAGCCCTGAAGGCAGCCGCAAGAACCCTGCCCGCACCTGCCGTGACCTCAAGATGTGCCATTCCGACTGGAAGAGCGGTGAGGGCCGGCCCAGCTATGCCTCCCCCTCCTGCCATGATGGGGCTGAGCCCTGAGGGGCCATCATCCCATATCCCCTGATGCCATCTTACCTTGCCCCACTCCAGGAGAATACTGGATTGACCCCAACCAAGGCTGCAACCTGGATGCCATTAAGGTCTTCTGCAACATGGAGACTGGTGAGACCTGTGTGTACCCCACTCAGCCCAGTGTGGCCCAGAAGAACTGGTACATCAGCAAGAACCCCAAGGACAAGAGGCACGTCTGGTACGGCGAAAGCATGACCGGCGGATTCCAGGTGCGTGAGCTGGACCTTGTAGCCAGTCTTAACAGAGAGGGGTTGGCCCAGGGCTCAGAAGGGCCTGAGGGTAGGTCCTGAGTGGACTAGACCTCTGCTAAGTGTGATGGGCTGGGAGGTAGGAGCCTGGGAACCTTGATACTGGCTCAGACATAGGGCGCCTGGGAGGCCGGGGATGCCACCTCTGGAAATGGGGTTCTCTGGGATGCCCTCAGAGGAGTCCAGGGAAGGAGGCCAGGACTGGGGGCTCAAACCCAGCCATTCACTCCTTGCTCTGCTACCCCCACAGTTCGAGTACGGTGGCCAGGGCTCCGATCCTGCCGATGTGGCCATCCAGCTGACTTTCCTGCGCCTGATGTCCACCGAGGCCTCCCAGAACATCACCTACCACTGCAAGAACAGCGTGGCCTACATGGACCAGCAGACTGGCAACCTCAAGAAGGCCCTGCTCCTCCAGGGCTCCAACGAGATCGAGATCCGGGCCGAGGGCAACAGCCGCTTCACCTACAGTGTCACCTACGATGGCTGCACGGTGAGTCCAGCAGGGCCCCTGCGCTGGTCTTTGGCTTTCCGGACAGGCCCAGTCCCCCCACCCCTTCACTGCCACTTGGTGACGCCCCTCTCCCATTGTTTCCCCTTAACCCCAGAGTCACACCGGAGCCTGGGGCAAGACAGTGATCGAATACAAAACCACCAAGACCTCCCGCTTGCCCATCATCGATGTGGCACCCTTGGACGTTGGCGCCCCAGACCAGGAATTCGGCATCGACGTTGGCCCTGTCTGCTTCCTGTAAACTCCTTCCACCCCAACCTGGCTCCCTCCCACCCAACCCACTTGCCCCTGACTCTGGAAACAGACAAACAACCCAAACTGAAACCCCCAAAAAGCCAAAAAATGGGAGACAATTTCACATGGACTTTGGAAAATATTTTTTTCCTTTGCATTCATCTCTCAAACTTAGTTTTTATCTTTGACCAACTGAACATGACCAAAAACCAAAAGTGCATTCAACCTTACCAAAAAAAAAAAAGAATAAATAAATAACTTTTTAAAAAAAGGAAGCTTGGTCCACTTGCTTGAAGACCCACGTGGGGGTAAGTCCTTTTCTGCCCGTTGGGCTTATGACACCCCAGCACTGCCCTTTCTGCTCCTTTCTCCATGCCTTCTTAGGGCCTCCCCTCCACTGCTCCCCAAATCTAAGTCTCCCCAAAAGACACAGGAAACAATGCATTGTCTGCCCAGCAACCAAAGGCAATGCTGAAACACCCAAGTGGCCCCCACACTCCCAGCCCACTCCCTTCACCCAGAACCCCCAAACCCTGGGGGACCTGGAGTCCTCAGACTACCAAAGAAGCTTTACCATCTGGCATCCCTGTGGCCCTCGGCAACATTTCCTCTTTGTTTTTTGAGGGGAGCATGCCAGGGGGACCACTGGCCCTTCAACACCGGGTTTGGAGGAAAAGTCAGGAGGGGCCAAGACAGAGCAGAAACATCGGATTTGGGAAACGTGACATTCCCCCCCGTGCAACCTGCCTGGGTGGGAGAGACTGCTCTGTTCCTTGCGTAATTGTATTGCTGAAAGACTACCTCGTTCTTGTCTTTGTGTGTCACCGAGGCAACTGCGTGGGGGCGGGTTGGGGGCAGGGTGGAAGGGGGTCCTCATTTTATATCAAAGGTGCTACATCTCTGTGATGGGGTGGGGTGGGGAGGGAATCACTGGTGCTATGGAAGTGGAAACACACCCCCCCTCAGGCCAGCAAATGTTCCTTTTTGTTCAAAGTCTTTTTTTATTCTTTGTTTTTTTCCTTGTGGATGGGGACTCGTGTGAATTTTCTAAAGGTGCTATTTAATGTGGGAGAGAGTGCCCTCCGGTGTCACTCCCTCCCCACCCTCTCTTCATCCCCCTGGGCGCCTCTCACCTCCTCTGGCCTCTTGCCTCTCTCTCCCCACCTCTCCCTCTTCTGAAACCCTCTTCCCCTCTGGAGCTGCATCCCACTCTCGTGGCCTCTCTCTGTCTGTCCTGCGTCCTCTCTCACTGGGTTTCAGAGCACAATTTCCCAAAGCACAAAGCAGTTTTTCCCCCTAGGGGTGGGAGGAAGCAAGAGACTCTGTACCTATTTTGTATGTGTATAATAATTTGAGATGTTTTTAATTATTTTGATTGCTGGAATAAAGCATGTGGAAATGACCCAAACCTATCTGCAGTGGCCTCCTAATTTCCTTCCTAGGAGTTGGGGGAGGGGAGGCCGGGGGAGGGAGGTGGGTGGGCTCTCCTTCGTGTCTGCCCCTTCCCTGCCCCTCCTCCTCTAGCACCCTAGACGGCCCCTCTCCCTCCCTCTTGCCTTTCCTAGGCCTACACCCTTTCTCTTTTCTCCTGCCATCTTCCTCGCATGTCTGCCATACCCTCTTGTCCCTTACAGTGCCAGACAGGCAACCCTTTTATACAGCCACACACACATACACACACACACCCCTCCGTGCAGCCCTGCTCTGACCAAACCTCAGGCCCATGCCCATGCTCATCAGTGTCATCAACTCTTTCTGCCCCCTTACATTGCTGGGGGCATCCTGCAGGGTTGGGGGCTTTGGTAGCACTTCCTCAGCATGGGGGTGGGCACTGGGAGTTCCATGGTTGTGGGAGGGAGGTGGGGCAGGGAGAAGAAACAAAGAGTCTCCCTGGGCAAATGCAGAGTCTTCTGGCCTCTTCTCCCTGCTTGCTCCTTCTGAGCTCCTCCAAGGGAGCATCCAGTAGTACTGAATGAGGAGGGGTTGCTGAGGCTGCCCTGAGGGCCAGAGGAGACCTAGAGGAAGGAGTGCCTCCTGCTCCTTCTTCTGGGCTCCCTGGGAGGAAAAGGGAGAACCTTGGGCCTTAGAGAGCTCAGACCAGGTCCTTTCCCGGTGCTACTGGAAGGTGACAGGTTTTCCTGACCAGCTGGGCATGCATGTCCTGGATCTCTCTTAGCCTTCTAAGTCCCCAGAACATGGCCCCTGGCCTGGGGAGTTCATTTTGACCAGCCCCTGCCTCCTGCCCCTTTCTTCTTATTTTTTAAAATTCTTGCTTCTTCTTCCTTCTTCTCCCTCCCTTCCCCTTCCCCTCACCCTCTGCCTGCCCCTCCTGCTGGCCTGAGAGCCTGAGGGCCCCACAGGGAAGCTGATGGGCCAGATCTCCAGTCTCAGGGAAGAGGGACAGCAGTGTGCAGTCTGGGGACATAGCAGATCCAAGGAGTCAGAACTCGGAAGCAGACCAGGTGCCCAGAGTCCTAGAGAGGGGGAAAAGTTGACAGCTACTCTGTCCCGCAAATTCCCCCGCCCCCTGCAAGGTCTCAGAGCATAAACTTTAGGGCAGGAAAGGCCCACATCCCTCCTTCAGGTCCACAGAGATGTGGACGAGTCCTCAGAGTCCATTGTCTGCCTTGGCTGTCATTGACTAGTCGTGGTGGTTAACTATGGCCTTTACTAATTCATCATTAGCACTTCTCTCACCTTCAGGATAGTGGAGTACTAGATAGCAGTACTACTACTGCTGATCCTCTGATCAGCCCAGTGAATGCCTGGTGACGCAGGCCTGACACCAGCCTCAACCACCCATCCACCTGGACCTCCTGCTCCTTGGTGCCCTTGGCCATCTTGGTCCCATCTCCATCTGCCCCCACAGGGGATCCAGAATCTACCCAAGCCTGGCATCCAAGGCTTTACCTGATCACTACCCACCTGTTCATTCTCACTGTCTCCTCCCCTGCTCACACTTGTCACACCAGCAGTTGCACCACACTTCTTAACTTCTAGATCTTTCTTATACTTCAAATGTCTCATTGTCCCCCTATTCTCCTGCCCAGCTCAAGCTGAGTTTGACTTGAGTTTCCAAAGCTCTCCGTGTCTGCGGAATTCATCTCAGCCTTAGACCAGACATTTTTGCCACTGTCGTGCTGACCTGTTCTCACCCTGCTGTTCTCTCCAGGTCAAATGGAGCTGGCCGAGGCAAGCTGGAGGCCAGGGACTGCAATGCTGGGCGCAGGTCCGGGCATAGATGCCGGGGAGACTAAAGAAAGAGAAGGTAAGGTCGAGAGGCGGCACTTTTAGGAGAGCGTGTGGCCTGTGAGCATCACTGCCGATAAGAGTGAGCAAGTGTGAGGCAGAGCACATACAGATCCACGTGGGCGCAACTAGCAGCGAGAGGTCCTAGGCCCGGGCTCACTGCCATGAGGAACACGTTCTCTGTCTACCCACAGGGGAGCCGCTAGCCACTGTGGCTTGGCTGTGGAGCACTTGACAAGAGGGCCTGCCACCAAAGGACTCCATTCTTCATTTTATTGTATTTGACTTTGACAGCTACCTATGGCTTGTGGCTACTGAGCTGAGCAGCACAGCTCTACGCAAAGCGGGGGGACTCTGCCTCTCACTTCTTGTGCACAGGTCTACACGCGGGTATGTGCGTGTGCTTGCAGCGTGCGCATGCGCGTGTGAGGGCATGCGAGGTGACAGCCGCCGCTGGTCAGGGCTGTGGTGGCGACAGAGCCCCAGTGTGCAGTCCCGCCTGTGTCACGTGGTTTGGAGCCAGACCGTGGTTCCAGTGTGTGTGCGGGGCAGGAGGGGAGGGGGACAAAGGGGCCATTGTATTACATTCCACATTCAAGCCCTCCTCTCTGCTGACATCACAGCTGCCTAAATACAGCTGTTCAGAGCTGCTCCCCGAGACCCGCTGCCCGCGCGCACGGAGGCACCACGGCCGGTTCCGCCTGCTGCTCCATGGACTCACTTTTGCTTTTTGGTGAGGGGATGGGTCATGTTCCTGCAACTGATTTTTCAATCAAATCTAGGCAGAAGATTCTAGAAAGAGAGGTGGCTACCTTTGGATTTTTCACTTTGGGCTTTCTCTCAGAATCCTGGGGCCTTTCTGTGGCTCAAACCTGGCAGGACTTTCTATAACTGAAACATGGCGGAATTTCCCTTTTTTTTCAGGCTCTTTAACACTCAGCTCCCCAGGGGCCTCTAAGACAGTGCTGGGCTTCCCGGCTGAGCGCGGGAGCCTCAGGCCAGGCACCCACAAGGCCTCCTGGAGCTGATTGCGGGGCTGCTGGAGCAAATGTGGGGCTCTGAGAGCAAGGCCCACAGGAGGAGAGGGAGTGAGGTGGTTCCCGCAGTCATCCCTGGGTGAATGAGAAAGTACCCACTCACGTAGGACCAAATGCTTCGGTGTTCAAAAGGATCCTGCACCAGTGAGGGTGTGTGAGGGGACAGTGAGCGGGGGCGGGGGGTCGGCATACACCGGGCATATGTGTGCATAGACATGATTGAGGGCATGGGAGAGTTTGTCTGTGTGATGAGGATGGAAGGGAGATGATAGAGCAGGGAAGAGTGTGGGGGGAATGAGGAAAGGCTGGGGGCAGGGAGGCCACCATCCTGAAGTCCAGGGCTGCTGGGGCTTTAGTGCGGGTGAGCAGCTGTGTCTCTGCATCCCCTTCCAGGTGTGCGGGCTGAGAGATGTCCGTGGACCAGGAGGCAAAACCCTGAAAGAAGGAAGGCTTTTGTCTTGGAGGATGATCAGGCCCTTACACTCACGGAGAACCCAGTGCTTTGCAGGGGATGTGCATGGCAAGGCCTGGAGGGAGGTGAGTCCAGTGCATGTGGGTGATGGGGAGACTGGGATTTTCTCTGCCTAAGACAGCAGTGCAGGAAAGGAAGATGGGGTAGTGTGGAGACCAGAGCATATTTTAGAACAAGAACGCCACCACATAGTCAGTGCTCGGTGACTTCACTGCTGGAGGAAAACTGCTCCCTCTCCTCAAGGCTTTCAAAAACTGATGAACGCAGAGGCCTGGAGGGAGCAGGTGTTCTGGAAAGCAACTGAGTTCCGGTTTGGGTTTGGGTCAATCTGGACTTGAGATACAGATAGGACCGTGAAACCATCACTGCCCAATACAAGTAAAAAGTGAGCCACATATGTAATTTTTCATTTTCTTGCAGCCGTATTAAACATATAAAAAGAAACAGGGAATGTTAATTTTAATAAGATATTTTATTTAACCCAGTATATCCCCAAATATCATCATTTCATGAGTCCATCTGCAGCACATCTCAGTTTGGAAGCCACATTTCAAGGGTTCAGTGGCCACAGGTGGCCAGCAGCTGCCTTAGCAGACAGAGCGGGATTGGATGGACAGCAGGTCAGAGCCCAGGAGCAGGCGAATTTCAGGCTCCTCCCCAATTCACTGCTTGAACTCTTTGTAAAATGGAAATTGAGCTATTTCGTGTCTTAGGGGACAAGGAGACCTCACAGACCTCTGGTTCTGGGGTGACCATGTGAGTATTTGTATGTAATAAAGTTTTCATTCTTGGAAGCAGCCAGATGCCAGGCACTTGCCTAGTTCTCCCAAACTCTCACAAAAGCCCCCAGGACAGTTATGATTAATGTCTGTGAGTAAACTGAGCCATGATGGGAACCCTGCTCACCCCGGCCCCAAATCCCAGCAGACATACCAAGGGAGTCACTATAAAATGGGTGTAGGTGTGAGCATGCATGCGTACATCTGAACGTGTCTCCAGAATAAGGAAGAAGTGTGCATGCAGGGGCTGAGGCCAGCTTAGGGGTCCCTGGGTCCTCACGGCTGGCAGTTTGACAGGTGGTGAGGAACCGTCTAGACTCAGGTCATATGTGAGAGCTGTGTTTGGGATGAAGGTGGAGACACCGGGTCCTGTGGGCAGTGTGGGTGTGGCGCTGGAGATGAGGGAGGGAGTAAGATGGAATCTCGGAGGAGCAGCTATTTGTCCTTGGTGGTGAGCGACTGAGGTGTGACTGCCAGGTGGAATCTTGCCCCTCCGAGCATACGTAAAGGGGTGCTGAGTGCCAGGGCAGTGGGGCTTGCGTGCGTCTGCATCCAGGCACAGCCCGCTGTCCTCTGCAGACACGCGATCCCCCCAGTTGTGTCTGGGTCACTTCCTCCTGGGCCAGCAGCCAGGCTCCTGTGCACTCCTGGTAGCTGAGCTGGGAGGGAGGCACTGCCAAGATCCCAAGGCAGAGGGAGGTGTGGGGCTGGTCTCAGACTCTCCCATCTGAGTGGAACAGGAAGAGCGCATGGGTCCAGGGTGAGAGGGCAGCCTCCTCCTCACGGGGGTGGGGGGCAGACAGGGAGCAGGGAAGAACCATCCCAGACTGCAGGCTGACTGCGCAGAGCCTCCAATCTGAGCAGCTCCAGGTTTCAGCCAGATGAGGGGCCCCAGGGGAAGGAGGATATTGCGGATGAAAAGTCAGAGAGTCCATGTGATTGGGGGTTGTTACCTAAAGAGCCTGTGAGTTTACTGAGCACATACATTCAAGAGGCTTGGAGCCTCCTCCTGCCTCCATGGATGCTTCTGGGATAACCTGTGGATGTGGGGTGGCCAGCAGGGAAGGGAGGGCACCCACAAGATAATGGTAAAAGCTCTAGCAGTGGCCTTGCTCACCTCACCCTTTTTGCCCAGAGAGGAGGAGCAATCTACTCAAGAACTCTGAGCGGCCGGGACCTGATGGCTTCCCTTTGCACATTCTTTCACAAGACTTTCCTGAGTGCTCTCTGTGTGCAGGCACTGCCCCTGGGGGAGCACAGAATCTTGCCCTCCTGGAGCTTACCCCAGGGCCAAAGCCGACCCCAGCAAGGTGCTCATACAGGGCACATCCTTTGGGCCGGGAGCCAGGGGTGGAGAGCACTCTCTGAGCAGGGGGAAGGCCTCTCTAGAGACCTGCCATTTGCACAGAGGCCAAAGTGACTGCACCAAGGGGAAGTTTTGTGGACATAGGAGACTGGGGGTCCCAACAGAGGGAAGAGCAGGGGCTCGGGCACTGAAACAGGGGTGTGTTCGGAGGCAGTGTGGCTGGAGCAGGGAAGCATGCAGAGCTAGGATGATGAGGTCAGAGGCATACATGGGGTCTCTAAGCCTGGCCAAGACTTTGGGTATTCCCCTTGCTATCACGGGAAGGCAATGAAAAGTGACAGCAGAGGGGTGAGACTCCTTGATTTTTCCTTTTAAAGAATTGGTCTGACTGGTACTGGAGGTAAGACAAAAGGGGCAGGGAGGAGGTAGGGAGGCCGCTATGGGGGTCCAGGAGCCAGATCCTGGAGCTGGCCTGGGAAAGTCATTGTAGAAGCTGTGAGAAGTGAATGAATACAGGATATTTTTTCAAAATGGGGATTCTGAGACATGAGAGAAAGGGGAGGGGAGTCCAGGAGCAACTTGGGGCTCCGATGACCCTTTTGCCCATACATTTCTGAAAAGTGGGATGCAGTTTTCAGAGACTCAGCCCTCCTCAGTGGCCCTGGGGGCACCACTATTAGATTGGGGGCTGCCTCAGCCGGTTCAGCTTCCCCTCAGCCCTAGGCTGGGCTCTCGCTTCCAGGTGAAAGAAAAGTCCCATGCATCCCCCCTACCTGCCCCCTCCACACACACATATACACACACAACATACATACACACATACATGTGACACACATGCATACAATATACACATAACACACACATATATAACACATACACACACACAGAGAAGGGGTGACTGAGCATCAGCTCCAGGATAGTGGATGGGGCCCAGTGTGAGGAGCTCAGAAAGGGGTATAGAGGCCTCAGAATGGCAGAGCTTCCCCTTGTCTGGATTGTCTCGGAGCTGCCCCCTTGGTTAGGGGCCTGACCCAAAAGACCCTGCTCCTCCCTCCACCTCTTTAACTGGGTCCCCTCTGGGGCCATCTCTGGCCTGCTCTCCCAAGGGTTCATCAGATGCAAGACTGGGTGTGACTCTGGTGGCAGGGCAGGAGAGGACCTGGCCTGCTTTGGATACAGCCACCTGGGAAGAACAAGCTGTGGCTGCTTCCTGGTCAGCCATGCCCTCCAGGGCTCACATGGGGACCAAGCTAAGCTGGTGACATCAAGCTCAACAAGGGCTCCAGGCTGTGCAGTGTCCTGTGACCTCGACCCTGTCCCTGAGGAGCCCACTGAGAGGCTCACTGATCCAGGGCATTAAGTCCTGCACCCTAACCCCCTCTCCATATCTAGGTTATGACTTACAAAGGGGCCTCCCTCCAGGGGATCTGAATGCGTAAGAGCCCAGATCTCCTGCTTCCAGAACCTCTCAGCCCTCCAAAAGGCAGGGTAGAGTGGACACAACAGATCTGAATCCAAGCTCCACCACTTGCCTGCTCTGTGACCCTGGGTAAGTCACTCTCTCTCTTTCCCTGTCTGTTAAATGGGGATAATGATCCAATTGTCCTTCACTATTGGATTCATGTGAGGATCAATGTCAAGGTTGCATATGCAGGTCCTTCCCTCTTACTTACAGAGAATTTGAGAAATGTAAAAATGCCAAGAGCCCCGAGGTCAGGCGGCAGCTCCGGGCTACCTCTGAGGGCATCCACGAGGCAGAAAGGCAAGCAGAAGCAGTGAGGGCTGGGAAGGAGGCTCTGAGACGAAGGCACAGCAATCGACGAGCAGAGTGGCAGGTATTTATTCTGGGGGTCCTGATCCCAGACACCCTCAGCCCACGCTATCCTCCAAGCTTGGGGTCCAGAGGGCCAAGGACTGCAGTCAGGAGGAAGGATGTGGTCATGGTCATGGCTGCTCTGTGAGTGGGGAGAGAAGGGAGGACAAGGCCAGGGCTGGAACGGAAGCAGCAAAGAGAAGAGAGAGTGGGAGTCTGTGAGAACCATACCCCAGTTCTCCCGCTTTCCCCACCCTGACCCTCGGACTCTGAGTGCTTGGCACTGGGAGCTGCACCCCTGGCACTGCTGAACACCTTCCCACCACTACCCTGAGGGGCAGACAGGTCTGTGTGCCCCTTCCCATCCCCCAATCCCCCACAACAGCCTTGAGATGGAAGCCACATTATTCCCAGAAAGAAGCTGGCACTGCCCAGCTGGACCCACCTGGGCTGGCCCTCAGTGCTGGTCCAGTATCAGGGGCACCTGAGCGCTGTCCACTTGCGGGGGCAGCCGCTCGCCTGTGTGTACATTGAACATAGGCAGGGTAGAGAGTGGCCTGGGCACCTCTCGGCTAGATGCCATCTGTCGCAGCTCCTCTGTGTTCCCACGGATGGTACAATGGTGGACCATCTGGATGCTAGGAGCACAGAAGGCAGACATACACGACATGGGGAGGAGGACAAACAGGAAGTTCTTTGGTGCCAGTTCAGTATCCAGTGACTGAGGCATAGGCTCTGGGTGCACACATCCTGGGTTCAAACCTGTGTATCCTTTGCAAGTTGCTTAACCACTCTGTATGTCAGTTTCCTCAACTATAAAATGAGGATATAATAAAAGAACCTGCTTCCTAGGATTGCTATGGAGTTTAAATGAGAAAATACAGGTTGGGTATTTAGAAGAGTGCCTGGCAAATGGTGAGAGTTCCTGAGATACTAAGACATGAATAGATACCCACAGTGGCATGTATTTTCAGAGGCCACTCTTTGCTAGGCTCTATATGGTTTTTATATTCTGATGATCCCCTGGGTCCCTTCCAGTAACCAGTTTCCGTTTCTAATACTCTCTCCCTTCCCCATCATCCTCATTTTGGTCTGGCAAACCTACCTCCTCCACCTTTTCCTAGCTTTTCCCCAAGTTCTTTTCCTGGTGGACTTGGACTGCTTATGCTTTGGATCCTCAAACCTTGACCCTCTCCCACCTTGCCCCACACTGCCCCCAGCATTGCTTAGCTCAGATGCTAAGTCTTACTTCCTGTCTGTGTTTCAGACCAGTCTCCTTGAGGCTGGAACCAGGCTCCACCCTCACCGGGCTAGAAACCCTGGGAGGGGCTTAATGAACTGACTGCCACACCCATCAACAAGTCCCTTCTGAGCTCTAGATCTAGTTTCCTCTAGGAAGGCTGAGCCTCCTTCTCATGACGTTCTCATGGCTTGTTTTCTGCTCTCCAGGAGCAATTTTAATTCATTTTGAGAAATAAGGTATCACAGTGGTTAAGCATGAGGACTTGCTTTGGGCCTGAATGTGAGTTCCTCTGCTTACTGGCTGTTACCCTGTTTGAGTTATTTGACCTCTCTGACACCATTTCCTCAACTGGAATAAAGCTGTTGTATGAACTGAATTAATGCAAGAAAAACATTTACATATACTGGTCAGCATGCAGCTAAAGATAGCTATTATTATAGGGAGTCTTCTGTTGCTATTATTATCACTGGTGTTATTATAGTAGGTCCACTGATGAACTTGGCCTCCAGTAGAAGGACATTTCCAAGCCCTTTGGCATGAACTCACCCACACTCCTGGGCCTTTCACAGACTCCCTCCGTTGCCGGGTCAGACAGACAATAAGAACTGGTTTTCTTAAAGGGGTGGGGGCCCCAGACAGGGTGGAAGCCATCCTTCTTACCTCTGGATTACCAATCAAATCTGAGAGGGGGAAATGATTCCCATCTGTATAGCCATCTCAAGTAGTGGACACAGACTCCGGCTGGAGTCTGAGAGATAAGAAAGATTTTCTAGCTTCCTGCTGAATGGGCCATGCTCCTCCCCAGGGAGAATAGAACCAAGCACTTTCTGGCCAGCGGAAGGAGGTGGAGCCACTCTTTAAGGCGAGGGGAGGGTCAAAATGAGCTATTGAGTCTGGAATTTGGCAAGCAGGGTTGTCCAAAACACAATTTTCCATTCCCAGGCGAAGGGAGGCTGAGATGGGAAGGGAGCAAGAAGAGTGTGGAAGTGGAGGCAGCCAGGCAGGTAATGATCTCGGGTGGGGGAGGCCGTGGTCGATAGGCCCCCTCCCCACCCCTAGCCCCACATCTGGGTCTCATTACTCTGGCAACACACACAGGTAGAAAATGGTTCAGGAAGTGTTTTCCAGAGCAGGAGCAGAAGTCAGAGCCACAATGCCCTCCCCCACAATCTTTCCACATCAGCACTTGGGCAGAAAAAAATGAACAGGAAGGCACTTATACACACACATACACACACACACACAGCCCCTTGAGCCCTGCCTCTGGCTCACAGCTCACAGGAGAGGGTCCTTGGCCTAGAGGATGTTCTGACCAATAAAATCTGATGCAGGTATAAAACAGGCAGCAGATTCACTATCTTGGATAATTTCAATTTCCTCGAACAAGCAAAAAGAAAAATGAATAAAATTGGATTTTGTAGAAATAAATCAACACAAAATCCACAGCAGCAAGGGTTAATATCACACACACACAGGGTAAAATTGGTTATTGACTCAAAATTGATGGAGGAAGCATATTTTCCTGACACCAGCAGAGCTAGAAAACTGACCCAGGAAAGCTGGACATGGTGGAAAATAACTGGTCAGAAGAGAATATTCTCAATGGCAGAAGATAAAATTGGTCAAATTTGGCACAGGCCAAAAAAATTGAGGAGGAAAATCCAAAACTTACATAGAAAATCACTGATCCCAAGAGGGAAAAAAATTCTTCCAAATAAACATGAAAACAGAAAAGAAGTAAAAAAAAAAAAAGTTGATCAAGGAACTGAGTTAGCTAGATCAAGGAATTACATTTCTGTTCACGCTGGAAAACTTATTCTCCCTCATAAAAATTCAAAAATGTAGGTATAATACTGATTCTAAAAAGTTTTTTGTTCTTCAACCCAATGAACTGAGATAGTGGGGTCAAAATGGTGGGTTTAAAACTGGGGTCTTGGGCACCCTAAAATCAGCTGGTGGGCACACACACACCACCTGGGTCCATCCGCCTGACTCACTCAGCCACAGCCCTTCTTCCCACACTACCTGGCGTGTCAGACCATCTGCCCCACCCAGGGGGAACAATGGGTCCACTGTGACCCTCACAGGATTCTGGTGGCCTCACAATGTCCCCCTGAGGTCACTACAGAGATAACCTTACCATCCCCTGCACCTCAGGCACAAGTCTGCCAAGACCAGCGTAGGTGATCATCCTAGGTCCTCCTCCTGGCCACCCAGGGCAAGGCTCGGGCCAGAGCCCTACAGGAAGCCTCTGAGGGAACCAGGAACCGGGGCGCACCTCCCCCACCAAGGAGCAACCCAGGAGAGCAACCCAGCCGCCATCCTGGAGGTCCTTGCACCCAGTTCCCTTCACCCACCCCAGGAAGAGATGCAGACAGACACTTCGCTGCCACCCCCATCTGGGCCCTTGGCCTCCAACACTGCCCTGGGTGCAGACCGGCAGGCCAGCTCATCTGGACTCCCAAGCAAGAGCGAGACTCAGTGCTGTGCCAGCCCCAACCCCCACCGGAAGCTCAGCATATCCAAGGTAATCCTGGGGTTTGTGGCAGACAAGGGGGCAGGCAACCGCGTGTCCCTGGCCGCCCTGAAGAAGGCTGTTGCCACCAGGGGCTACAACATGACCCGCAACGGCTGGCGCTTCAAGCAAGTGCTCAAAGGGCTGGTGGACAAGGGCATGCTCAAGCAGGTGACAGGCAAGGGGGCCACAGGCTCCTTCCTCATGGGCAAGAATCACACCTCCAAGTTTAAGCTCAAGGCCAAGAGACGGCAGCGGCGGCGGCAGCAGCCTGGGCAGCGCCGGCCTGGGCAGCGCCGGCCTGGGCAACGCCGGCCTGGGCAACGCCGGTTGCTCATGGGCTCCAAACAGGGGCACAAGCGATCCATCAAAGGGGTTCGCAGGGCGGCCAAAAGCCGCCGCAGTTAACCAAGAAGGTTGGGCAAGCAGGCAGGGGTGCCAGGCCTGCCACAAGCTCAGTGCAGTGAGAATAAAAGGAGCCCAACTTATTTCACACCTGCCTCCTGGAATCTTTGGGGTTCAAGAGGGTGGGAGAGGAAAAGGTCTGGGGGCACACAGGAGAGGTAAGGCCAGGGGTTGGGGAAACCTGGTCAAGTAAGGGCAAGATTTGGGAAGGGCTGGAGAAAGTGAGAGCATCCAGATAATAGCTAGTCCAACCGCATTATCTTGTAGGTGAAGAAACTGAGCCCAGACAGGGTCACAGTAATTATGTAGCAGAACAGAGCCTGGAACCTGAGTGTCTGACTCAGAGTGAAGTGCGGGTGTGTGTGTGTGTGTGTGTGTGCTGGTGCACACGTTGGAAGCCTTGCAAGTTGCTTCCCAAACCCTTTCCCCAAAGGTGGCAGCAGACCCTTAAAGCCTGGCTAGATCCCCTCTCCTGTCCCACATGAGACTCTTCCACGGAGACCAGAAAAGGAGAAAGCCAAGTCAGGATAGGTGGGACCCAGCCCCCAGCCAGCCCAGGACTGGAGAGCACAGACTAAGTGTGGCCCCAGTATCTGGGATTTGTCTGCTGCCCATGGAGTTTGGAGGGTCCAGCTTAATAGTCCAGGGGGGCACCCAGCCCCCAGACTTCCCCTACTCACTCAGAGGTGGCCAAGTCTCTCTTCAGCCTGTGGAAAAACAAGGGAGGGGATTAGCTATCATCCACAACCCTCCTGGTGCAGGCCACACAAGGGGCCCCTGCTCTTTTCCTGGCTGAGGATTCCACTCTCAGAGGGACCTGGGTCTCCATGCAGCACAAGTGCCACAAGGAGTCTACAATGTGAGCGCCAGCCTTGGTGCCCTCCCTGCCCTCTGCCCCCATACTCACCGTCCCTCCCGCCGGCAGCACATAACATAGGCCAGCAGCAGGGTCAGCAGCAGGGCCACCAGAAGGGGCACCAGGAGGGTGACAAGTGCATCGGGCAGGAAGTCTCGGGCTGTGGCCTCGGTGGGTGGGCAGAAGAATGGGTCGTGCTCCAGGATCCCATCACCTGGAGCAGGTACCTCGTCTGCAGGCTCTGGCACTGACTTGTCCACCTGCTCAGGAAGCCGAGGGTTGGTCCAGGAGTGGATGGCTAGGCACAGAGACTCCCAGGGCACAGAGCAGGAGTTCTACTCCATGAAACTGCAGGGATTCCTCTCGCCTTGCCTCCCCCAGCTCATGTGATCGAACAGGGCAAGCACTCGTCTAGAAACCAGGAACAAAATTCTAGGAGAGGCAGGACCATACAATGGTCAGAGTACAGTCCTCAGGTTTGAATCCTGTTTCATTAAACTTCTGTGCTGCGATGATTTACCTCTAGGTGCCTCGATTTCCTCATCTGTAAAATTGGGATGCTAATAGTGGTACCTGTCTCCAGGGTGGCTGTGAGGATAAGACACACGGATTGCATAGTGCCTTACCCATAGCAAGTTCTCAAGAATATTGATTACCAGTTTCTGGCTGTGCTATTGGTCAAGTCACAGGAAGGGTTCCTAGCCCTGGGAACAGGATCTCTAGGGACCCTAGACACCTCAGCTCCATATCCCAAAGAGCAGAAGTGAGCACCTTTGGTTTATAACACAGGGGTGAGCTATCTATTCCATGTTGCAAGATAATTTGCTAAGTGACACCTTAGAGGAAAGTAAAGTAAACAGAGCTGTCACACAGAAACCCTAGGTGGAGAAAGAAGTTGGGCACCGCTCTGTGCGAGTGACTGTTGTAGCTGTTGAGTTGGGCACAGCTGGCGCTCCAGGAGCTGGAGAGCCCTTTGTCTGGATTGTGGACTCTATTGCCCTCTTGTGGGAGAAGGTAGAACATCAGGGTGTGTGTGTGTGTGAGAGAGAGAGAGAGAGACAGAGACAGAGACAGAGAGGGAGACTGTAGAGATAATCGGAGTAACAGAGATGATATAGGAAGGTGAGGATGGAGGAGACCATGATGGGGGCCATGTCCCACCCCCACTCCCAGAGCCCTCCTCACCAAGGACACATTGCACCAGTCAACCCGGAAGTGAGGTGCCAAGGTGTCATAGCAGGACAGTAGTGGAGGCTGGCCCTGGGCACAGCGAGCTTGGCTGTCGGGGGATGCCACCATCTTCAGGCAGGTGGAGAAGGGTGAAGCAGAGCCCACCTTGATGTATACCCTGGGCCCAGATAGAAACCACTATTAGATAATTGAGGGTGTCACTGAGCACTGGAGATTTGGGGGTTATGGCCACCCTGAGATCTGGGATTATGCTAAGAGTATACAGAGCACCCCACTCTTCTGGGGACCTTATCCTCCCGGCAATATCCTTTAATGGATAAATCTTTCATGTCCTTATGGGCACCAGGAAGTGCAAAGTTCAAGGTAACTAGGGTTTGGGACCCTGGAAGGGCAAGAGGAAGATGGTATGATCAGAAGTGGAGAGTGACATGACGCTGGGAGGTAAAGACAGGCATGGTAAGCATGCAAGACAATATATAAAGCCCCACTTGGAAGTTAGGGAGACCCATGTTCTATTCCCACCACCTAGACAAAAGGCAAGCTGCTCCCTCCTCCAGGAAGCCTTCCTGGGCTGCACACCTACCCTTCCTTGCGGCCCTCAATAGGAAGGGGGACTCGGCCCCCACGGTCCAAGGCAGAGGTGATGTTGAGCAGCTGAAGTTCCCCAGGCTCCCAGAGCCCCCCCAAGGCTGTGAGGAAACGGCTGGTAGGTGTTGAGGGCAGCACTTCCTCCACATCATGGCTGCACACCAGGAACTCAGCCTGGTATGGTAGCAGGGGGCCTGGGAGGGCCAGGTGGGCACCTCAGACTGTACCCAGACCCAAGCCCTGCATGGATCCTTCCCAAGCCTCCCCCCATCTAAGCTCCTCCCCATAACCCTTCAGCTCCCTTCCTTCTGCCTAATACCTCATATATCACAGGCCTCAAACACCCTTCCCCCGCACCCACAGCCTCAACTACTTGCCTGTCGGCAGAGCAGCCAAGAACACAACTCCAGTGTTTTCAGAGTGCCTTGCCCCCCACCAGTTGCTTCTACAACCCCTTCCAGGGGAGATCCCCCAAGACCAGCATGGTGGGGTAGGGATGGGACAAGGCTGGTGGTACCTTCTGGGTCCCCAATCAATAGTACCAGCGTCTGCTGGGTAGTGTTGAAGCTGTGCCGATTGTAGGTGGTGACCTGGAGGATGGGATAGGGGGCTGAGAGGCTGGGTTAGCAGAGAAATGTGGTATAGCTGGGCCTGATGAGAGAAGACTGAGCAAGCGCACCAAGTTAGAGGCCCGTGATTCATGTAAATGAGTGAACATCGGGTCCCTGCTGAGAGCGACACAGCCAACCCGGGCCCCTGCTGGTACCTCAATGATCTGGCGTCCACGATCTTCTGGGGTGGCGGTGCCATAGAGGAAGCCAGGCTGGTAGGGGCTGCGCTGGGTATAGCGGAGCCACCGAGGCAGGTCTGGGTGTCCCTGGAGGTGAGCGTGGTAGGTGATAGGGACAGGGGCTGGGACGGCTGGCGGAAGGGAGGAGAGGGGATTGAAGACACGACAGCAGCCTTCCCAGCCCTGGGCCAGGACCCCCCAGCCCACCCCAGCACCCCTCTGGCCCCTCTCACGGAAGACGTGCTCAGGAAGGTGCAGGAAGTTTTCATGGTCCAGGGTGTGTACAAAGACGCGGCCCACAAGTGGGTGCAGGGTGGTCTGCTGGGCCTCGGTGTCCCCCAACCCTTCCAGGAGACCTGTGGGGAACCACGACCCCAAACACAGCGGCCCAGCCTCAGTCCCAGCCGGGGAATAAGGTCCCCTTTCCACCCAGTCCTTGGTGGCCCTGAGAGGCCAGAGAAATGTGTGAGAAGAGAGGGACCGCTTTTCTGGCTCCTGGGAAGGATGGGTGGGGCCCTGACTGTGCCATCCACTGTCATCAGTGATGAGACCCAGACCTTAGTTTGGTTTGGATTCATGGGAGCTCCTCACTCCTCATTTTAGGCCCCCAGTGAGAGTCACAATGGGCAAGGATTAATGTCTGGCTGAGAGGGGTATGGAGTGTGTGTGTGTAAGGGCACTTGAAAAAGAATTCCAAGCTGACTATCTGGGAGGCTAGAGAGGAAGGGAAGAAGGCAGGGAGAGGGAAGGACCCCTTGGAGGAGGCAGGTAGCCATTCTAGGGTCTCCCCTAAAATGCAGGGAGAATAGGGTCCACACCAGAGTCCACTAGGAGCTGAGCAAAGGGAAAGCCTGGAGGCCCAGGGAAAGGATCTGCCCCAGCAGCCCTCACACCTTCCCAGGGCCAAATTTAGCCCAGAAGGAAGCCAGCCCAGCCAGCTCATTAAAGGGACCCAGCGCTCTGGGCCTCTGTGGTTAAGGCCCAGCCTGACACCCCACCCCTCAGAGTTCCCAGCCCACCCCACCCCCACGCCTCAGCTCCCAGCCCCAGTTTCCTAGAGCCCCACTGACTAGAGAATTTATACCCCAAAGTCCTTCTGGCCTCTCCGTCACCCCAACCACCAACCCCTTCCCTGAGGAACTTCTCACCCCGTCAACCTGGGCCTCTCCCCCGAAAAAGACCCCAACTTACCCACAAGGAGAGAGATCCAGATTAGCGCTGCTTCCATGGTTGACCCAGCCTGGCCCTGCCTGTGAGTGACAGAGACAGGAGCAGGGAGGAGGCGGGGAGAGGCCCGGGCAGGTGTCCCAGAGTAGCTGGGCCTGGATTCAGCCAACAGGGCCCTCCCCATCCCCACCCAGAGCAGGCACTAAATCTGGGGTGGACCCGGTCTTCACATGACAAGGTCTCTCCAATCATCCCCTTCCTGGGGCCAGAGTGTACTTTCTAGATCACCAACTTAACTGCCTTGATTCCCTTCTTAAAACCCTAATGATTCCCATTGCCCTGAGCTCCCCAGTGGCTGATGGGCTTCAGGCCCTGCCTGTACCTGACCATGCTATCTAGAATCCCGGCCTCTCTTCACTACCTCCACCATACACACACACACTACCACAGGCTTCTGCACCCCCCCACTTCTGCCCCACTCTCACTCTGTCTGCACCCCTCTGCGTAAGCTGTTCCCTCTGCCTGAGTTCCCTTTCTGCCCTCATCCTACCAGCAAACTTTCACTCACTTTTCAAGACATAGCACAGGTACCCTTTCCTCTCTGAAGCCTTTCTGTCCTCCATCCTGCCCCAGGCTGAGCAGGGCTCCCTTTGTCCCTGTGCACAACCCAACCACACAACATTGTGGTTGGAATGGGATCTTAGGATCTTTGCATCCCTGGACCTGTGTGAGGTTTCTTTCTGGGCCTTGAGACAGAGAGGGTTGCCACCAAACCCCCAAGCAGATGCCCCAGGCAAGGGCATCTGGGATCTTCCCTGGGTTAGCCTGAGGGGGAGGGTGTTGGCCTGCAGACTGAGGTGACCGATGGGCAGGTTACCCAGTCCTTGTCCCTTCCATCTCTCCCACATGACCATCCAACCTGTCCCAGGACAGCCACAAATTCCAAAATGAGTGTCCACTCAGGCTGTCAGATTGGGCAGGGTATGTTTCAGAGTCACTTTGGTACCTTTCTGCCATCTCAAAAATGAAGGTCAAGAGGAAGAAAAGAGGCAGAAGGAAGTCAGCGAGCTCTAGGGAGCAGGAAGAGGTGCCAGAACCTGGCTAGTTGCCCGGACCTCAGCCCCTCAGTGGCAATATGTGATTCCCTCCCTTCCTGGCTGCAGCTTCTCCTACTATTTTTAGAGCCACACACCCTCAGTTGTCTTAAGGTGGCATTGCCCGAACCCAGTGCCACCAGGCTCACTGAGGCCAGCCTTTCTTATTGATCCTTCTCTCTTCTCCAAAAACCAGGGGAACCAGGGACTGGGCCAGGAGCCAGCTGAAAGTGCCCTCAAAGTCTCCACTGGCCCACAGATGACCTCCCCACCTCAGGGCTGTCCAGATTGCAATCTGCTGCCATAATACTCAGCACCTCGGTCCTTTGAGGCCTAGGGGTAGTAAGGGTGATTACAAGATCTTTAAACCTATTTTGGAAAATTTTAAATAAAACTAAAGTATACAGAATAATATAATGAACCTCCTTATATCTATCACCGAGCTTCAATCATGATCAACCCACGGCCAATCTCATTTCATGTATACGCTTCCCAATTAATTTCCTCTGTCAGTCTTTCAAGAGGAATTTTTGAAAGATAAGGACTTTTTGAAAACATAGCCATGCATCCGGTTCAAGATGGCAGAGTAGAAGGACGTGCGCTCATCTCCTCCTGCAAGAGCACCAAAATTGCAACTAGCTGTTAAACAACCATTAACAGGAGGATACTGGAACCCAAAAGAAGATAACTCACATGCAAAGACAAAGAAGAAGCCACAGCGAGATGGTAGGAAGAGCACAATCATGATCAAATCAAATCCCATACCCGCCAGGTGGGTGACCCACAGATTGGAGAACAATAGTACCAAAGAAGTTCTCCCACTGCTGTGAAGGTTCTGACCCCACGTCCGGCTTCCAAGCCTGGGGATCCAACAAAGGGACTGGGACTCTCCGGGGAATCTGGCTTTGAGGGCCAGAGGAATTTGATTATAGACCTTCCAGAGGACTGGGGGAAACAGAGACTCCAGTCTTGGAGGGCACAAACAAAATTTTGCATGTACCAAGACCCAGAGAAGAGGAGCAATGACCCGACAGGAGGCTGAACCAAAACTGCTTGCTAGTGTTGGAGGGCCTCCCGTGGAGGCATGGGTCGGCAGGGGCTCACCACAGGGACAGGGGCACTGGGCGGTCCCTCTTGGCGTAAACCCTCTTGGGTTTGCCATTAACCGTACCATAGAGTCCACAGACCAAACAGCTACCAGGGAGGGAGTGCAACCCCACCCATCAGCAGATAATTGGATTAAAGCTTTCCTGGGCAAGGCCCTGCCCACCTGAGCAGTTTTTCCCACTGCTAGTCCCTCCCATCAGGAAGCTTCCACAAGCCTCAGCCTCATCCATCAGAGCGCAAATGGAAGAAACGAAAAGCACAGTCTCACAGCAGCTAAAACAAACCATATTACAGAAAGTTAATCACAATGAAAAAGCAGAAAGTTATGTCCTAGATGAAGGGACAAGATAAAATCCCAGAAAAACAACTAAATGAAGGGAGGTAGGCAACCTTCCAGAAAAACAATTCAGACTAAAGATAGAGAAGATGATCCAGGATCTCGGGGAAAGAATGGAAGCGAAGATTGAGAAGATGCAAGAAATGTTTGCCAAAGACCTAGAAGGAGGAAAGAACAAGCAAACAGAGATGAAGAATACACTAGAAGGAATCAAGAGAAGAATAACTGAAGCAGAAGAACAAATAAATGACCTAGAGGGCAGAATGGTGGAAATCACTGCCATAGGACAGAATATAGAAAAAAGAATGAAAAGAAATGAAGACAGCCTAAGAGACCTCTGGAACAACATTAAATGCATTCACATTATAGGGATCATAGAAAGTGAAGAGAGAAAGAAAGGACCTGAGCAAACATTTGAAGAGATAATAGCTGAAAACTTGCCAAGCAGGGGAAAGAAAATAGTCAACCAAGTCCAGGAAGCAGAGAGAGTCCCAGGCAGGATAAACACAAAGAGGACCACACTGAGACACATAGGAATCAAACTGACAGAAATTAAAGACAGATAAAATATTAAAAGCAACAAAGGAAAAATGACAAATAACATACAAGGGAACTCCCATCAGGCTATCAGCTGATTTCTCAGCAGAAACTCTACAAGCCAGAAGGGAATGGCATGACATATTTAAAGTGATGAAGGGAAGAAACTACAACCAGGAATACTCTACTCAATAAGACTCTCCTTCAGATTTGATGGAGAAATCAAAAGCTTTCCAGACAAGCAAAAGTTAAGAGAATTCGGCACCACCAAACCAGCTTTACAACAAATGCTAAAGGAGCTTCTCTAGGCAGGAAACACAAGAGTAGGAAAAGACCTACAGAAAAGAACCCCAAAACAGTTAAGAAAATGGTAATAGGATCATATATGTCGGTAATTACCTTAAATGTAAATAGATTAAATGCACCAACTAAAAGGCATAGACTGGCTGGGTGAATGAAAACATGTGTATTTACGCACTTCCGAGTCCTAAGTTGCTTCAGTTGCATCTGACTCTTTGAGACCCCCCTGTCCTGTAGCCCAGGATAGGTTCCTCTGTCCATGGGATTCTCCGGGCAAGAATACTGGAGTGGGTTGCCATGCCCTTCTCCAGGGGAATCTTCCTCACCCAAGGATTGAAACCATGTCTCCCATGGCTCCTGCATTGCAGGCAGAACCCAGCCAGAACCCTGCTTGGGACTTGAACCCACGTGGCTGGGACACAAACCCCACCAAAACCCACGGTACTTGGTTTCAGAACCTAATGAAGCTCGGGTTCTTGATGTCTCATCGCAGAAAGAATTCAGTGAGAGACAAAGTGACAGGTAAGAAGTGGATTTATTCAGATACAGAGAGAAGAACACTGCAGAGACAGAGTGTGGGCCATCACAGGTGTAGCAGAAAAGGTTTTTTATACATATATATGTACAATATATATATTTTAGAAAACTTATTAATTTTTGCCTAACTAAAAAAATTATGACATTTTGATTCCACTTGTTTGACTTAGTATGAATAGAATGCTAGATTTCAAATTAAAAAATAGATATGCAACAAGCAACAAAGATTTACTGTATAGCACAGGGAACTATAGTCAATATCTTATAATAACCTATGATGGAAAATAATTTCAAAACTAATATAAATTGTATAATTGTATAATATAAATTGTATAACTGAATCACCTTGATGAGCACCTGAAACACTGTAAATCAATTATACTTCAATAAAATGTCTATATTTTAAAAAATAACTGCAATTAATATACCTAATCACACATTTTACGTAAGGTTAATTCCTTAATATCAGATCTGTAGTTCAAATTTCCATTTTTTGATACATGTCTTTTCTTTTTACAATGTATTTGTTTGAATCAGGATCCAAATGAGATGTATACATTACAACTGACTGATAAGCTTCTTTGAAAGTTCTTTAACTCTATGGGGTTCCCCCTTCAACTACCATCTCTCTCTCTCTCTCTGGCTTTCCTTGGGGTAACCAGGTCATTTGTTGTGTAGTCTGGATTTTGCTGATTGCAACTCTACTGTGTTCTTTAACATATTCCTCTGACCACTGTACTTGTAAATTGTATTTCCTGTATGTTGTTATGTTTCACAAATTGTAGTTGGGTTGAGATTCCTGATCAGTTGTAGGTTCCACTTTCTCTGGCAAACCATTTCAAAGGTGATCATAGGAGCCCGTCTTGAGCTTGTGATTTGTCCCGTTCAGCTGGAGCATCCATCTAGGGAAACTGGAAGGTCAGTTCTGCATCTCAGTCTCTCAACCATGTCTACAAAAGCCCAGTCCAGGTTCCTGTTCCTCAGCTTTACTCCTGCTGCCACCGGCATTGACTTCAACTAGTTGATTTTCTGTCCTTGCTGCTTTGCCATCCGCACTTGTTCCCCCAGCTTTCCGCCCTGTATTGGCCCGTCAGTGTCTCAGTTTAATCCCTTTGGTCCTTTGTCCCTGTCTGTCCCCATCTCCATCAATGTTTGCTGAATAAATTATTAATTGAATATCATCTCCCCCATTCTCTCATTCCACTTCCGTCTCTATGAATCTCTCTCTTGATCTCTGAGCCCTATTTTCTTCATCTGCATCTAAAACGGAGGTTTAGATGTCAGGAGGGACAAAGGAAAGGGATTATCGTCATTGTGATCCGACCGTCGCATCCGCCTCCTAGACTCCACCCACATCTTTTTCTCCCGCATCCTCTTCGCTGCCCCCAGCAAAACAAAGGGTGCTATCTCTTCTTCCGCCACGAGAGGGCGCATTCGTCTGTGCCAGCGCGGACCTGCGCCTGCGCAATATCAGCCTGGAGCTGGGTGGCCAGTCGGAATCTCAACAGAGCGCCCCGCCCCGGGCTAGGGATACACGTCAGAGGCGCTTGCTGAGCGCGGCGGCTAGAGGGGACCCACAGCCTCTTGTCCTCCCCTTCCGGGTCCAGAGGATGTTCTCCCCAAACACCAAAAGAGGGAGGAGGACCCGCGGGGAGGCAGGGGACTGGACACAATGCCCTCTTTTTCACCTTCCCCATCATCTATATCATTCCTCGGACTTAAAAGGACAATTCCATTTTTACCCACTCCCACGACATTTGGGGGAACCAGCCTGAGGACCTCAGTGTACCCATAATACCCCTCCCCCACTCAGCCTTTTATCGGTGAAAGTGAAGTCGCTCAGTCGTGTCCGACTCTGCGACCCCATGGGTTGTAGCCCACCAAGGCTCCTCCATCCATGGAATTTTCTAGGCAAGAGTACTGGAGCGGGTTGCCATTTCCTTCTCCAGGGGATCTTCTCCATCTGGGGGAACGAACCCGGCTCTCCCGCACTGCGGGCAGACGCTTTACCGTCTGAGCCACCAGGGAATCCCATTTATAGGTGAACTTGTCTTCAAAGGAGTTCCTTGAGCCTCCTGACCGCCCAAAGCTATCAATCTTGAGTCTGAGAAGGCCAGAGGCCATCCCTGGCCAAACATTTTAGCTTACAGAGGAGATACAGAAGGAGAGGGTCTGTCTGAGGTCCCACAGCACAGTAATCTGCACAGCTAGATCTCTGGACTTGGAGATGAGTCCTACCCAGACACTCTCTTTCTGTAAAGTGGGGGCAATAAGGATTGATGAGATAATGGAAGTGAAAGTGCTTTATAAACTGTAACACTCTGGAGGAAGTAAGGGGGCTTTTATTTATTTATAACTGACAGTGCAAGGCAATAGCTGCCCAGGGTCAGCCCACCGGCACAGCCTAAGAGCTGGGAGAGGTCAGATTTAGAAGCCATCTCTTCTGGAAGATTAGAAGATAAACAAAATTTCACTGTCTTCCCAAGGACTTGCCAACATGGGCTCCATTCTCAACAAAACCAGGAAGAAGGTAGCTGAGGTCATCGCTGAGAAGTAATGGAAATGCCTGGGCAACTACTTCCAGTGAAAAGTCTCTCCATCAAGCTGCAGGAGGAGAGAGAGAGATAATTACAAGCCTGAGGTCCCAAGCCTGGCTTGAGAGATCACCGAAGTATTGTAGCTTCTGACACTAAGTGCTGAAGCTCTTGAACTTTGGCAATCTGTTCAAACTGCAGGCCACTCAGCCCACAGTTGGTATGAATTTCAAAACACCACATGGAAACTTTTGACTCTTGCTGCTGTACTTCAGTATTTTCACCCTATACCTTGGACAAAAAAAAGAAAGGAAACAAAGTCTCTGACTTTTTTTTTTTGCAGATGGTATGATTATTTATATGGAAAACCCAAGAGATTCCCTAGGTATGTTGTCAGAGTTATTCAGAGAGATCAGCCAGGTTGCTGGACAAAATTTAACATCCAAATTCAAATAAAATACAGAATTCAACATTGTTTCTGTACACAAGCAATAATGTATTAGAAACTGTCATATCTTTTTAAAAAGAAATTATACACAAAATTAACATTGTACAGAACCCAGGAAAAAAAACTTAGAAAAGATATTAAAAGATATTTATGAAGAAAAACTAGGCTATAAAACCATAAAAACTACCAGCTAGAAAAGGAATAAATTGAGCGATGGATATATTAAGTTTAGGGATGAGAAACCTCAATGTCACAAAGACAGTTCTCTCCATAAAAAGCTGCTGATTCAATCCAAGCCCACTGAATATTGCAACAGGGTTTTTCAGAGAGCTAGGCAAACTGATTCTAAAATTCATATAGGAGAGAAGAAGACCAAGAAGAGATTAGACAATTCTGAAATGAAGACTTATTTGAAAGCGATAGTAATTAACACAATGTGGTACTGTTGCTGGGCTAGACAAAGAGATCAATAGAATAGAGTGCCCAGAAACAGATCCAAGCATATGTGGGAATGTGATTTATGATGGCAGTGGCCTTGCAACTTAGTGAGCGAGAATACACATTTCAATAAAAAGTGTTGTAACAATTGACTTTTCATTCATAAATATTCATTTCAGAGGGACTAAAGATCTGAAAGTGAAAGAAAAAACTTTAAAATGATTAGCAGAAAATGTAGGAAATCTCAGGAAGAGTTTTCTTAGATGAGAGACATAATTTATAAAAGATCAATTTCACTACAGCACCAAAAAAAAAAAAAGCTTTCTTCTATGAAAATGACATTATAAACAAAAGACAAGCAACAGCCTGGATGATAATATCAGTAGTCCATAACAACAGATAAAAGGTTAGTATCTGGGTGTTGATCTCCTACACATTACTAAAGCAAACACACAACTTTTGAGTTCCACACCAGATGACATTCTTTCCCCTATTCCTAGCTAATAGACTCCTGATTCAGAAGTCAAGGGTCTAGGCTTTGGATGAGGCTGGACTTTCCCCATCCCCCTCAGGTGGACAGTGTTTGGTCTAAGGAGAGCATGCTGATAAAGTTTCTCTAGTCAGTGATTGGTTTAGATATGGACATGTATACAGTTCTGTCCACTGAGACCAGAAGGAGGATCTCCTGTGGGACACTAGAAAAAAAGACCCTGAGAAGAAAGCATCATTTCTTTTGCTTCTGGACATTGTTGTCTGCAAGAGACACCCAGAGGAGAGGCAGCCATCTCGGACCATAAGGGTGCCAGTCTAGGAAGCAAACCAACATGATGAGAAGTATCTTATAGAAAGATGGAAAGAGCCTCTTCTTTGATGTCACAGTTGAGTCTCTGAGTGAACCAAACCTAGGATTCCTTGTTATGTGAGATAATAAAACTCCCTTTTTTGCTTAAACCACTTCTAGCTGAACTTTCTATAAGTATATCAATAGTTGCACTGGGTAGCAAAGGATGTGGATGTAAGCAATTTGCCTGAAAGAAACCCAGATGGCCAATGAGCATGATAAGATGCTCTGCCTCAGAGGCAAGGAATGCAAATTCAAATGAGATACTACTTCACACCCATCACACTAGCAAAAATAGAAAGTCTAACAAGAGCAGATGTTGGCAAGGATGTGGTCAGATAGGACATTTTATACAGATGCTGGTGGCAAGAGCATAAACTGGCTACAGAATAGCTCAGCAGTACTAGTCTCGGTGACGGTATACCTGCAACCTTGACTTCCTGCTCCGAGGCGCACCCTCCAGAGATGGGTTCAGATGAGCACAAGGATGTTCATCACAGCCCTGCTTATAACAGAAAATCATAGAAACAACTCAAAAGCCCATCAGTAGAGGAACTGATAAATAAGTTGTGGCTTGTCCATATGATGAAATAGTAAACAGAAGTTAAAATCAATGAACCGAAGCTGCATATATCAATGTGGCTCCATTGTGAAAAGCATCTCAAGTGAAAAAAAGACACAAATGATACACACAGCATGATGGTCTTATGTACATTTTATAATAATATGCTGCCTTATGAATACTTAAAACTATAGGAAAAATATGAAATTATGGGCTAGACTTAAAAGGGAAGGAAATTCTGACATATGTTACAACGTGGGTGAATCTTGAGGACATTATGCTATTTGAAATAACCCAGTCACAAAAGGACAAATACCGTATGATTCTATCTATGATACAGATTAAATATGACTTATCTAAAGTAGTCAAATTCAGAGACATGAAGTAGAATGGTGGTTGCCAGGGACTTGGAGGTGGGGGCCTGGGGAGTTACTGTTTAGTGGATAGAGTTTCAGTTGGGAAGAGGAAAAAATTCTGGAGATGGATAATGGTGATGGTTGCATAACAATGCGTGTGTATATAATGCCAGTGAATGGTACGCTTAAAATGGTTAAAACAGTGATTTTTATGTTATGTATATCTGACAATTAAAATGGTAATTAAAAAATTCTGGGCCATAAAGGATGCATTCCACATTTTTAGAGTGGGTAGGTTGGCAGTGGAACTAGGGAGCCAGAGAAAGGGGTTTCAGCTCAAATTCTCATGTTCTGTTTCTTTTATTTGAAAGAACCTGAAGCAAAAATGACACAATAACAGCAGGATTTTTTGTTTTGTTTTGTCTCCTTTTGGCCACTTCCTGCGACGAGGGATCTTATTTTCCCAACCAGTACCCTCTACGTGGGGAGTGCGGTGTCTGAACCACTGGACCACCAGGGAAGTCTCTGATAGTACTTAAATTTTGTTTGTGGACTTCCTGGGGGCTTCCCAGGTGGCACTAGCAGTAAAGAACCCACCTGCCAATGCAAGATACAAGAGAGATGTGGGTTCGATCCCTGGGTCAGGAAGATCCCATAGAGAAGGAAACAGCCACCCACTTCAGTATTCTTGCCTGGAGAATCCCACGGACAGAGGAGCCTGGTGGGCTACAGTCCGTGGGGTCGCAAAGAGTCAGGCACAGCTGAAGTGACTCCACAGCAGCAGCTGTTGGTGGAGCAGTGGATAAGACTCCGCCTGCCAATGCAGGGGACACGGGTTTGATTCCTGGTCCAGGAAGATTCCACATGCCTCAGAACAGCTAAGCCTGAGTGCCGCAACTACTGAACCTGCTCTAGAGCCCAGGAGCCGCAGCTGCCAGGCCCGCATGCTGCAACTACTGAGGCCCCTTGCTACAGCCTGTCCTCCACAAGAGAAACCACCCCAAGGAGAAGCCTGTACCTGGTAATGAAGAGTAACCCTCTCACCCCCCACTCCCACCCCCCTCACCCCAACTAAGGAAAGCCCCACACAAAAAAGTAGCGCAGACCTGCCTCAGCCAAAAAAAAATTTTTTTAAATTCTGTCTGTTATGTGATTTTTTTGGTCCCTAGCAGGGATCGAATCCAGGCCAACAGCAGTTGAAAGCACCACATCATAACCACTGGACTGCCGAGAACTTCCCTGAACTTTTCTTATTTTTAAAGAAAAATGTTAAGCCAGAAGTAAAAAAAGTAGGTGTGTAAATTCTTTTCTTTCTCAGAATGGAGAGTTCTCTAAAGTAGAACTGCCCTGAAGTGGCAAGACTTGCCACCCCAATCCTCACTGTCAAGGCCACCTGAAGTGCAAGGGGTTGAGCATGGAGCCTTAGAGCTGAGCTGCTTTTGCATAGTGTACCTGGGCTAGGCACAAGCAGTCCGCTGAGCCTGGTGGAGCCAGTTGGCAGGGAAGCTGGCAGGGCCAGTATCTGCTCTCCCTTGACCCTGGGCAGGTGAGGCAAAGGCTGACGGGAAGATGCCTTTTGAGAGCAAATGTCTTTCCCAGGCACCCACTGCAGATCCAGACAGCACATGAAAAATAGAAACCAACATCAAAACACGGGAATGTGTAATAATAGCACTTGGAGCAGGCAGGAAAAAAAAAGAGTTCTTCGAATCTGCTGATGACAAAATAACATCGCTCAATCTTTCCTTTTTTCTTTTTTTTCCCTTTGACTTCCTTGCCTATCTCTGGAGTTCCCATAGCTATGGCTGTCTGCTTTACAAAATACATATTTACAAGCCCTCTAAGCCTGGCTAAATATAGCCTTTCTTTTAAAGCAACTGATGATTTGGAGAAGTCTTTCCTCTGTCCTATCCTTTCCCTGCCCCCAACACACACACACACACACACACACACACACACACACACACACACACACACACACACACATACACACACACACACAGAGCCTGACTCCTCCTTCTAGGTCTCCGTCCTAAATCTCCAAGATATATCTGAACTTTCCAAGTGACACTAGAACAAACTGTGGAGGGTGAATGAAAGAAAGAGGGGGCCGAGCAGAGGGACCCAGGCAAGGCAGTCTCCCAGCTGTGGGAGGACCTCAAAGAATCCCTCTCTCTGCAGGGGCACTGGGGGCCTGAAGACAGTAAGAGGCAGGAATGGACAACCCTTTGGGAGGTAGAGAAGCAAAGTCACCTTCACTCCAGGGATGATCCCAAAAGATTTAGAGACAAGGTGTGCTTATATTTCAGAATCTCATATAATAGACCTTAAAGGGAAACGAGAGGCCCCATAGTCCACTGGAGACACAGGTAGAAATGCAAATATTGATGCCTCGTTTTAGCCGCACCTCCCCACACGTGTAACACACATACCCTTACATGTTTGGATAGCCATGTAATCAATAACAGCCAACACACCAAGTTCAGACATTCAAATTTGAACAATTTGATGAAACTGAGGCTTAGGGAGTAAAAACAACTAGCCCAACTAAGGTCCCTCAGCAAGTGGGTGGAAAAGTGTTACTCACTCAGTTGTGTTCAATTCTCTGAGACCCCATGGACTATAGCCCATGAGGCTCCCCTGTCCATGGAATTCTCCAGGCAGGAATACTGGAATGGGTAGCCATTCACTTCTCCAGGGCATCTTCCTGACCCAGGGATCAACTCAAGTTTCCTGCACTGCAGGCAGATTCTAAATGGGTGGAGCTAGGGCTCAGTTCAGACGTTACAAACCTCTGTCTCTTTCCTCCAAAACTGGAAAGTCACTTCCCACTTCGTGTCTCAGCCTTCTTCATTCCCCTTGAGAAAAGGTCAGCCAAGAGCCACTAGAGCCCCTTCAACACTGACATCCTGGATTTGAGCTCTCCCGTATGTAAAATGTACTCACAGGCAAGCCTTTCCAGCATCCTCAAATTAGCCCAAATCTCTGGAAGAGGAGGACAAAAAGAGAGTGGCTGGAACAGGGGTCACTGGCTTACCACAAAATGACCCGAGAGCAGGGTCTAGGTCATCCTTTGCTCAGGTGACCCTAGCCACGGAAATATCACTTTCCTAGGCTGAATCTCAAGACCTCAGGCTGGAAAGAGAAGGCAACCTTGGCTCGCCCACCCCAGGGGTCCAGGGCACTAAGAGCTCCAGATTTATTTATCACAAATCAGTTCTCTCTCTGCCTTCATCACCTGTCTTTGCAGTTAACACCTGGTGTTTAAAATGCAAGCCTCAAGGAACAGTCTCAGAAGGCCCTCAAATTTGAGGGTAGGTGGGAAAATAAGGAGGGGCTTTATCTGAAGGAAAGTTGGGTTTGAATTATCTCCCCCTAAGAAGCCTCCAGGCTTTTAAGCAACAGCTGGAAAAGGCACACACCTTATCTTTTATGTTCCATCCACTTTCACCTCAGTTTACCCTTCCTGAGCTCGGAAAAGCTAAGTGATTTGTCCAAGGTCACACAGCTAGTAAGTAGTGGATCCAGAATTTGAACTCTGGCAACCTGGCTCCTGGGCCAGCTTTGGGAACCATTCATTCTACTCTGTTTCACAACAGAGGTAAGGAAGGATTAGAAGACTATCAGGCCAGGGCACAAAGGATAAAGGAGAGAGAAAAAGAATGGTTAAATTACTCTGGGAGCTGAGTGAGGATCTCAGCCTGGGGAATGAAAATTAGGTTCAAACCCTTCAGTTTGGGCGTAACCCTTCCCAAAGTAACCATCCTCCTCACCCTCCCCTTTCTGCAGGTGTGATTACGGCCTCAGGCAGGCAGGGATGGGTGGAGAAGATAACACCCCATTCCCCACCCCTCTCACAGGCTAGCCTGCCTGGCGCCTGACCCCAGGGAAAGACGTGCTAAAGCACTCATTGCTTCATAAAAGCTTCTTTGGGAATCCTGGCTTGGCGGGGGGGGGGGGGGGGGTGTCACTAAACTAACTGGGAGCCCAGGAAATAATGATCCCTCTTCTTAGCCTCAGTCCTCTGAGCTCTGGGCTGACTCCAATCCTCCTGCACCCCAAAGTACTTAAAGGGGTTTTACTCTTAGAAGTCTCAGGACAAGGGATCCCAACAATTAGAGTCCAACCCAAGCTGCTGCTGGAGATGTTGTTGGGGTCTGGGGCTGGTGGGTGGGGTGTCCGGCCGGGCCTGACAATTGGTTCTTAGCTCCTCCTCCCATCCTTAGAATTTGGCTTCCCCACCTGGCCAGAAGCGTGGGCACAGACCCCTTGGGCTGGGACCAGTTAGAATGACTCATCAAAGGGTGTGGGAGATTCTGGGCAGAATACCCTGGGGCCTGAGCCCTCCCTCAATCCACACAAGAGCTTTTGAGGACACTGCCCAAACCCCCAACTAGTGAGACTTCCGTCTCACCCAACTTCCATAATGAGGTTGGGGGTGGGGCCTGTAGGTGGGGAGGATCAAGTCCCAGACTTGAGCTTAGAAACCCAAGTCACGGAAGCTCCTGCTCAGAGCCCAAATCTTCCCTCTCCCTTAGCCTCAGGATCGCCAGCCTCAAGATCAGTACCTTGGCTTCTGGCCCCTCCCTGTCCCAATATTCAGGGTTCCCAGGAGGCTTCCGACATCCCATCCCCCACGAGCTTTTGCACGTGCTACCCAGTTTATATCCCACAAAACCCACACACATCCCGACAGTGGAGGGATGAGAGAATTCCTTTGAACAGCCCTTCTAGGCAAGGGGGGCGGGTAGTGGGAGATCGGAAAGAAGAGGAAGAGGATGGCAGGGAAGAGGTAGGGGGAGGAGGCTGAGGCTGCAGGAAGGCCTGAGATGCAGGAAGCAGCTGGGAGTGGGGGGAGGCTTTGTGCCTGAGGTGTTCTCTGGGTCCTAGGGTCCTCAATGTTCATCATTTTCTGGGATCCGTAGAGTGAGGCTGCGCATCTGGATCTGTCATGGCCAAAGGGGTGGACCTTCACTCCCAGGCACCCAGCGAGGGTACAGGGCAATCCTAGGCCCCTTGTTACGTATGGAGGGTTGGGGGGAGCATCAAAACAGCTGCCAGGACAGCGGATGTAGCTGTCACTGCCACCCTTCCTCCTCCCTCCCCACACTCACACTTTCACACAGTGGCCAGAATCCTTTAGATGAGAGATAAAAGCTAGAGCTCTCACTGGTGAAACTCTGGCCTCAGGCTTCCAGAATTCCTCCTCCAGAACTCCTTCCTGTTTGAGAGGCAGGAGTGCCCTAGTAAGGTCCTGAAGACAGGGATTACACCCCTCATTTCCAACAGGAGCACAGTGCAGGCAGTTGATAGCATACCCTCTTCAGAACTCCAGAGGGCAAAAGCCAGCTTCAGGTGGCCACCTGGGTGATGAGGACCATTCCTTTCTTCCCTTTTCTCCTCCACCCTGAGACCAGCAACTTTGGGCCAAAGTCTCACACCTTAAAAAGTACAAAGGTTTTCTATTGTTAAAATGCAGATTCCAAGGCCAGCCTGAGATTCTGCTTCACAAAGTCTGGGGGAGGATCCAGAAATAGAATTTTAAAAAAAGTTCAAACTAGGCAGCTCCAAGAGTCTTGAAGAAAATGATCCTTTGCCCCTCCTCCACTATCCCCCCTCCACACCCGGAGTAGAGGAGGGCCACACTGAGCCCTCTGAGTGGTTGGATTGCCTTCCCCCAATATTTAGTGGAGGGCTTCCCTGGTGGCTTATGAGAAAAAGAATCTGCCTGCAATGCAGGAGCCCCGGATTCAATCCCTGGGTCAGGAAGATTCCCTGCAGGAGGAAATGGCAAACCACTCCAGTATCCTTGCCTGGAGAATTCCATGGACAGAGGAGCCTGGTGGGCTACAGTCCACGGGGTCGCAAAGAGTCGGACACTGCTGAGCGAGTAACACACTTACTTAATATTTAATGGGGGGTGAGGTTATATATGTTGTGAAAAGTTGAAGTCAGAGGTTGGGATGGAAGGGTTGAAGAAGACTGGCCAACCTCTGGGGTCAGTGGAAGGCTATGGCCGGTAGGGGAGGAGTATTCTTTGGGGTGGATGGGAAGGGGAGGGCTCACAGGCTCCGGTCCCGGAAATCCGATCCCTTTAGGACCCAGAGATGCCAGTCCCCCAGCGGCGGCGGCGAGAAGGGCAGCCGCTCGGTCTCCGGCAGCAGCCGCTCGGGCAGAGCCAGAGAAAGACCGAAGCCCGGGGCGCGGGGGGGGGGGGGGGGGGGAGGGTGGCGCGGCGGCGGCGGCGGAGCGGCCCCGGCCGGCCGAGCAGCTATGGGCGCCCGGGTGCCGGGCCCCTGGAGAGCCAAGGCCCCCGGCCGGGGTGGGGGGTGCCGGGGCTACCAGCCCCGCTGACACCGCCTCGGACGATGTGAGCGGGCGCCTCCGCTGCTGCAGGGCGAGCGGTCCCACCGGCTCCGAGCGCCGCTTTTCTAATTTGGGTGGGGGCGACCATACCAGGCCGCTTGGGCTTTGGTAGAAGGGCGGACTGTCTTTGGCAGCTTGACTGGGGGAGGCGATCCACACAGGGCGCTCGGAGATTTTCTTTTTCTTTTTCTTTTTTTAAAGCGAGGTTAACTGTTTGGGGCAGCTTGGTTTTGGGTGGAGGCTTTAAAAAGGCCTTTCGGGGTTCTTTTTCTCTGGGGGAGGGGGCGGTGGTCCCGACTTGGCCCGCCGCCTGTTGGAAGCGGGGAGCGGGAAGCGTTGGGATGCGAACCCGGCTCCCCCCACTATGATGAAGACGGAGCCACGGGGGCCTGGGGGTCCCCTCCGGAGCGCCTCCCCGCACCGCAGCGCCTACGAGGCGGGCATCCAGGCTCTGAAACCGCCCGACGCGCCCGGGCCCGACGAGGCACCCAAGGCAGCCCACCACAAGAAATATGGCTCCAACGTCCATCGCATCAAAAGTATGTTCCTGCAGATGGGCACGACGGCAGGAGCGCCGGGCGATGCGGGCGGCGGAGCGGGCCCCACCGAGGCCCTGCGGGCGCCCGAGCGCGGCGTGCGCTTGTCGCTGCCGCGGGCCAGCAGCCTGAACGAGAACGTGGACCATAGCGCCCTGTTGAAGCTGGGCACCAGCGTATCGGAGCGCGTGAGCCGCTTCGACTCCAAGCCCGCGCCCTCCGCGCAGCCCGCGCCGCCGCCGCACCCGCCGTCCCGGCTGCAGGAGACGCGGAAGCTGTTCGAGCGGAGCGTCCCCGCGGCCGCGGGCGGCGACAAGGAGGCCGCGGCGCGGCGGCTGCTGAGGCAGGAGCGCGCCGGCCTGCAGGACCGGAAGCTGGACGTCGTGGTGCGCTTCAACGGCAGCACCGAGGCGCTGGACAAGCTGGACGCCGACGCCGTGTCGCCGACGGTCAGCCAGCTAAGCGCCGTCTTTGAGAAGGCCGACTCGAGGACCGGCCTCCATCGCGGGCCCGGGCTGCCCAGGGCCGCGGCCGCCGGGATTCCCCAGGTCAACTCGAAGCTGGTCAGTAAGCGGTCCCGGGTGTTTCAGCCGCCCCCGCCGCCGCCCGCCCCATCTGGGGATGCCCCAGCCGAGAAGGAGCGCGGCCCCGGAGGGCAGCAGCCCCCGCAGCACCGAGTGGCCCCCGCCCGGCCACCCCCCAAGCCCCGGGAGGTGCGCAAGATTAAGCCGGTGGAGGTGGAGGAGAGCGGGGAGTCGGAGGCCGAGGCAGCGCCCACAGAGGTGATCCAGGCGGAGGTGACAGTCCACGCGGCCCTGGAGAATGGCAGCGCCTTGGCAACCACCGCTAGCCCGGCGCCTGAGGAGCAGAAGGCTCAGGCGGCCCCTGAGGAGGAGGCGGCGACCGTGGCGGTGCCTGAAAGGGGGGTGGGCAATGGCCGGGCCCCGGACGTGGTCCCCGAGGACGTAGACGAGTCCAAAAAGGAGGACTTCTCAGAGGCGGACTTGGTGGACGTGAGCGCCTACAGTGGGCTGGGGGAGGACTCTGGGGGCAGTGCCCTGGAGGAGGACGACGACGAAGAGGAGGAGGGGGAGCCCCCCTACGAGCCCGAGTCAGGGTGCGTGGAGATCCCAGGGCTTTCGGAAGAAGAGGACCCGGCCCCGAGCCGAAAGATCCATTTCAGCACAGCGCCCATCCAAGTAAGTGAACCCCCCTCCCCGCCCCCCGCCGCCCCTGCCACGTGCACGCAGTCGCCCCCGCCTTGCCAGCCCAGCCGGGTTTGGCAGGCTGAGTCAGCCCTGTCACCCAGCCCCCTTCCCAGAAGTTACCTCTCTGAGGGGGGCGTGGGGGGCTTCCAGCTGTTTGTCAGAGGGGGAGGATATTTAGGCCTGAGATGAGGTGGCCTGCCCTGACCTGCCCTCGGGTTCCTCTGCCTGCCGCCCCACCCTGCCCTGCGTCGGTCCAGGGACACCTGCTTTCCCTTCCTTTCCCAGACATTCTTCTTCCAGAGACTGCCAGAGGCCTGGGCTTAAGTGGTGGGAAGGTGTGTGTGTGTTTGTGTGCACCTGTGACCTCAGGAGAGCGCCCCCACTTTGGGCCTTCCTCTGCTCTGGGTGGGAGGGGTATGAAGAGCTTAGAAACACCCCTGCTTTCCTCCTGCACCGGAGCTGCACACTGGGGTGGAGGAGCCGGAAACTTCCCAAAACGAAGGTGCAGCCCTTCCTTCAAACTGGCTGTAGCCCTCACCCCAACTTTGCAGAAGTGAAAGAGGGAAGCAGGTCTCTGAGGTTGAGCTGAGCTGGGGCCATGTGACTGGGGGCCCTGTTCCCTGGGGTCTGTGCTGGGCCAGCTCCCGAGGCTGGGGTACGAGGTTACATAGGCAGGCACTTTCTGTGGTTTTGAGGAGGCTAGGCCTTCAGCAGGGTATGGAGAAGGGGGTGGGGCTGGGAAACTCCCAGGTGCCTGGCAGCAGCTTTTGCTCTTCCTGTTGGCAGGCACCAAGCGCTCTTGCTTCATTCTATGGGTACCCTGAGAGAAGGACAGGAGATTCTCCCTTCTGGGGGGCACACACACTATTGGTGATTGGTTTGTGGGTTGTGCCAGTGCCCTCAGATCCTCAGGAGAATGCTGGGAGAGATCCCTGGGAGAAGAAAGAACCCCAGCCCCCAGTTTCCTGAGGTTTCCCTGGTGGCTCAGATGGTAAAGAATCCTCCTGCAGCGCACTACCCTCTATTCTTGGCTGGCACATTCAGCCTAAAGACTCTTTCTCACCACCCCAGGCTCAGCTGTGCCCAACTCCAAGTCTGCTTCATGGGGGTGTCCAGGCCAAGGAAAGTTCAGCCTTTACCCCTCCCCAGTCAAACCCTCCTCTGTTTGAAATTTCCATGACTGCTCCTGGACACTGAAGCTGCCCATTTCTTCCCACCTGCCCCAACATCTTAACTTCTGTTCCTCTTCCACCTCCCACCCCAGGGGGCCTGGGAAGTGCAACTCCCAGCACAGGCCAGCCCCTTCCCCCAGGCTGTGACCTTTCAAGCCTTTTTGCCTCCCCTCTCCTCTTCTGAAGAAGAGCTGGGATCCTGGAGGCAGAGAACTGAAGAATATGGGGTGTTTCTTGAGACACTGAGGATGCAAGTGGGGACCACTGAGAGGGTCAGGACACCCCATGGCCCTACCACAGCAGCTCTCTGAGCTGCCTGAGCCCCTCAGAAGTGGAGTTTGGTGTTTTAGTCCTGAGCCTCTGACTGTCTATATTTGACACCTTACCCTGATTTTTGGGTAAAAAATAGCACATGATTTGGAGCAGTGCTCCCTGATTCCCTGGTGACAGTTGCTCGTCTGTGGTGTGTGGTGCTGCCTTTGTGTGTCTGACTTTTGACCTTGCTGGAGGTATCTTCCTCTCCACCCAGTTTTTCCCTCTCTCTGCCCCTACCCCTGCATTGATACTAAGTCCAGGGTTTTGTGCCCCTCGGATGACCCAATTGTTGTCCATATAGAGGCTTCTGCTGAGGACAGAAAGCTCAGTTCTAGATGGTTATCTGGAGAGGGGGAATGAATCCAGGGCCCTCGGATAGGCTGGACACTTGGAAGTGGGCAATGTGAATAGTGGTCTGAGGCCTCTGACCCTCCAGCCTGGGTTTCCTGCCGGGGGCAGGATTTAATAATCTGAGAAAAGAGGGGAGGACAAAGCCCAGGACAGGCTATGAGGGTGTTTTGGAGGTCATTGTGTGTGTGTGTGTGTGTGTGTGTGTGTGTGTGTGTGTGTGTGTGTAATTGCATGTGCTTACTCGTGGTGGGGAGGAGTTTGGTTGACCCAGGACGTTTGGTTGACCCAGGCTACCACTTAGACTGAGGGATGAAGAGACCCTCTCTGCTGGGATAGAGAGTGAGGGTCAAGGGACTCGGATGCAGAAGTGGGCCAAAGCCAGTTTGCCAGATCTAGGCGCATGCCGGCCCTGTCCCAGAGCTTGGGACCTCTGTGCAATGGGGACAAAGTCCCAGTGACCCACCCACCAGTCTCATCCCACCCTGCTATGGGCTAGCTCCCATGACCTTGGACAGTGGGCCTAGCATCTTGCACTGTATGTGGACTAGGTGGCCCATTTCTCCCAGGAGCTTAGGGCTGCTGGCCAGATGTCAGGAGGGCAGTCTGACTGCTGCACCAGAGACAAAGAACTCTAAGGGTTTGCATCCTTTCTCTGATGCTGTAAAGTTAAGGGCAGTGACCATGTAGGCCCCTCCTAGCTAGGAGCCCTTGGTGGGAGCCATAGTGCTTGGCGGGTGACACTAAACCAAGGCTGGGACACAAGAGCTGCTGGCCTGGGTCCCCATAGCACCTGCTTCTGGAGGAGAGGGACCCCGGCAGGGGCCTCGGGGGAGACAGTGTCCCACTCCCGCTGCTCAGGCCTCAGGCCCTGCCATCTGATAGGGCTGCTGCTACCCTCCATCGCCCCCACTTGGCTCCAAGTGGTGCCAGCCTGTCTCTGCAGGCAGTGAAGCAGGAACAGTCATGGTGCCCCAAATGGTGCTCATTAACCTCCCACCAGGAGCACCCCACCTGGACCCAGACTTAGGCACTCCTGCGGAGCCCCTGTCCTACCTTCTCTGTTCTTTGGAGGAGGGTCAGGCTGGGGATTCCCTTTTCTGCTGAGCCAGCAGAGGGGTACAGAGGACAATAAGGCCAGGTTCACTGTGGACAGTGTCGGAGGCTGCCACTTCCCGGCTCTCCTTGCTTTCTGCAGGGTATTGGGCCCAGGACCTCTGCCCGGGCCCCCTAGTGCCTTGGGGTTAAGGGGGGTACCTCAGAGAGCTGCGGTTCAGAAGGGAGATTGAGGTCTGGGAGATTGAGGTCTGGCCTTGTGGGCAAGGCCACAGGGACCCCTCAGGAGGAGGGCCTGCCCAATCTTCATGGGGGTATCGGTGGTCCTTCTGCCTCTCTCCTCCACCCTGGCTGCTTCAAGTCTAGGCTAGCTGGGTCCTGGGTGCCCCGCTTCCTCTTTCTACCCTTCTCTCTCCTCCCCTCCCCCAACTCCGTGTCTCACACCCGCTCCCCCTCTCCCCATCTGGCATCCTCCAGCATCTCCTCCACTCCTTATCCCTCCTCCTCTTCCCCTCTTCTAGTCAGCATGTTCCTTCCTCTCTCCTGACGTCTGTGTCCACCCTCGTCTTTGTCTGGGATGGGGGCTGTCTGTTGGTCTCTCTCTGACCTGGGAACCTGGGTTCATGAGTGTGTCAATTTCTCCAGCACTGACCTTCCTTTCCTCCTCTAACTGGCCGTGTTTGTGTGGTCAGGGCTGCAGGAGAGAGGCATGGTTTGGATGTGGCAAGGCTGGATCCCTTTCTGTCTTGCCCTCTAACTTAGAACTAGAAGGTCCCCACTCTGAGCTGGGATCAGCGCAGGCTGGGGAAGACCTCACCTCAACCTGTCTCGGGGTTGGGGAGGCCTCTGGCAGGAGGGGAGCGCAGTGGCTGGCGCAGCCTGCCCTTTCAGCCTCCTCTCACTGGGTTAGCCCTCGCCCTCCTATTGGTGCCTCTGACAAGCAGCCTCTCCCCCAGGTGTTCAGCACCTATTCCAACGAGGACTACGATCGTCGCAACGAGGACGTGGATCCCATGGCAGCCTCTGCTGAGTACGAGCTGGAGAAGCGGGTGGAGAAGTTGGAGCTGTTCCCTGTAGAGCTGGAGAAGGGTGAGCTGGGCAACCTGGACCTCTGCCTTGTGCCAACTTCCGCTCTGGGTGGACCCTCAAGGCTTCCACTGAAGTGTTCTGCTTTCTCTGACCGGGCCTCTTTCAGCACCCCACAGCCACATGGACTCAGCCCAGCCCAAGCCCCCACTACCACCCAGTCACACGGCCCTCTGTGGAGCACTATGGGCTGGGTCCTAGGCTCTGTGGGCCAAGCCACAACGGGAGAGCGATGGAGGGGGTAGAGGGCAGGCATGGCTGGAACCGTCACACCTAAGTGTGTCCTTTGTACAGTGAGGGTGCCGGGAAAGGAAGGAGGGGAAAAGCATTTAACAGGAGACCTGACCAGACCTGGGGGGCAGTCCCTAAGGAAAGTGACGCTTGAGTTGAACTCTGAAGAGGAGATGAGGGGAGTCTGCAGAAAAGGAGAGACCTGGTAGATTCAGAGGGTGGGGGAGAAGGCTGTGCGTACAAGACGTTGTCGACCACTTTTCTAAGGTGGACTGGGAGCCTTGCAAGGTGTGAGAAGGGTATTCTAGAGAGACTATACCAAGCTGTGCTTTGAGGCAAAGGGTTGTACATGGTTGGAGAGGGGCCCCTGTAGTGTGGACACGGTGATGGCTGTGTGGGAAAGGGAGTGGACTTGAGGGATTCTTGGAAGGTGGGATTGACGGGATTCGGGCGTTACTTGGCTTCCTCAGAGGCTGCAGGGAGAGAGAGGAATCCAGGTGACTCCCAGGCCCCGTGAAAGGGGGGCAGGCTGGAAAAGCCTATTTGTGGGGGAATATTTCATTCAGAAGTCAGAGGCCCATGAGACAGACGGGGGCAGCTGTGGAGAGAGGAGTGGTGGGTCTTGTGGGAAAGAAAAGTAGGAGGTCTTGAGTCACTGAGGCTGTGAGTAGGGATGAGACTGCTTAGGGAGGGGGAAGGTCAGCCCCCTCGTGGCTCCCATGCCGGTCCCCGTGGCCACCACACACCTAACCTGCATACAGATAGTGGCCCCTCAGCATGCCCTGCTGCCCAACAGTTCTTTGGATGGGGCAGAGGGCAGACAGTGACCCAAGAGCATCCTAGTTGGCTTGGCAAAGAGGAAGGGACAGAACCAGATGTGGGACATCCCCTCAGCATGGAGACTGCTTCTTGAGGTGAGGCTGTGGCCCACTGTGAGGGTTGGGGATGGGTCTCTCACTCTGTCCCCTCAAATCCTCACCCCATCCTACCCTCCTACTGGCTTCTCATCACCCTCTGCTTCACAGACTCCGAGGGCCTGGGCATCAGCATCATTGGCATGGGGGCCGGGGCGGACATGGGCCTTGAGAAGCTGGGCATCTTCGTCAAGACCGTGACTGAGGGCGGTGCGGCCCATCGGGACGGCAGGTACCGCCTCCCCTTCCTTGATCAGCCATCATCTTGGGGTGGGTCACTGAGTGGGGCACAGGCCACTACCCATGTGGGCTCAGATGTTCGCGGAGACCACTGTGCCTGTTGCTGCTCCTCTCCCCTGAGCAACACAGACAGGGCGCTTGGCCTCATGGCACTGGTGTGCTGTGTAGGTGTTGTGTTTCGGGCCATGGTAAGGAGAGCGTGGGTGTGGAGGCTCTGTGCCTAGTAGTGTACACATGAGCTGTCTTTTTCATTTAGGAAATATTGAGCCTGTGGCACTGTTGCAGGATTGGTGCCAGGCCCTGGGAGTCAGTGATGAGGGCCTTGCCTTTAAGAAGCATGTAGTACTAGTAAGGCAGATGAACATTCAAGTGGGCATGCAGAAAATGGTGAAATGGACAAAAGTACAGGGTGGCATTAAGGCCTAAGTCAGGAGGGCTTGACCTCTTTGGGTTTCAGGGAGGTCTTCGTGGAGGAAGTGACATTGGAGTTGAGACCTAAAGCATGAGCAGGAGTGGGGTGTGCAGAGTGTTCCAGGTAGGGCACCAAAAGCAGGCAGGTATGGCTGGAGCTAGAGATCACAAGGGATTCAGGTGTCTTATGAGGTTCGAAGAGCCGGTGGGGGCAGGCTGGGGAGGAGGCTGCTCCTTGCCTCTGTGCTTACGTTTGGCCCCTGAGGCTGGAAGGTGTGAGTTCTGTGGGTCAGAAGGCTCGGGGAAGATCCCCTGGTGTTCTGGGCAGCCCAGTGAGCCCTCTGCAGCCTCTCCACTGTGTGTGAATTTCAGAAGGGGAGTGGGAATGGCTATAGGGCACCCCCAGCTTGTAAGTTAAAGGTTGATACAGGGTGCCTTGTGGTACCTCGAAGCCCAGACCCCTCCATGTGACAGGGGTGACTGGGCGTTCCTGTGAGGACTCGGGTCATGCTGCTAGAGGCAAAGTTGCCTCATTCAGGAAGCTTCTGTCTGCTGCAGCCCAGGTGGCATGGTGGACAGGAGTTGGGGTGGACAGAGAAGAGAACGGTGACCACCTCTGCTCTTTACTTACCCCTCATTTGAACTTCCCAGAGCCTTTCCCATGGTTGCCTGTTGGCCTGCTGGGGAGTGTGTATACATGTGAGAGTGTCCCCGTGGGGTGGGGTGAACTGTTTACAGTAGACTGTTTCCTCCATTTCTGTGTGGGAGCCCTGCGAGGAGGCCTGGCACTCTGGGCGAAGGTAGGAGTGGAGGACAGAGGTGGCCGAGGGTCCCTCCCATGCTTTCATCCCCCTTGCGGTCAGGCTGGGCCACTCCCATCTCTCTCTTTGTGTGGGGAACAGGGCTTCCAGCGCCGTAGCTGGAGTGTACTGGGGACTGTGCACGTGTGTTGGGGGGACTAACCCTGTGGGACTGTAGTGAACACAGACCTCAGGCATTTGGAAGAAATCTGTGGGCTCAGGTCTGTGCGGAATGGGTGTGTAAGAGGGCTGGCTGCATGTCACGTGTGTGCTAGAGGCCCTAGCTGGTGTGCATGGCCGTGATGAACTCTGTGGATGTCACACTGGTCTGTCGAGTGATGGAGGAAGGGACTAGTGTGTGACTGTCTTGGGAAGTGTGCTTGCCACCTGGTTCCAAATGCCCGTGTCAGTTGTGCTTGCCTGGGTCTCACTGCCCATGGGCCTGGCTGATACCTGATCCTCCGGTCTCATCCATCTTATGCAGGTAGACAAAGTACCAGGTTCCTGTGGGGACTGAGCCTTGAGTTTCTGTGGGGAAGAGGGCCATGTCTACCTCAGCTCCACAGTTCCCCTCGGGATCCCCTAACCAATGTCACCCGCCTTCCCCTTGCCCATCCCCAGGATCCAGGTGAACGATCTTCTGGTGGAGGTGGATGGAACGAGTCTGGTGGGAGTGACCCAGAGCTTTGCAGCCTCTGTGCTCCGGAATACCAAGGGCCGCGTGCGGTGAGGCCCAGGAGGGTGGGGGCGGTGGGGAGTGGGGGCAGACAGGAGGCTCAGCCCTCATCTGGCCACTTTGCCCACCTGCCCACACCCAGTTAAGACCCTCTGTGGCCCAACTTACAGAGAAGTTTCCACTGTGGAAAGGAATTGCTGTGTGCTTATCCCTTGCCGCATCTCCCTTCACAACTCCAGCCTCTGACCACTGCTGGCCACCAGCACTCAAGCTTCAGGCCTGTTGTCCACCATGCCTCCAAACTGGCCTGTTGGTCTTCTTCTTTCCCCCTGTCTGTCCTGACTCATTCGTGGAAGATCCCAAGATGTGCAGGGAGGATGCCATCCAGATTGGGGTTTATCCTTCCCTCCCCTCTAGCCTGGTATAGTCTGTGAGGACTCCCCTCCTTGGGTCTGCGAATTGAGGAGGTTGGGTTAGAAGCTCCCTATGTTCATCTCTGGCATAACATTCAGGGACCACTCCCTGCCCCCTCCAAAAGGGGCACTGCCCCCAGGAAAGGGTGGTAGAGAGGAACAGGATGTGGGTGGCCACGGAGAGGAGGGGCAGGTGCCTGGAAGTTCCACGATTTCCTTTCCATCCTAATCTCCAGTCACCATCATCCCGCCCCTTCCTGAAGCTCAAGGACTTGGAGAGCATACAAGACACCCCTCCACAGCTTCAGGGTCAGCTCTGCCAGTCCCCTGCCTCATTTTCTCCCACGTGGTGAGGGAAGAGCTCCTACACTGGCACTTCCTGACCTCATGTCCCCTGCAGCCTAGCCTGAAGTTTGGCTGACATCTCTCCATCCCCTGAACTAGCCAGGAGGGCTAATGAGTCTCTGCTACTCCTGGGAAAGAAACCCAGTAAGGGCCCCCTGTTCCCCCATTCATTATTAACACTGCAGTCTCTGGACTTGGCCCTCTCATTTCACCTCCCCTGGGAGGACCTGGGTATTGAGAGGGGAGTATCAATGGGGAGGAGGGTGGCATTTCCAGCTAAGGATAGAGAAAAAGGAGAAAATGCTGGTGCCCCTGCAGGTTTATGATCGGCCGGGAGCGGCCTGGTGAGCAGAGTGAGGTGGCCCAGCTAATTCAGCAGACCCTGGAACAGGAGCGATGGCAGCGTGAGATGATGGAGCAGAGATACGCCCAGTACGGCGAGGATGACGAGGAGGTAGGGACTCGGCTTGGCTGGGCACGTCATCATCCCCTGGTGGCCTGATGGGGCATTACAGCTGTCCTCTGCCTCTGCCACTTTCCCAGGCCTTGTGAAGAACCCCAGAGCGCCACTCCTATCCTGGGGGAGCCCCTAATCTGAGAGGCAATGCAGATCTGTCCCTTAAAGAATCTCTAGTCTGATGGAGGAGTCACACCCTCTATCTTCAGAAAGCCTTCCCGGTCCTACAAAGAAAACATAGTCCCTCTAAGAGCCCCGACTATGAGGGGAACTAGTCTGAGGAAGGAGACAGCGCTAGACCTCAGGAGACCTGCTGTGTGAGGAGGGGAAAGCAAAGGCTGTTTCTTCAGGGGTCTTCTTTTCGGGGATAACTGCTGCCTTCAGGAGACTCTCTGGAAGTCACAAACCACGCCCCTGGTGTGGGCCCCCAGCTGATGGAGGAGGTCATCGCTCCCAGTCTGCCATGGACCGACCGCTGCTGGTCTCAGCCTCAGTCATCAGGGCTGAGGGAGGCTGGCGTGGGCAGGGAGCACAGCCTCCTTTCTCCCTTCACAGACGGGAGAGTATGCCACCGACGAGGATGAGGAGCTGAGCCCCACATTCCCAGGGGGTGAGATGGCCATCGAGGTGTTCGAGCTGGCAGAGAATGAGGATGCTCTTTCCCCGGTGGACATGGAGCCCGAGAAGCTGGTGCACAAGTTCAAGGAGGTGTGCAGAGGGGTCCCTGGGCTGCTGGAGGGCAAGGGCATCTGTGAGATTGTATTTGACAGTATTTGGTACTGCAGCACTGCCTGCCCCAGCTAGAGCTGAATGTCTGTGCCCCCGCCCCCACAGCTCCAGATTAAGCACGCTGTGACTGAGGCAGAGATCCAGCAGCTGAAGAGAAAGGTAAGAGGGGCGGGAAGTAGGGGAGGCTGAGGGCATGGGGGGGGGACAGTCTTCCACCCTCACAGCTGCACATGCTGACCCTTGTCCACCACCCACAGGCGGGGAGGCTAGTGTTAAGCGCTCAAGCTCTAGACCATCTCTCCACCACTCACTTGCTGCTCTGAGCCTCATTCTGCATCAAATGGTTTGATAATAGTGCCAGGACCATAGGACCATTGTGTGGATAATAATACATGTAAAGTCTTTAGTACAGTGTCTGACGCATAATAGTTGCTTAATAAAAAGTTGAGCTATTAGCTGTCAGCCCTCTAATAGCTGAACGTGGATGTCTTCACGTTCACACAGTCCCACACATGTCCTCTACATACAAGCCTAGCATTTAGCCTAGCCTAAATGCATACCACCCAGAGATCCAAACACCAGCCCAGATCCCTGGTACATGGTACCCACAGACCCACCCACCCAGACACCTAGAGACACCCACTCTGCTTAGACATAACATGAGGATAATGGACCTGTGCTTCACAAGCAAGACCTTTGTGTCCGTCTGCTTATGTGTCTGTCTACTGTGAGATATAGGACGTTTCATGGAACATGCACATTCTCACAGATGCCATGTACAGACACCCGCATAAGCACATTGGGTGCCAACACCCTTATAGGCATTGATACAGACTTCTGATACAGTCTGTACTGGGCCCCTACTGGGCCTGGACATTAGGAGTCCCGATTCCCATGGGGCTTCCAGTGTGGCAGGGAGAGGCAGAGGCACACGGGTTTGTAGACATCATGTCCCAGGTACACACGGGTGTATTCCCATATGTGGGCTTAGACCAACATGCCTGGAGACAGGAGAGTGTGAAGCTGAGCCCCAGAGAGAAGACAGGGTTTAGGGGACTGAGGCAGAGGAAGGGCATTCCTGGCAGGGAGACAAACGTGAGCTTGGAGGCTGGCTTTGGAAAGAGACCTGCAGGCTATGGTGGCCATCCCGGGGGGGGGGGGTAGTGGGAGGTAGAGCTGGATTGCCAGGATGAGCTGTAGCAGTATCCTGACTCCCCACTGAGGACTCCAGCCTGGATCCTGTGGCCATATGAGGCCATGAGGAGGAAGGTCACTACCTCCAAAGTGGGAGGCATGAGGGTAAGCAGGACTTGGAGACTGGTGAACCAGTTAGAGGCCCAAGTGGTGCCCTGGCAGGTATGGGCAGGTATGGTGCCCAGGCACAGGCAGAGGGTATGTATAGCAAGGACAGATTCGAGTTGCATTTCCCAGGTCGAGGTGACAGTTCATGTTCTTAGAGTAGGTACAGAGCATGAAGGGGAGGAACAAGTCAAAAGTCTTTGAATTTATAAACACCTTTGGGCTTCCCTGGTGGCTCAGATGGTAAAAGAATCTGCCTGCAGTGTGGGAGACCTGGGTTCAATCTCTGTGTTGGGAAGATCCCCTGGAGAAGGGAATGGCTTCCCACTCTAGTATTCTTGCTTGGAGAATTCCATGGACGGAGTAGCTGGACAGGCTGCAGTCCATGGGGTCGCCAAGAGTCAGACACGACCGAGCAGCTTTCACTTTCTTTCTAGGTGTGCAGCACCATCCAATTCATGTGATGGCAAAAGCAGACTTGATGCTTGCCCTGTGTGGCTTAGAGTCTGCACACCAACATTTGTCCATAGAAGCTGACACAGACTCTATAGGAAAGGACAGGTCACTGAGCTCCTAGAGCTCGTGAAACCTGATGAAACTGGGATGTGTAGGGGGCCGTGCTGTCAGAATCACAGGAGACTTCTGGGGAAGTGATATACTGAGCTCAGCTGAAGGCTGAGCTGGTGGGAAATAATGAGGCAGTGGGAGGGTAGATGGGAGCATTCCAGGCACAGGGAACGGCGAGGCGAAGGCCCTGCAGCAAGAGGGAATGTAGCAGGTCCAAGGATGTGCAGGAAGGCTAGTGTGGCTGGGACACAGAGGGCGAGGGGTGTTTGCAGCCAGCAAGGTTGGAGGGGCAGTCAGGGGCTTGAAGCTCAGCACTGGGTAACAGTGAGATGATGGCACCTTTGGACAGAGGTGGGCTAGTCAGAAGAGGAGGGATAAGTTTGTGAGGGTGGGGCCAAGTTTGGGGTAGGGTGCCTCTGAGGAGCCGGAAGTAAAGTTGGGCTGAAGATTTGGGGCTCAATGCACAGAGGTGGTGAAGAAGGTGAGTACAGAGGGAGCAGAGGCCCTATGACTGGGCTGTGGGGCTAGGAGGTCTGCACTGAGGTGGTAGGGGTGCTGGGAGAGCAGCCAGGACTATTTAGGAAGCCACAGAAGCCAGGGCTACAGAGAGAGAACAGAGGGCAGTGGCGCCCTGTTCTCACCCATCTACCATCACAGCCTTTGTGAGCTTGGCAAGGCAGGAATCAGTCCCACTTTACAGACGGGAGTACAGCTTAAGACAAAAGTGGCCTTACTCCAAGTCATGGAGATAGTGATGAACCCAGGCCACCTGCCTTCTAGGAGTGTGGCATGTGTCAGGGCTCCTGGCTGGGACAGATGGGGTCCTCCCTCCTCCTCCTCTTGGTTTCGATTCTCAGACTCAGCCAAGGAGAGTCAGTAGTTGGGGAGCAGTGGGCTCCATATCTGCAGGAATCATCCAGAGACTGTTGTCCCCACCAACCCAGGGCTGTTCCTTCCTCTCAGCTGCAGAGCCTGGAGCAAGAGAAGGGGCGGTGGCGGGTAGAGAAGGCCCAGCTGGAGCAGAGCGTGGAGGAGAACAAGGAGCGCATGGAAAAACTTGAGGGCTACTGGGGTGAGGCCCAGAGCCTGTGCCAGGCTGTGGACGAGCACCTGCGGGAGACCCAGGCCCAGTACCAGGCCTTGGAGCGCAAATACAGCAAGGCCAAGCGCCTCATCAAAGACTACCAGCAGAAGTACGTGTTGGGGGGCTGGGAGCTCTGGGCCTCAGAAGGATGGAGAGGCCTCTGGTGGCCTTCCCTCTCCACCCCAGCCAAGTAGAGGGGCCAGGAGCGTAGAAGTTGGAGGGTCCTGTGGGGGGGTGCCTGGGTTCACAATGACTGGGTACCAGACCCAACAAGCCAGGCCCCAGAAGCTTTGGGAAGACTGGGGATCTCCAGACCTGAGAAGGGGTGGGCAAGAGCTGCCCAGGTGGAGCCAAGGACAGGGCTGAAGACTCTGAGACTCTGAATGGTAGCCAGACCACACACCCTTACCCACTGTCTGTCTCCCACTGGTCTCCAGGGAGATTGAGTTTCTGAAAAAGGAGACAGCGCAGCGCCGGGTTCTGGAGGAGTCAGAGCTGGCGAGGAAGGAGGAGATGGACAAGCTCCTGGACAAGGTAGGCCCGGGATGCCCCAGGGGCAGGCGGGAGCAGCAGGTCAGTCACCCTGTGGATCCTGGAGGGAGAGGAGCTGTGGCTGGGAGCTCAGGGTCTTGTCCCCAGTAAGGGGGCAGGCTGGGCAGGGCCCAAGTCTATGCCCAGTCCTGACGTCTTCTCCCCCCTTTTTTTCAGATCTCAGAACTGGAAGGAAACCTGCAAACACTGAGGAATTCAAATTCTACTTAACAGGAATCATTCCTTAACCGGACAATAATTAATCCCCTCCCGTTTTCCTCCCTCCCCTGTCCTCAATACTTGACCCCGCCCCCTATCAGCCTGGGGACAGGTGCCCCGACTCCCCCACGCCTCTACCCCACCTCACCCAGCTTCAGGGACCAGAGGGCCCACATCATATAGGCCCCTTAAGGTGGCCCAGGCAGACAGGTGGCTGGAAGGATGGCCTCCTTGCCCATGGGGCTGAGGCACAGAGGCTGTGGAATGCCAAGGGCTGGCCTGGGTGGTGGATGGACATAAGGACCTGCAGACCAAACTGCCAGACTTCACAACCTCCAGCCTTTGTCTTTGGACTGGAAAGGGGCTGGGGGTTCTCCCAGCATCTCACCACCTGGAGGCTGCCTCCTGATCACGGAGCTCCTAGGTGGTCCCTGGGCCTCTTGACTTGAGATTCTACCGTCTTGGCCCTTCCCCCCTCCCCTATCATTGTGCTGTTCCGTTGCATTCTTATCCTCCTGCTGGGAAGGGTTGTCTCCACACCTCCTCCCATCCTCGTCCACCCTCCCAGGAGGGATACAGTCCACTCAGAGCCTGGAGGCTGGGCCTGACCCTGCACTGATTTCTCATGTATCCTTCATGAAAAGGGGAGAGTCCAGGACATGTGGTGTCCAGCTCCCCCTTCTCCTGGGGCAGCAGCCCTCAGTTTCTCCTTGTGCCTCCCCTCCCCCAGGTGCCAAATAGCCATAACCTCCTCCTGGAACCATTCTGTGGCCTCTTTGGGGTCCAGGTGTCCTGGCCAAGCCCGGCAGTGCAAAGGAGGAGAAGAGGTCAGTTTAGAGGGCCTGGTTTTAGGCAAGGGGAACATTTCTTACTGGAGAGCCAAGTCCCGTCCTGCCCTATGCAGGGCCACACCTGGTAGCCTTGTACTAACATCACAGAGATTAAGCCTCACCCCACCCACACCCACAGTTTTCCAGTGTTTTGACTGGAGGGCAAAATTTTACTACTTTTCTTCTTTTTGGAGACCAGGGCTGCGCTGCTGGCAGCCTGCTTTCTAAGTGAAATCGATTCTGTTTCCCCACTTTAACCCCAAATCGGGGGTTGGACCAAGGGAGGTGAGACCCCTACCCCAGGTCCCCTCCCCTTTCAGAAACCATCTCATTTTTGCCTCTTCCTCATGCCCCTGCCTCAGCCTGGGTTTTTGTTCTTTTTTAAAAAAACAACCCCTGTACCACCCGTTTTGGCTTTCCCCCGTCCCCTGTAAATAGGCCATGCCATCGATCAGTATTTCTCAGCAATCTCTTCCTGCCCCCAGACGTGCGCCTACCCCCTGAAAGAGCTGGCTGTCTCAGTGCCTGGGCCCGTGCAATTCACCTCCTCGGCCTCAGCAGACGGAGGGGGCGGGGCCAGGGGCGGGGCTGTTGGGGAGGCTTCCGGTTTCTCCGCCGAGGGCCACCCTAGCCCCGCCTTCCGCAGGACTGCGTCTCTGTATATAATATATATATGTATGTATTGTTCCCGGTTTTGTACGGATCATGCCCTCTGTCAGGTCACCCCCATAAAAGCAGTCCCCAGAGCTTTGCCGCCTGGTTTCTTAATTCGCGGGAGGGGGTGAGGGATGCCAGCCCGAGTCAAGTGGTCTCCTGCCAGTGCTACCTCTGAACCTGAGGAGCTTTATGCCGAGAACCCTTGTTCCAGCTCCCATCCCTTCTGGGCAGGGCTGGGATTTCTAGAGCGTTCCTTAGGCTCATCACTTTTCAGCTCCTTCTTACAAGGCCTCCAATGGGATTCAGAGGATGGGTTAGATATGGTAATAGAGATACCCAGCCCGACTTTCTCACTAGGCACCCTGTAGAAGGTATAGGAAGGATTAAAGGTAGAGGTGGTAGCTGGGGAAAGGAAATGATATGTTAGAGCAGTTTTGTGCCCAGGGTCCTAGAGAATCCTTCTGGGGATGACCAGAGAGAATTTAAGTAGTCCTATCCTATCCTGCCAGCAGCTCTGGTTGCTAACTCATCAGTTCTAATACCAGTGGGTCTGGGAGTCTGGATGCCAGGGTTCCAGAGACAAGTCCCAGAGAGAGATGAGAGCAGGGAGGGCCACCCTCAACACCAACCTTTCCTGGCTATGGGAAGCTGTGTGCTATATGTGAGAAAACAACCACAAGGCACTTGTGTTCAGTGGCCTGGCCCCCCAAGGATTCTCACAGTCCTTTCTGCCCTAAAGAATGGAAATCCCCAAATTAGGATGCTTCAGGGTCAGTTTAGTGGGTTCCTGATAAACCTGAGATGAGTGACCTCAACCAGAACTCCCAGTTGTAGTCAGTTATTGTGTTGGCTACCCCTTCTGGATGGTTCTGTCACTCAAGTCTCCATGTCAAGCCAAATTCTGGCTTCCGATAGCTGCCTCTCAAAAATCCTAGTTCTACACCTCAGGGCCATATAGAACAGTCCAGTTCTGGCAGTCACTGGAGAATCACCTGGAAACCTGGAGATGGTGGTCATGCATCTTCATGAGAGGCATCTTCTCTTACAAGTGGATCTTCCTTGGAGCACTTCAGGGAAGACAGTTTCAGGTGGCTGAATCCCAGGATCAGAAACCACCAAACCACAAGGTCACTGGTCATATCTCCAGACTTACTGGTGACTTAGGCCCTGCTCAGGCAACCTAGCCAAGTTCCAAGAAGTGAAGTGGCTGGACCTCCCGGGGTGGTGAGGCAGACATGGGAGTTGTGATGAAGGCTTCTGTTGATATGATCTGATCAGAGCTGAGCATCCAGGACAGGGTCCTATGCCTCTCTGCCCTGTGTATTAGGTGAGGGCTTGCACACTGTACATTCCAAAAGGTGGAACCCTTTCAGAAAGTAGCCCCCCAAGTATAGTGTGTGACGGGATGGTGAGTATAGCCTTGCAAGCTTCCTCAGGCCTGAGATGTGACTCACCTGTGAGACATGTCAAGTGGCCATGGGCAAGCCTATGTGAGGCGTTACCCAGTCCAGCCCTGCCCCCTTCCCAGTTCCTGCCACAGCCCAACACTTGCCACAAGGGAGGGAAATCAGATGGGGATTTCATCTGGGGGGTCCTGTGGCCTATAGGAACAGGGGGTCCTGTGGCCTATAGGA